>CM051036.1:15310525-15910525 GCA_027627225.1 Congeria kusceri
GTGGTGGTAGTAGTAGTAGTAGTAGTAGATATAGTAGTAGTAGTAGTAGTAGTAGTAGCGGTGGTAGTGGTGGTAGTGGTGGTAGTAGTAGTAGTAGTAGTTGTTGTTGTAGTAGTAGTATAGTAGTAGTAGTAGTAGTGGTATAAGTAGAAGAAGTAATAAAACTACTACTATTACTACTACTACTACTACTACTACTACTACTACTACTACTACTACTACTACTGGTAGTATTAGAAGTAGTTGTAGTAGTTGTTGTTGTTGTAGCAGTAATAGTTGTAGTAGTAGTAGTAGTACAGGTATTAATAACAGTAGAATAGTGGTTGCAGTATTAACACCATAGTTGCATTTTCAGTAGGATACTGTTTTATTGATTTATATCGATTCCAGTTCGGAAACTAATAACAAATATTTTCATCGTAACGGATTTGTAATATATATGTGCATTAAGGTCAGGTTAAATTGTCAAAACTATACTACTGTATGTTTCGTCCGAGATTATTGCTTCCAAAGTTTCTTTCTGGACAGTAAACATATCAGATTGCAAATGAAATGCAAACGACTTGAAACATTTTTGAAAAAAAGGTATTATGTATTGTGAGTTGCAACCTTGTGGTCTGTAACACATCTACAGGCTACTACGGAATCCGATTAGTGCCATATGGAATATCGTGCATCTTACGGCGAGGGCGAGACACGAGAATTGCGCGAAACGCGAAGCGAGACACGATATTCCCGCGAGACACGAAGCGAGGCACGATATTGTAACACGAGATCTCGCACTGTCGCAGTATCCCATACCACGATATCTCGTGGCAAAATAATCGTGTCTCGCTTCGTGTTTCGCGAAATTCTCGTGTCTCGCTTCGTGTCTCGCGGTAAAATATCGTGCCTCGCTTCGTGTCTCGCGCAATTCTCGTGCCTCGCGTTCAACGGTCGAGACACGAGATGCGAAGCGAGACACGAAGCGATACACGATATTCAGGCGAGACGCGAAGCGAGGCACGATATTATATCGTTAAAATATCGCCCGAATCTCGAGTATCGCGGTTAATTTTCAAACCACGATACAGGAAACACGAAGCGAGATGCGAGAATTCGGCGACATGCGAAGCGAGGCACGATATTGTATCGTTCAAATATCGCTCGAATATCGAGTCTCGCATCTACCGGTGCACCAGGAATTAATCACGTTGTAGTTGTTTGATATTATTTTGTAAAAATATGATGATGATGATGTTGTTGATGATGATGATGATTATGATGATAATGGTAATGATGATGATGATAAGTAACACCAAAGTGCGTTGCTACATAAGACAATAGGGCAATACACCTATCTGCTTTAGTGCATGATGCAACCCCACGTCGTGTTGACCTACTTTCAGTGTGTGAAAGTTAATTTGAAGAAGGCCTTTAGTACACAACTATTTAACAACGCAACAGAAGTAATTGCAGCCGCAGTTTCCTCAAGACGGATGGGCGGACGGACGGACAGACAGACAAAAGAGACAGTCTGACAGAGAGACAGACCGTTACTTCTACAACAACAGGCTTTTCATAAAAATAAACCATAAGCATAAATAAAACGTAGTCATCATTATAGTTCAAACAGAAACAGTTATCAAATCGAGTAGAAATAGCCACAAAGCAGCAGTATTATCCAGGCGAATGGGTGGACTGACGGACAAAGAGGCTGACAAACAAATAGAAAAACGGACAAGCAGACAGACAGTGGGCGGTCATGGACTGGGCCGTCATGGGCCGTCAACGACTTGGGCCGTCCTGACCCGCATTCGTTCGTTAGGAAAAAGAGTGTTTCCCTGCTTTGCTTCCCTGCTTTCAAACCGCGAGACTCGATATTCGGGCGATATTTGAACGATACAATATCGTGCCTCGCTTCGTGTGTCGCCCGTTCTCGTGTCTCGCTTCGCGTTTCGAGTATCGTGATTTGAAAATATACCGCGATACTCGAGATTCGGGCTATATTTGAACGATATAATATCGTGCCTCGCTTCGTATCTCGCCTGAATATCGTGTATCGCTTCGTGTCTCGCTTCGCATCTCGTGCAACGACCTCTAAACGCGAGGCACGAGAATTGCGCGAGACACGAAGCGAGGCACGATATTTTATCGCGAGACACGAAGAGAGACACGAGAATTGCGCGAAACACGAAGCAAGACACGATATTTAACCGCGATATATCGTGGTATGGGATACTGCGACAGTGCGAGATCTCGTGTTACAATATCGTGCCTCGCTTTGTGTGTCGCCCGTTCTCGTGTCTCGCTTCGCGTTTCGAGTATCGTGATTTGAAAATATACCGCGATACTCGAGATTCGGGCGATATTTGAACGATATAATATTGTGCCTCGCTTCGTATCTCGCCTGAATATCGTGTATCGCTTCGTGTCTCGCTTCGCATCTCGTGCAACGACCTCTAAACGCGAGGCACGAGAATTGCGCGAGACACGAAGTGAGGCACGATATTTTATCGCGAGACACGAAGCGAGACACGAGAATTGCGCGAAACACGAAGCAAGACACGATATTTAACCGCGATATATCGTGGTATGGGATACTGCGACAGGGCGAGATCTCGTGTTACAATATCGTGCCTCGCTTCGGGTCTCGCGGGAATATCGTGTCTCGCTTCGTGTTTCGCGTAATTCTCGTGTCTCGCCCTCGCCGTAAGAGGCACGATATTTCATATGGCACTAACCGGATTCCGTAGGCTACAGGTATAGTCTATTTACATTTATTTGCTAGAGAATACTTGCAGATTGGGGAAATCGTGATTTTCTTTTTGTAAGCACACTGCAATCGCCTGTATTTAAATAGTCTGATTTACCCGTATTGATCCGTCCAGGTTTATAACGATTCTTTCGGACAATGCTATCAGCAAATGTAACCCGAGAAATTGCTAACTTGATAATGCCATTGCTGCAAAATGTGTTATTTTTAAAATGCAGTAACCTCATGTATAATCAAAAACAGTAATAATAATAATTTATTCTGAAATCTACAGATATTTACTATATCAGTACAATACTTATTTGTAATTAGTTTTGTACAGAAGGCATTATATTTAACATAATCCCTGTAATAAGAGGCGCATCATGGATGTGTATACATGTAGATGCTCCTACAGGTGCACTCTTGAGCGAATATCTTTATTTCATACAAATATGTTTACAGATTCATATAAACAATGTACTTTATATAGAAATGCCAACAGTAGCAGCAGTAGAAGTAGTAGTAGTAGAAGAAGTAGTAGTAGTAGTGGTGGTGGTGGTGGTGGTGGTGGTGGTGGTGGTGGTGGGAGTAGTAGTAGTAAAAATTTTTTTAGTAGAAGTAGTAGTGGTATAAGTAGTAGAAGTAATAGTAGTACTATAACTAACACCACCCCCTATACTACTCCTCTGACTACTACTATCCACAAACACAACCTCTGAGTATTGCTATCACTCCCAACACCATTACTACTACTCATCAGACGACTACTAACACCACCACCACTTCTCCGACTACTATTTATTGCTACTACGAGTAAGACAACGACTACTACTACTACTACTACTACTACTACTACTACTACTACTACTACTACTACTACTACTTTTACACTATCACCACCACTGCTACTACCCCACTAACACCACTAAAAGTAGAAAAGTGTAATGGTAAAATGAGTTGTAGTGGCGGTGGTGTGTCTTAATTGCAGTCGAAGGAGTAGAAGTGGTGGTGGTAGTGTATGTTTTAGCCAGAGTGTAGTAGCAGAGGCGTTTGTTGGAGGAGTAAAGATGGTGACGATGTTATTGTTATTAGTAGTCCCAGAAGTAGGTGGTTATGGCGGTAGTATTAGTAATAGTAGTAATTACGGTGTTGGGAGTGTTAGTAATTGTCTGAGAAGGTAGAAGTGGTGGTGTTGCTAGTGTCAGTCAATGTCGGAGGATTAGCAGAGGTGGTGATGTTAGTTTGTAGTAGTCAGAGGAGAAGTTATGGTGGTGGTTTTAGTAGCAATCAGAGGAGTACTAATAGCAGCGGTGTTAGTGCTAGTAGTAGTGGCAGGAGTAGAAGTAGTGGTAGTATTAGTGTAAGATGTAGTCGGAGGATACATATTGGTCGTGCTGTTAGTGTTAGTAGTCGGAGGAGGAGTAGTAGTGGTGGTGGCATTAGTATTATTACCAGTCGAGCGAGTACTAATAGTGGTGGTGTTAGTGTAAGTAGTAGTAGTAGTAGGAGTATTAGTATGCGTAGGAGTAGTAATAATGGTTGTGATAGTGTTACAGTCGGACGTGTAGCAGTAGTGTGGTGGTGGAGTAAATCTTAGTTGGAGGAATTGCAGAAGTGGTTACGCTTGTGTTAGTAGTAGTAGTGGTGGTGAAAGTGTTCGTATTCGTCGGAGGAGTAGAAGTGATGGTTGGGTTCGTGTTAATAGCAGTCGGGAGAAGTGTTGGTGGTGGTGGTAGTGATATAAGTAGTTCTACCGTAGTTGTAGTAGTAGTAGCTGTTGCAATAAAATAGTATTAGTGAAAGTTACTTTTGTCCAGGTAAAGGAGTAGCAGTAGAATTAGCAGTTGAATTAGACATAGAACGGTAACATGATGTTATGTACGGTGTCCTGTTATGCCATCGTAGTTTCGCGACTTCGATCTGTGCTTATGAAATGGCGCCGACACGATACACCAAGGCGCCGACACGATACACAGAAGCGCCGACACGATACGCCGAAGCGATATAAACGTCGCAATCTCGTGTTGTTGTTTTTTTCATATGTGGCTATGAAATTGGGCGAAGATACGAAGATTCTACGTTCATATCGCTTCGGCGCATCGTGTCAGCGTGTCGGCACATCGTGATAACGAAACGTGATACGGTGGTACGAGCACAAAATATTATGTTTTGATTGCCTTTAGCGTTTTAAACTACTCTATTACTACAACTACTACTACTACTACTACTACTACTACTACTTTTAATTCTACAACAACAACAACAACAACAACAACAACTACTACTACAACTACTACTACTACTACTACTACTACTACTATTACTACTACTACTTCTACTACTACTACTACTACTACTACTACTACCAACACTGCTGCTGCTACTGGTACTGCTACTCCTTCTCCTCCTCCTACTACTACTAATAATAATACTGCTCCAGCTGTTATGCTGCTGCTACCCCTCCTCCTATTACTAGTACTACATATTTCCTAGTACTACATATTTCCACAACAACAAACGTTCCATATCCACTAGCTCTACTGCTGCTACTGCTGAAATGGATTCTGTTTCTGCTGATGTAGTATCAAATATATGACCCATATCAGTCATTTACCTGAATGACTGGTGCTGTCTTATTTTTTAACTAAAGAAACAAACGCGACATGAACAATTACAATCAGTTTGCCACATACGAGCATGTTACTGTACACTGTCTAACTCAACTGCTTCGTATACTACTACTCCTTTGCCACCACAACGATAACTTTCACTAATACTATTTTACCGCAACCACTTCTACTACTACATACTACGGTAGAACTACTACTAACACTACCGGCACTATTTATCTTCCGACTACTATTAACACTAAAACCACCACCACTTCTACTCCTCCGACTAATACTAACACTCACATCGCCAAAACTTCTACTACTCTTAATACTACTACCACTACCACCACCACCACATCTACTCGTCCAACCAAAACTAAGACTCCCAGCACCACTACTACTACTCATCCGACTTCTGTTAACACTTACACCACCACCACTGATACTCCACCGACTACTACAAACACTATCACTACTACTCATCTGAACATTACTTATACTCCTTAAATCACTAGTACTACTCCTTCGACTGCTATTAACACAATCACCACCAATTCTTCTTCTCATTTCACTTCTACTTACAATAACACCACCACCACTTTTACTCCTCCGAACATTACTAACACTCCAAACAACACTACTACTATTACTCCGACTACTACCAACACTACCACTGCCACTACTGATATTTCTCTGTATAATACTCACACTACCACCACGACTATTGATATTCCTCTAAATAATACTAAGCCTACTACTCATGCTATTCCTAGGAATGATACTAACACTATCACAACTGCTACCACTCCTCTGAATACTACTAACAATACCAACATCACTACTTATACTTTGCCCACCAGAACTAATGCTACCACAACCACCAAAATTATTCCTCCGACAACTATTAACTCTATCAGTACCACCGCTACTACTTACACTACGGCAACCGATAATGCTCCTTTGACTATAACTATCACTATCACAACCACTGCTACTTTCCCAACTACTACTTATACCATCACCGCCACCACTATTATTACTCCTACAACTACTACTACTAACACTGCCACCACCACCATCTTCTAAACGTCTCCATTGACTACTAACACAACCATAACTATTTTTACAATTCCTACTCGTACTGCTACTAGCACAACATATATTACTACTACCATTTCTACTACTACTAATAATAAAAACACTAACAACACGAACTTTTTTTTATCCTCCGACTACATTTTACAGTAACACTGCCACTACCACTTTTCCTGCGACTACTACTAGCGCTAACAACGCTTATATTAGTACTCCTCTCACTACTACTTACATTATCATCACCACTACTTCTACTCTGACTGCTAATAACTCTGACTACTAATACTACTTCTACGACAACTACTAACACTACCACCACCTCCACTTCTACTTCTGAGACAATTAGTAACACTGCTTACACCCTAACAACTAACTTCTTCGACCATTACTAATACTACCGCCACCGCCACTTCTACTTATCCGACTAATTATAACAATTACATCTACAACAACAACTACTACTACTACTATAACTACTACTACTACTACCACCACTACTACTACTACTACTACTACTACTACTACTACTACTACTACTACTACTGCTGCTGCTGCTGCTGCTGCTGCTGCTGCTGCTACTACTACTACTACTACTACTACTACTACTACTACTACTACTACTACTACTACTACTACTACTACTACTACTACTACTACTACTTACTACTACTACTACTACTAATAGTACAACTACTAAATTCTACAATACAACAACAACAACGCACGTTCTATTTAAAATGCTTTTACTGCTACTACAACTAAAACTGACATTGTTCATGCTGTAGATGTAGTGTATAAAATATATAGCCAATATCAGTTATTTATCTGAATGTCTGGTTCTTTAAGATTAAAGAAAAACCAGGCGACATTAACAATTACAATCAGTTTGCCACATATGTTACAGTACTCCTTCTACTACAACTGCTACCATTACTGCTACTACTTTACCACGACAACAATGACTTCTACTAGCAATAGTTTAACGAAAAAACTTCTACCTCTACATCCGCTACTGCTACTATTTCTTATTAAACTACTACTACTACTACTACTTCTACTAGTACTACGACTACTACTACTACTACTACTACTACTACTACTACTACTACTACTACTACTACTACTACTACTACTACTACTACTACTACTACTACTACTACTATTACTACTACTACTACTACTTCTACTACTACTAGTAGACTTTACCAGAAACACAGCAACAATAGTAGTAGTAGGAGCAGTAGTAGCAGTAGTTGTAGTCGCAGTAGAAGTAGTAGTTGTAGTAGTAGTAGTAGTAGTAGTAGTAGTAGTTGTTGTTTGTTGTTGTTGTTGTAATAGTAGAAGCAGTAGCAATTGTTGTCGTTTTGCACTTGTTATTTTTGTTTCTAAGCTACTCCTCAGAAAACTACTGACACTACCACCACCACCACTTCTACATTTTCAGACCATTACAAACACTCCCAACACCCTAACTACTTCTACTTCTCCGACCATTTCTAAGACTAGGCCTAAAATATAAATATTGTTTGTTTCCCCTCCCGCGACCGACCCAGCACAATCGCCGCGACCCCCAAAAATTTATAAACCAAATAAAACATTATTTTATTTTATTTGTGTGTGAAAATGCGGGGTGCGAATCCTTAAAAAGAATCCAAGAGCGTGTACAAATCTTACTTTCAAAAGACGCTTATAAAATGACTTTAAACGGACAGTTCTCGGTAACGCGTAATTCGGCGTATTTTGACGCATGCTTTTATGAAAAGGACGCCATAACAGTGTAAGATTCTAGAGCGCAACAATTTTCGCTCGCATATGCATGTTTTTTTAAAGACAAAGAACGCCCACCGGCAATGAACAAACTCGCCTTTATGCACCAAGTGTCAAATATCTATTAAATCTTGACGCAGGAGGAGTCAGCTTAACAAGAGCCAAACAGTCAGCCAATGAGAACGCATAAAATTTCCAATATGCAAATGAGCGTCGTCGTTAGAAAGTTTATCACGCCCTCATTTTAATTTTAATTTGTAAAGGTGCAAGTCATTTGTAACACATTTGCGTTAGGTATGTGTTTTGTTATAGATATGCGTGTTTTTAACAGCCGCGTTTGTAATAAATTACCTCAAATTAAAATAGTAAATAAATAAATAATTATAAATAAATATCATAATTTTGGTGAAAGGAACAGTTTACTAAGCATATGAATTACAACGTCATTTAGCTCGACAAACTGATCGCGCCAAACGTCTTATTTTGTTAAAAAAAATATTACTAGATCTAGTAATAATTAACGAAAGTGTTATTCAAACTCATCACTGCACACGGATTAGAATTATGCAAAAACTTTGGCTGAGGAAACATTTGAATGAAAGTTAGCGGAACTAAAGTCCTTGTCAAAAATGAAAGTAAATAAACTTCAACGCCTTTTCTTTTTATTTTAATTTATCAAAAATCTTGTGTTGCTTTCTTTTTATTAATGAAGTCCTATTTGTTTTTATTTCCATAGAAAGCTAATTCACTTATGCTCTAGCATTTGCGTTGTTCAGATACAGTATTACAGATTGATGCTTTTAAACACTATCCACGTGCTAAGCGTGTAACACGCTTTTCAGCTACAAACTGCTAGCCGCAGTTTGACAGTCACCGTTGCTATGGCTGATGCTAACAGGGTCCTGTTTCGGATGCCCGGCAAATTGCAACGTCACGCTATTACTCCTTAGTTTTAACAGGTTTTTATTACTAACGCTTTTGTTTGTAACGTATGTTATTGTTTGTTAAATTTTGATAAATTATTGTAAGGTAATTAGAACATAGTATTACGTAAATAAGCAGAACGTTATGAATCTACTACAACGAAAATATTGAGAATTAATACTATAACGTAACATTTCGAACATAAAGAAAACATGAATGAATATGACTTATTGTGTATACAAATAAAATATTTTTCCACCTACCGACCCACCCTTCATTAGCATGGGTCGCGGGAGGGGAAACAAACAATATTTTATTTTCGGCCCCACCGCCAAAACCACCTACTATTAACAATAATATCGTCACCACCTTTACTCCTCCAACAAACGCCTCTGCTACTACACACTGGCTACACTTACACTACCACCACCACTTCTACTCCTTCGACTACAATTAAAACACACCACCGCTTACCACTACCATTTTTCCTACCACGGCTACTACTCCTACCACTACTACTACTACTACTACTGTTACTACAACAACAACAACAACTACTACTACTATAACTACTACTATTACTACTTCCACCGCCACTACTTCTCCTTTTACCATGACACTCATATGCAGTGTCAAATATGTAAACCATACCAGTCGTATATCTGAATGCCTGGACTTGTTATTTAAAAGCAGCGACATAAACAATTACAATCAGTTTGTCACATGCTCGTACGAGTATGTTACCGTACTATGTCTAATTCAACTACTACTTCTACTGCTACTCCTTTACCAAGACAACAATAAATTTCACTAATACTATTTTACCGCAACAACTATCACTACTACAACTACGGTAGAACTACTTAAAAACTACCACTACCACCACTACTACTCTTCCGACTACTATTAACACTATTAACACTAACACAACCACCACTTCTACTCCTCCGACTAATATTAACACTTTCACCACCACCACTACTACTAACACAGGCATAACCACTTCTGCAATTCCTCCAACTACTATTTACTCCACCACCACACTACTGCTTCTCCTCCGACTGCTACTAACAATACCACAACCATTACTACTACTCCTACCCATACTACTAATCCTACTTCTACCATTTTCCATACCACTGCTACTACTCCTACCACTACTACTACAACTATTACTACTACCACTGCTACTACTACTACTACAACTACTATTACTACTAATATTACTACTACTCCTTTAACCATGATATTCATATCCCCTTTTCTACTTTTAGTGGTGTGAGAGGGGTAGTAGCAGTGTTGGTGATATTGTAACACAGCAGAAGTAGTAGTAGTAGTAGTAGTAGTAGTAGTAGTAGTAGTAGTAGTAGTAGTAGTAGTAGTAGTAGTAGTAGTAGTAGTAGTAGTAGTAGTAGTAGTAGTAGTAGTAGTAGTAGTAGTAGTAGTAGTAGTAGTAGTAGTAGTAGTAGTAGTAGTAGTAGTAGTAGTAGTAGTAGTAGTAGTAGTAGTAGTAGTAGTAGTAGTAGTAGTAGTAGTAGTAGTAGTAGTAGTAGTAGTAGTAGTAGTAGTAGTAGTAGTAGTAGTAGTAGTAGTAGTAGTCGTTGTCGTACTCATAGTAGTCTGGGGGCTTGAGTATGAAATGCAACCTGTATCAAAGACGTATATCACTGTCCAGTATAACAAAAATATTTTCAGCTTGAATATTTTGAATACATGTCTATATTAAAATCTAATTTATTGTTCTTGTGAAAGAATAATTGCTCGTCGTTATAACAACATTATAGTGATAATAGATACGGACATAACAATTCGGAACACCTCATTTGTTTCATCATTCTATACACTATATTAAATACCTACATGTACATCACTACATGGTGTTTGCAACTAAAACCGGCTTTATTTCTGTCGAAAAACTACTACTACTACTACTATTACTACTACTACTTATACTACTACTACTACTACTACTACTACTACTACTACTACTACTACTACTACTACTACTACTACTACTACTACTACAACTACTACTACTACTACTACTACTACTACTACTACTACTACTACTACTACTACTACTACTACTACTAGTACTACTTCTACTGCTGCTACTACTACTACTACTACTACTACTACTACTACTACTACTACTACTACTACTACTACTACTACTACTACTACTACTACTACTACTACTACTACTACTACTACTACTACTACTACTAGTACTACTACTACTACTACTACTACTGCTGCTGCTGCTGCTGCTGCTGCTGCTGCTGCTGCTGCTGCTGCTGCTGCTGCTGCTGCTGCTGCTGCTGCTGCTGCTACTACTACTACTATTACTACTACTTCTACTACTACTACTACAACTTATACTGCTACTAATAATTGCATATTGTTCATTCTAGATGTGAATTTGTATAGATATGTGCAAAATATAAATTCATAATGCGTATCTTTCTTCACGCGTTATACCAGTCATAGGATCAGATCTGATGCCAGTCATAATACGTTGTCAAATCCGGTAAGGAATCTCCACCATAAAGAGGAAAATAACATAAGCAACTAATGCAATTTGTATTGTACATATTGAAATACGTGTATTAATATTAAAATTATGACATGCTCATATAGTTTTGTGTTCGTATAATTTGTCTGTTTATTTTAGTTAACTTCATAGAAAAATAATTGTTGTTTAGCCTTCAATTGCTTTTATGGTCTTTGTACCTCATATCGAAAAAATGTTTTGTCTTACATGTCCCCATGCATGTTATTCTCAGCAGTATATATTCTGTTAAAACGCTATCGCGAAAAAAGTGTAAAGGTTAATATGTATATGGTTGAAAATCACTACGCACATTACAAGAACTAACCATTCAGTGTCCATTCACCTTAAATTTTGATATATGAATTACTGGATACATTTAAACTGGCAATTTAAGTAAGGCTTCAGTCACACATTCCCGAATATGGCTCCCGACAGCGCTACGATACAAATAATAAAAAAGTCGGGTATCGGGACGCTGTCGAGACGCTGTCGGGAGCTGTCTGGACGCTTTCGGAACGCTGTCGTGTGAATCTGGAATCATCGGGACACGTTCGGCGTGATCGGCCAAGCACTCCCGACAGTTAAGGTTTTCCCTTAACATTCGAGTCGGGACTCTGTCGGGATAGATTCGGCTATATCGGGACGGTGTCGGGACGTTGTCGGGACAATATCCGATGGAACAGGAATGATATTGCATAATTATATATATACATATATCACGTTTGGTGTGTATATCGTGTGTGTTGTGCGTGTTTGTGTGCATTTGTCATTCATGGACAGAACTTTCACCGACCACTATTAATGCTTCGCGATTATAGCTCCTAACAGAGTCCAGACAGCGCTACGAAACAAATAATAAAGAAGTCGAGTATGCCCTGACGCTGTCGGGAGCTATCAGGGCAGTGTCGGGACTCTGTCGGATCGCATTCTGGAAAATCGGGACTCTGTCGAGACGCTGTCACGAAGCTGTCGTGACCATAATCGATCTTTGGATCAAAAATTGAATTTCGGGACGCTGTCGGCTCAAGAACGGCAGGAAAAATCGGGAATGTGTGACTGAGGCTTAAAGGACACAATATGTTATTCACTTAAATATATCGCATATTATCTTGGTATGTATTACTCTCCCTTGCCGTGTCTTAAAGTTCCCTTAAATATATAACATATATTCATACAATTTTCGTAACGTAATACTTTTCTGTTCAATTCTTTGCAATACATATGGTTGTTTTTAATGTGTGCATCACATAGCGTTAAAATACACATTATAGCAGTCGAGTGGTAAGCTTTTATAAATTGCGAACTTTTATCCACAGATCGTAGGTTCAAGACCTAGAAGAGGCACAACTTTTTTCTCGCGAGTTTGCTTTTCATGATAAAATGTATTATTTTGTTTTTCCAAATGCTTCAGTTTGTGGAGCAAGATGTTTAAAACATGTTCCAAAACTAACATGTTCCATTTAGACTACACTAATCCGTAAACAAGCTTTTGTAATAGCCCAACGTATAAAAGAACAACATCTTGGCGATCAGTCATTTATGCATTACGTATAAAAAAGACATTGAACAAAGCGACGTTGTGTTAATAAATAAGTTTACCTAGTAGTAAGAAAATGACTAAAACACCTTTATAAATATATAAAAATCCAATTATTAAATATAACAAAAAATATAAGTAAGTAAATAAGTCATATAATTATGCTCCTCCTAGTTCTTCAATTTTCGTTTGTTGTTATAGTAAATAATAATAATAATAATAATAATAATTAAAGTAGTAAAATATATCGATTATTATGGACATCACATTATAAAGGTTTGTTAGTTTAATTGTTGCGTTCGCAATAATAATAAAATAATTTATATATATATATTTTTTTTTGGTAACCTTTCTTTATTTCCCTCATATATATGCATTTACAAATAAACATACGGTCATACAAACATACAATACATGCAAACAATGGAATTGTATGTTTGAAATTTTTCAATGTATTGTATTAAATAGCTAAACAAATAAAAGTAATATGATAATGCATACGAAAAGGCCAATATTCTTATATTTTACCATGCAGGATTATCCGTATTAAGTAGGTTACATTTTTGCATGGAAAAGATACATAGACAACATAAGTATGAATAATAAAATTAATAATAATAAAAATAATAATAATAATATTATTATTATTATTTATATTAATAAAAACAACCGGAAATGCGGGGTGTTATATATAAATATATACACCCCACAATTATAATAACAGTTCAGGAAGCATGACACGGTGGAATGAGTACACAATATTATTTTGTTTATTATTATTATTATTATTATTATCAACATAATATTAATATTGACGAATTAGAATTATTATTATGATAATTATCTAAAAAATGTATTATTATTATTATTATTATAATTATTGTTATTATTATAAACACAATAATAATAATAATCAATTAGTATTATTATCATTATCGAAATTTTTATTATTATTATTATTATTATTATCAAAAATGTATATTATTACTATTATTATTATTATTATATGGTGTGATATCGTTATTTTATGAAGTTTATTATTCAAATAAATGTATTATGATTGCTATAATAATTATTTAATTTAATAAAAGAATCGTGTAAATAATAATATAGCAAAAATTATTGAAATAATTGCTTCTGCAGCAACAACAACATACTGATTTTTTACTACTCTTTATAAGCAAATGTGTTAATGTTATACAACAACAACAACAACAACAACAACAACAATAATAATAATAATAATAATAATAATAATAATAATAATAATAATAATAATGATAATAATAATAATAATAAAATGCATGCATTAATAAAATACCATATTATAAAGTTTCTTTAATTGTTAACATCATCTTTCTCATTTTTATTATTATAAAAATTAATATTAATAATATTATTATTATCATTATTATTATTATTATTCAATAACACCAGTATCCTGATTGTACTCTTAAAATTATATACAATCCATCAATTGCTTGATTGCGTTACATGACCAGTTGCGGGGCGTTATATATCATATATACAGACACCCCAAGGCAAGGTTTTATATCGTCGCCACATAACTAGGTCTTATACAGACACCCCACAATATGGGGTATGTCTATATATATATATATATATATATATATATATATATATATATATATATATATATATATTTGTACAAACAAATAAGGCCAGTCTTTCCAATATCTATTGATTGCCTATTATTGATGTTGATTGTGGTAAATATATATATATATATTTACCACAATCAACATCAATAATAGGCAATCAATGGATATATATATATATATTTACCACAATCAACATCAATAATAGGCAATCAATGGATATATATATATATATTTACCACAATCAACATCAATAATAGGCAATCAATAGATATTGGAAAGACTGGCCTTATTTATACGTCCAAATACGTATTTGTACGCTGGAAACATATGCCGATTGATTCAGTTAGACATGCTCTGTAAGGGTCTAAACAGAATGAATTGGATTGGAATCTAATCGACACTCTTTTGATCATGGTAGAGATATAATTCTATCAAATGAAAGTATATATGGGCACCCCCCTGAGGTTTCGTAGGTTACAGAATGTCAATTGCCTTGTTCATTGTTCCTCCAAAAGGCATGTAGATATAGCATGTTTAATGCTACTCCGGTCGTTTGGGAGTCGATGAAACGTTAGCAGCCAAAGCGGGGAAAGTAGAATATGCATTAATATGGTAATAATCGCCATATTGTTGACAAGCATGAGATGCTTAATATCAAGCTTAGAATAACAATTAATATAAACGACAACAACAATAGCAATTCTGATGTCGGAGTAGAATGCATATTCGGATGGTTTGCGCGGAACTCCATGATATTGCTGCATATGGGACAGCCTTAAAGGCACACACAAGGTGCTGCAAGTTAAGATAACCACCAATATTTTAATCAAGATTTTATAAACACATAAAATAAAATACTAGGACCAAACACTTTTTTACTTTTTTTTTTAAATAAATGCAATTTGACTATTTTTATTTCTACTTTATCGTTTACAATTTAAAGATATTTGGTGTCCTCGTTTCTTATGAAAAATGTAAATCCCATGCATGAATTTTGCATGGAGAAATCTCAATATTGTGGGCAGTGAAGTGTTTCAATTCCGAGGGTCGTTTTATAAACCTATATTAGTATCAAAAATTGAATAAAGACATTGGTACAACAAATTGAGAAAACATAGGTAACAAGAAATGTTTGTATAACATGTATGCCCCCGACTTGCACTCGTGAATATATGTGCAATTGTTAAGAAATGTTTTGAATATTGTATGTGCACATTAACACATGGGGAGGAAATTAAAGTTGATGCTTTCGAAAGTAAATCTAAAGCTGAAAGAAAGATAGAGTATAATTATGGATTTATTTTGACAGTCTATTATATAAGGATACCTGTTTTTCTGTTTGATTTAAACATCAAATAGGCCAAAACTTCTCGAGATATCCTGTGGAAACAAAATGGTCTACGGAGAAAACAGTTTTCATGTTACAAGCCCCTGTAACCTTGACCTTTGACCTGGTGACCTCAAAATTGATAGGCGTCTTCCTTTCCTCCCGAGTAACCAGCATACCAACTTGGATGATCGTAGGTCAAAGCGTATTCTACATATCATGCGGAAACAAAATGGTCTACAGAGGAAACAGTTTTCATGTTACAAGCCTCTGTTACCTTGACCTTTGACCTGTTGACCTCAAAATCAATAGGCGTCTTCCTTTCCTCCCAAGTAACCAGCATATCAACTTAAATAATCGTAGGTCAAAGCGTTCTCTAGATATCGTGCGGAACCGATTTTCATGTTACAAGGCCCTGTGACATTGACCTTTGACCTGTTGACCTCAAAATCAATAGGCGTCTTCCTTTCCTCCCAAGTAACCAGCATACCAACTTAATGATCGTAGGTCAAAGCGTTCTCTAGATATCGTGCGGAAATGAAATGGTCTACGGACAGACCGAACGACCATCCGACCGACCGACCGACCGACAGGTGCAAAGCAATATACCCCCACTTCTTCGAAGGGGGGCATAATTAATTAGCAGAAACCATTTTTGTAGTTTTAGAAACATTGACCTTGACCTTGATCTCACCCATTCCATATGCAATCCCAAGCGTGGTATAGATACAAGGTGTCTATGTATGAAGTCTCATTGAAATATCTTGATGCATTCTAAAGTTATTGAGCGGAAACCATTTTTCTATTTTTAGTAATGAAGACCTTGACCACACCCACCCTATATCTATATATGCAATCCAAAGTGAAGTCTTGATATATGGTATCTATGTATCAAGTTTCATTAAAATATCTCAAGTTATAGAGCCTAAGCCGTTTGTCTATTTTTAGTAATTGTGACCTTTATCTTGACCCCACCCATCCCATATGCAACCCCAAGCGAGGTCTCGATATATGGTATCTACGTTTGAAGTTTCATTTAAATATCTTTATGGATTCTAAAGTTATTGAGCGGTAAGCGTTTTCCTATTTTTAGTAACGGTGACCTTGACCCCACCCACCCCATATGCAATCATAACCGAGGCCTCGATATAAGGTATCTATGTATGAAGTTTCATTAAAATATCTCGATGCGTTTCCAAGTTATCGAGCGGAAACCGTTTTTTCTATTTTAAGTAACGTGACCTTGACCTTGACCGCACCCACCCCATATGCAATCCCAAGCGAGGTCTCAATATAAGGTACCTATGCATGAAGTTCATTAAAATATCTCGATGGGTTCTCAAGTTATTGAGCGGAAACCGTTTTTCTATTTTTAGTAACGGTGACCTTGACCTTGACCTCACCCACCCCATATGCAATCCCATGCGAGGTCTCGATATAAGGTATCTATGTATGAAGTTTCATTAAAATATCTTGATGCGTTCTCAAGTTATTGAGCTGAAACCGTTTTTCTATTTTTAGCAACGGTGACCTTGACCTTTGACCTGTTGACCTCAAAATCAATATCCGTCTACCTTTTTCTCCCAAGTAACCAGCATACCAACTTAAATGATCGTATGTCAAAGGGTTCTCTAGATACCATGCGGAAACGAAATGGTCTACGGACAGACCGACCATCCGACCGACCGACCGACCGACGGACAGGTGCAAAGCAATATACCCCCACTTCTTCGAAGGAGGGCATACTTATAAACAAAGGAACATTATTTGTTTTGTGCCAATTTACTTATTAGTAGTCAGAAACTTACCAAGTGGGTTTTAGTTCGTAAATTGTTGAATGTATTATATATTTCAAACTTCAAATACTAAACAACATGTTTCATAGACGGCCTCAAAATGGCTCGTCCAGTTTATGACAATATATATTACTGTTAGAAGTACAGTTATTCATAAAAAGCATTGAACTTGTGAAAATCACCACACTAGCAAATAAACAAAGCAAGTGTTTGTAAACAGTTTACTTGGAGGATGGGTGTTTTTATTTTAAATGGTATCCAAAAATCAAATAATTTCCTGACGCAGGGTATAATTAAAGCTTAAACATACAATAATACAATTTTATCAGATATTTAAACGTCTGTTTTAATCGTTTATTCTAAATTTGGAAATGTTCACCTTTAATGCGGCTTTAAAACACTTAGACCAGTTGTATTACATACAGCGTACATTCTTTACTGAAACCTACTGTATTGCATGCAAATAACAGGGGTGCTGACTCTTCGTTGTATAAATATGTCCCTTTTTTATTGTTTGAACATTTATTTTTTAGAAATCTTAATATAATGCGGTAAAATATTTTTTCCTGGCATATACGTTTTTGTCAATACACATGCTAAACATATAGAAATACATGTCACAGAATTTAAGGCCTTTGCATACCATATCTTTTTACTGAACTGTTTTACAAACGGCGATGTAAGTAAATACAAGTTTAGATAAACATATAACTGGTGCTGATAAACAGTCTTTTCAGATAAAAGGTATAAATGGTCTGAAAATTGTACACAAAATACTAAAATATTTATGTAAAGAAACAATGTTAATTATTACACATATATTTCATTGGCATTTAGGAACAGTCAAATTGTTTTCCTGAAGTAGAAGGGGCAACTTTTGAACTGTTGCCCCAAGGCCGTTAGACCGAGGGCAACAGTTAAAAATGTTGCCCCCGATACTGAAGAAAAATAATTGGACTGTTCCAAACTGACAATGAAATATCTGTTTTATTACTTACTTCTAATAAAAAACAACCTTTAATCGTTTTATCTTCCATTAACACTAATATAACGATCGTTATGACACACAAGTACAAAACAGAATAATAATCAACATGGGTCCTGCTTGTAATATATATTGTTCCCGTTTTAATATTGATGAGGGCAACACAACAAAACAAAACCATGAAACATCACGAAATGTTGCCTGTTGGGAGGAGCTTGTTTCAACAAAATAGTAAACAGTTAAAAACGCTCGATTATCATTTATATAGTAAAGTAGACAATACAATAAAATGTCATTTTGACCAAATAATGATATACATATGTCATTTCTTTGATAAAATTCTGACAGCTGATTTCTCTTGATGTGTTTGTTTACGGTAAAATAAAACAATACATATGTTTGCTTTAGAGTTACATTAATTTGCCACTTTTTGCATTCTAGCAGTGTTTCAAAACGGATAAAAATGGCCACAAATCTTTCTCTTAGCTTTGCAAGGTACTCAACGCGATGACCATACCCGTATGCACAAAATATCGAAGTAGTCAGACAGGAAACTGCTGATTTAATTAAAACAAGAAAGTAACTGATAGTAGTGTAATCTGTTTCTTAATACTTGACGTGCTAATGGTATGCATGCTTTTACTGTGACCACAATCAATATCGATTGTATGCAATACATAGATATTAAAGAACTAGCCCAATATGTATGGGACATGAATATTGCTGGAAACATATGTCGACTTATTCAGTTAGACATGCTCTGTAAGGGTAGGAAATATACTTAATATACTTAATTGGATTGGAATCTACTAGTAATAGACACGTGGTTGACCATGATAGGGTTATAATTCCATTAGATGGAAAGTATATAATCGGCACCATTGGAGATTCTTAGGGTTACAGAACGTCAATTGCATTGTTCATGTTTCCGCCAATACATGTAGATATATCAATTTATATGTTATCCTGGCTGTTTGGAAGTCGACGAAACATTAGCAGTCACAGTTGAAAAAGTAGAATATGCATTGATATAGTGATAATCGGCATTATTAGCAACCATGAGCTGCTTTTTGTTACCTATATTTGAAAAAACGCAATCATAATCAGCATTAAGAATAATAACAACAGCAATCGTGATGATAGTGATGGATGTAGACGATAACTTATTATGAATGAGCGCGCGCGCAGCCTGATGAGCTTGCTGCAACACACGCAGTCGTAAATTTTGCGGGCTGCCTTAAACTATTAAGACCACTTTTATTACATACAGCGTAGTTTTTTTCTAAGGCTACTTGCATTGCATGTAATTAACAGGGCTGCTGACTTTTCAGTGTGTAAAATATATTCCTTTGGTTCACTGTTTGATAATTTATTCAGTAAATTCTTTCAATAGGTTGCGATAAATGACCGTCCACTGACATATGTTTTCAATATTCCAAAACGCGTTTTATATTCCAATTAGTATTTTGTAATATTTTGTTATAAATCAGATCTTTTTAAAAGCAGATTAATCGAAACTGGAAATTTTATACTGTACTTTCATTAACAGCATTCTTATGCTTTAGTATAAAATTGCATTTCAAATAATAAATAATTCTTATTTTACCATGACCTTTTCATGGTGCGAATTTTATAATTACTTTCTTGTTTTTCTTTATATAAAGGGATAAAAGGATCTTTGAAACAACACGTTTAGTTCAAAAATTGTAATGACATATTCTATATTATATATTTTATCGACAGGTTTTGTACGTTCATATTGCCATACGCAATTGTAAATTATGCATTATCCATGTGTCAATAGGTTTCGCTCACTCCCATTTGCCATCATATTATTATTATTATTATTATTATTATTAGGATTAGGATTAGGATTATAATTATAATTTTCTTGTTTTTCTTTATGTATTCTGATAAAGAATCTCTGAAACAAGTTGATAATTTCAAACTAGATTTACATTGTAATGTCCTATTCTATATTATACATTTTGTCGATAGGGTTTGTACATTCATATTGCCATATGAAATTCTACATAGTCCATTTGTGTCAATAGGTTTTGCTTATTCCTATGTTCCAAGTGTAATTGTGTGTACAACTGTACACTTATGTGTGTGCATATGTTATCTATTTGTAAACACTGTATGCAAAACATTATCCACTTGGGCTGTTGGCCTTCTGGATGGTATGTGAAATAAATTATAAACTATATAAATCTTAGGAAATCCTTACGATGCATCGAATGCATTTATCGCATTCGTTATCGCTCGGAAAATAAGGTGAATGAAAATGAAGGCACTTCTTGTTTTCAGATGCGTGTTTGAGCATTTCTGGCAAGTGTAATTGACTAGTATGTTGCAATCCATGTTCAATAGCAGTTTATGATATAATTCAGAATCTCGTTGGACAATGACATGTGGAAACCGGTGTTTTACCACTAGGTTTATCATCCTCCACGCTAAACATGACACCTCTTCACAATGCCCTAGTTCTCAGATATTTTGGAATGCGACAAAGGCAATTTCTGTCTTACGTAGAGACCATGGCTCGTCGACTATCACCGTATCCATCAGTGTGATATATAGCATGCATGGAATTTACGTACATGTAGGTTGAACCATCGTTTAAAATAATAATAGTTATTGTAACTTTATTGAATAGTAATAAATATAAAAAACTGCTGTGTATTGTTAGCTCCATGATGACTTTTCCTATACAATCGATGCTAACTATCTTTTCTGACCATGTATCGCATATATTAGTGGAGTCCACGACATAGCACATTGCTTTATAAAGTTTGAATGCTGGCACTCACATTGAACAGTAAAAATAAATTTCTATAACTGTCTCAAAGTGCAAATTATATGTCTTGCCATTTAAATTTCAGTAGTCTCAGCTCTGAAAAGTGAAAATCTTTTCCTAGGAAGAAAATGGGATGTAAGCGACTGTTACTCTTACTGCAATTAATCTTAAAACGAGATTATATGTTTGGTAAGACTCAAAATATATATATTCATTCTGTGAGGTCGATACCACATATATCTCTTACGCTAACATCGTAAAAGACAGGGGCCAAATGTCTGGCAGTAAATCTCAGTGCAGTTGCCTAATATGACATTTATGATGTATGTGGTTCGATCGCCACATCCTTCTCCCCAACGTCAAACGTCGAGAAACGAAGGCGACATGCTCTTTTACTCTATATATGAATCAATTAGCAAAAGAGGATGGACTTAACTAATTCTACATTTGATTATACAGACCATTGACTAGGTGTAATAATATCTATAATTGTAATCGATGCACATGTATCATTCAATTAGCAAGAGATCGTGTAAATAACGAATTCATTTTGCAGCAAACTATTAAAATGGTACGGCAATTTTAGTGTACCCTCTTTGCGACCCAAAGTCGTTGCAAATGCCAACTTATTATTTTAAATTCATTTTCCCCGCTATATCGCATATGACTGGTCCATCGACAGCGTCCCTATGTGTCGCATTAAGCTAATTAATTAAACATTGTCGATATATGACCCTGCAACCCTTAATCATGAGTGCGTCTCATTCGTTCAACTGCTTCTGAACACTTGGGATGGGATATCTTTCCCCAAAATAGAAATACGATAATTACCCATTTATACATCAAGCATCTTTGAACAGATCATGCTTGATTAATGCTGACATGGAATATAAAAGCTTTCGGATAACAGGTATTTTCGGATAATAGATATAATACGTCTGATAATTATACGCTATTTACTAAACTTACTTATGCCACGAGCAATTATTCATTTAATATATGTTATCGTGTCTGCATATTGATATAGTTATTTTCTGTATGTGATATAATTCTGATAATGAACATCTATTGATGATGTTGCTTACGTGAACTATAAAACCATATAACTTGTTTTGCAACAAAGTTGCTTTGTTAGCCACTTTAAGCAGTCTAGTTGTGTTTCAATCGTCTGAAAAAAACTACAGAAAAAATGACTACAAATCTATTGCATTTTCACTATTGATACTTAAAATTGATGACCACATAAATAAAAGATGAACGTATCCAGGCATGATCATTCTGATTTAAGACAATTTACTAAAAAAACGCAACCTGACAATACGTATATCTGTTTCTTAATAAATGACGTGCTATAATTGAATACATGATTTTACTTTGACCACATTCAACATTGAATTATAAGAAATGCATAAAAATGGAATAACCTGTCTAATGTGTATGGTATATGAATATCGGTTGAAACCTATGCCGGCTGATTTAGTTAGAAATGCTCTGAAATGGTAGAAAAAGATAATAAATTGGATTGAAATTGAATAGACACATGATAGCCATATAATTATGTCAGATGGAAGTATATATTTTCATCCCGAGAGGTTCCTAGTGTTACAGAATGTCAGTCGCATTGTTCATGTTTCCTCCAAAAGGCATGTAGATCTATCATGTTTAATTCTAGTACGGCCGTTTGAGAGTCGACGAAACAATGGCAACCACAGTTGGGAAAGTAGAATATGCATTAATATGGTGATAATCGGCATTGTTGGCACGCGTGAGCGGCTTGATATTAACTATATATCAAATCACAATAACAATCGACATTAAATTATTAGACAACGTGTATTACTTACATCGTGCATTGTTTCTACGTCCATTTGTATTGCATGCATTTCACATGGGTGCTGACTACAGTGTGTACACTATGTCCAATTCTTCTCAATAAAATTTCATTTCAATAAAATGCGATCAATTATTTTGTTACTGGGACGTAAGTTTTTGTCAACATATTTGCCAAACGTATAGAAACACGTCATGTAATTAATGGTCCATGCCGACGATGTCATGTCTTATTTGAATGTAATTACTGTAATGTTTTAGAAATGGCGATGTCAGTAAATACAAGTATAGAAGAACGTAAAATTACTGATGAACAGTTATTACAATTATAAAAAACATGTAATTACCAGAAACGCCAACAAATAATTAACTTAGTCGTATTGGATTTACTCAGCTGAATGCTTCCTTGCATAAATGCTTCAGTTGTCGTCAAAACAAAAAAACACGAACTTTACACTGTTTAGAGATGATGATTTATGTTGATACAGTCACTTTTTATTGAAATATACCAAATCTTTCATGATGTAGATCTGTCAATATGATATCATTTTAACAAATGTAGTTTCCAGTAGATCGATCAGAATAGTGGTAATAATTTGTTGAATCATAAGTACGATTTTGTAAACGGAAATACATGTATTTATTAAAACTAAACTATGCCATATTGTTCATGTATAATTTGATATTTTTAAATACAATAAAGAATAGTCCATTTGTGTATCAATGTCGTATCTCTCTTTTCCTCTATTTCTGAGACGATTTCTGAACGCCAACGCGACATACGACAATGAAACGGATATGACATAAAAAGCACGGGCGTCTGATGCAGTTACTTAGTCGACTTAAACACGACCACTTATTGTACATGACATACACTGCTTATCTGCCATTGCAACGAAACAGAGAGTAGGCGGGGCACCACATACATACTTTGTGTTGCGTTTCCCTTGATTTCCCCGTGGAATCAGTCAACAGTTATTTATGGCATGATAATAAACATCAGAGCTATTGTTTTGGCACGTGTTTCTGGAATTTCTATAATCAATTAGGCTAGTTGCCAATACGAGTTAATTTTATTGAGTTATCTGCTTGGCTTAATAAAGCGACAGATATCTAAATCGAATCTTTAACTTTGGATACAGTTTCACTATCTAGCATGCGTTGTATTGAAAAATAATGAATTAGCGTCTAAATATGACTGAATATTATTGTGTGTGAGACATTCCGCAGGAACTATGCTTTGTTTAGTGCTGTATTGTTTGACAGTTTGAACAAACAACCAATGTATTTCAATATTTCGAAACCCTCGTTATATTCCAATTAGTACCTTTCACATCTATTGTCATAAAAGATATATTTTTAAAAGCAGACTATTCGGAACTGCAAACTGGGAATTTTATATAAATCTGAGGAAATCCTAACGATGCACCGAATGCGTTTATCTGATGTGTCCACCCTCAGAAAATAAGTGGTAAGATAAATGAAAATGAAGGCACTTCTTCTGTTCAGATGCGTCTTTGACAGTTTTTGGCAAGTGTAATTCACTGGTATGTTGCGACCTATTTCGGATAGCACTTTATGATATAAGCTAAAATGGAATAGTTTGATAATGACACGTGAGACCAGTGTTTCACAATTAAGTTCATCATCTTCCACGCTAAACATGCAACCTCTTCACAATGCCCTAGTTTTCAGAGCTATTGGAATGCGACAAAGGCAATTTCTGTCAAAAATAGAGACCATAACTCATGGACTATCTCCCCCGTATCCATCAGTATGATATATTGCGTGCTTTAAGAATGACAGGACAGTAATTTAAATAAATATTTAATGTAAACCTATGGTGTGCTATTTCGTTTGTAAATATGCAAATAATGTATAACATTAATGTAAATACTGCTCGAGTTATATTTATGATCTTTTGGTCTTTACCTACATATAGGTTGAATCATCGTTTCAAAAGTAATAGTGATTGATACTTTCTTGAATATTAATTAATGAAAACATAAATACAAAAACAAACTTCTTGTATACAGCTTAATAACGACGTTTTTCCTGTAAAATCGATGCGATCTGTCTTTTTTGAGCATGTACGAGTACATGTATCTCTTAACTCACATTGAACAGTAAAAATAAATTTCTCGAAATGTCTCAAAGTGCAAAATATATGTCTTGCCCATTTAAATTGCAACAGAATGGGGCCAAGTGTCTGGTAGTAAATCTCGAAGCCTAATATGACGTACAATCTGATACGTCTATTAATGATGGATGTAGTTCGATCTCCACATCCTCCCCACCCCAACGTCAAACTTCAAAACAAAATCGAACGTGGAATTCTTTTACAAAACAAAATTGAACTCAATGCATGAATCAAATAGCAAGAATGCACTGAATTAACAAATTCTACATATCATCCTACCGAACATTCTACAGAACTCTTCAATAGGTCTGAACAAATCCAACTGTAATCAATATTCATGTATCAATCAATAAGCAAAAGATCATGGCATTAACGAATGTATTTTGCAGCAGACTATTAATTTGGTACGTTAATTTCGGTGTACCGTCTGTCGATCAAAAGTCGCTGCAAAAGTCAAGTTCGTTTTTTTTTAAATTAATTTTCCCCTCTATTAGTATAACGCATTCGGGTGGTCAATAGACAGCGTCCTTATGTGTCGTAATAGGTAAATTATTTGACCATTCTCTATGTTTGAACCTACAACCCTCATTAATGAGTGCGCCCATTGCAACCCTCAATAATGAGTGCGCCCATTGCAACCCTCAATAATGAGTGCACCCATTGCAACCCTCAATAATGAGTGCGCCCATTGCATCCCTCAATAATGAGTGCGCCCTTTGCATCCCTCAATAATGAGTGCGCCCATTGCAACCCCCAATAATGAGTGCGCCCATTGCATCCCTCAATAATGAGTGCGCCCATTGCATCCCTCAATCAAGAGTTCGCCCATTGCATCCTCAATAATGAGTGCGCCCATTGCATCCTCAATAAAGAGTGCGCCCATTGCATCCCTCAATAATGAGTGCGCCCATTGCATCCCTCAATAATGAGCACGCCCATTGCATCCCTCAATAATGAGTGCGCCCATTGCAACCCTCAATAATGAGTGCGCCCATTGCAACCCTCAATATTGAGTGCGCCCATTGCAACCCTCAATAATGAGTGCGCCCATTCGTTCAACTTCTTCTGAACACTTGGGATGGGATTTCGTTCCCAAAAGTAGAAATACGATGATTACCTATTTATAAATCACGCATCTTTGAACTGATCGTGCTGTTAACAATACTGCTTGATTAATACTAACATGAAACTTAATCACTTTCGGAAAACCAGTCGTTTCGGATAATACCTATGAAACGTCTGATAAGTGTACCTATTTACTGCAAGAATATATGTCATGAACAATAATTCATATATGTATATGTAATTGTGACTGCATAATTGTATAATTATGTCATTTTTGTAAAACAAATTTCTGACATTGGATTACTGTGATGTGTTTGTTTAATTAAAAACAATATATTTGTTTGCGTGCGAGTTGTATTATGTGTCACTTATAGCATTCTAGCAGTGTTTCAAAATTAATGAAAATAGCTTCAAATATTCTATTTATCTTAAGTTTGCATTTTCAATATTGGTACTAAAAGTTATGACAACATACATCAAGATCAAAGTAGCCACGTATGAAAATGCGGATTCAGTAAAATGAACACGCAACATAACACTAAGTTTATCTTTTTTCTTAATACAATCATGACAAATGCCGGCTGATTCAGTTAAAAATGCTCTGTAATGGTAGGAAACAGAATTAATTGGATTTTAATCAAGAAACAGAATTAATTGGATTTGAATCAAATAAACACTTGGTGGATCATGATAGCGATATAATTATATCAGATGGAAGTATATATGGACACCCCGAGATGTTACTAGGGTTGCAGAATGTCAATTGCATTGTTCTTGTTTCCTACAAAAGGTATGTAGATCTATCATGTTTAATGGTAGTCCGGTCGTTTGGCATTCGACGAAACATTAACAGTCACCGTGGGAAAGTAGTATTTCCATTAATATGGTAATAATAGGCATTGTTGGCAAACATAAGCGGCTTCTTGCTACCTATATATCAAACCACACAATAGCAGTCAGCATTCAGAGCAACAACAGCAATCCCGATGGCAATGATGTGGGCGGATACATATTAGGAATGAATGTTCGAGCAGCCTCATGTGCTTCTGCATGGACAAAGTCATTAATTTCGCGAATTGCCCTAAATATTTAGACAATTTTTAGTAAATACAGCATACATGTTTTTATCGAGAAGCGTTCAGTCCCTAGGACACTATTCTTACATGTATTGCATTTGGGTGCTGTTTGCTATTTTCGTAATATTTGTTGTATTCTTTTGAATGATTGGTTTTAGAGTCCGAACTGTGGATATATATGTACGTTTGCTTTCTCGTTTATTCTTTAATTATTTGTTTAAGAGACCTAACTATGGTTTTGTGACTAACAACTGAAGCTGTATTTTGGCATGTTATGTTATAGGAGTTCTTTAACAACAAAAAAAGATCATTACGTATTACATGTATAACTTTGAGCCCCTTTCTCCTCCTTCAAATTCGACCCTTAATAATTAATAATTATGAAATTCCAAGAACAGTTGCTCACTGTGAAATGATGTTTTTGTAAGCATTTTACAACATGTGAGGTATTTATAATTAGTAATAAACTGTCAATAAAAACATTTTGTTTTTGTATACGTAAAACTTAATATAATACATCTTTACATACATTTAAATTTTGTTAAAAGAAATAAAAGCTCTATAGATCATTTTTCAAATATGCTGACAAGCCTTACATACGTGTTCGGTACATGTATTATGTAACGAAGGACGACTTCGTTAAGTCAGAACACTGAAACGTAGTTGAAGACACCACTAAATTGACAGTGAGCAGCAATTATTTGCATACGGCTTCATTTTGATACATATAGGATCTGACACGAGTTGTCATTTCATATCATAATTTATTAAATGAGTTCAGGAATTTTGTTAGTAAGCGAGCCTTTGGCAAGCTTACTAGTGAATTTCCTGGACGAGCTTAATAAAAATATGGTATGAAATCACAACGAGTGTCAGATCTTTTTTATCACATGCTGTCAAACGAACTAAAACCCTTCAAACTTTACCAAAATAAGTTGGTAAATTCTAAAAAGTTGTGTACTGCCGTGACGTCATTTCATGTTGACGACGTCATTTCACCAAATTAACGTCATGCGATTGGTCAGTCAAAGAATATGTAGCCAATGAAAACGCTCAAAATGTTATCTTACACATGTGTGAGATAGAAATATTCGTAATGGTTGTATTACACGGGAAATAAGGCATAGCATGTGATCAAATCATATTAAAAAAATTTTTTTTTGGTATTTGTGATTAGTCTTTAAGAAAAAAATCAAGACTATGCTTTCCATTTTGAAGTAGCGTCTAGTGTTTGTGAACAATAAAGTAGTATATGCTCCGCCTATACGCTTCCGGTAAAAGTCGTTATGCGCGGTGCTAATACAATGTTCGAAATAAAATACATGTTTCAGTATGCAAGTATGAATATATATACTAATAACAACTCTTTTGAAATTATCAAACACGAAAGCTATATATATGTAATTATTTTTGGCTACTTAACATGTATCATTTATATTTTGAAAACATTAAAATCCATTTGTGTGAGAGTTGACAAAAACCCTAGTGACACATAGGTTAAATAATGCCGCATCGTTATATTTAAAAATAATTTATGTTTTAAGTCTGTCTATACAAACTCATGTAATATTATTTTAAAATCGTATTATTATGCCTAATAAAATATTAGACATTTGACAAAGCGTGTGTCGTTGAACAAGTGATGCAGCCGGGGTCACACCACTGCAACCTCTGTAAGTTGTGTGTTATTCGATCGGGTAATCAAAATAATCAGAACAGAAAAAAGTATGGCAGACAAATGGCGGTTGGATTGCGTTGTCATGAACAAATTAGCATCTTAATGTTACTTAATAATACTGCAAGTGAATTGATAGATGTGTTTTATACTTCGGTATGCTTAACACAATATATTTATATTCATTGTAAACATAAACGATTTAAGCTTTGTAGCTTTACCTCTTTGCGTCACAATTAATGTAAAAAAAAACGTCTTGAGGTACAGAATGAATACAGGCAAAACAACGTTGAGGTCTGTCACAAAATTCACCGGGTATATCATTTAGCCCGATTTCTGCGGATTTGATCGGAACCACCAAATGTTTCCGCCAATATGCGAAGAGATACCAGTCCGTTATTGGGCCACTGGCTTCTAACGGGCCAGTATTTCGTGGATGCCATCTGTCCGATGATTGGTAGTGTTCCGCGTCAAGCACATTTGCTATGTTTGGGTTCAAAAGATGACTGAGGCTTTGGGAATGCGTATACATTTGCCCATTTGAAAATATGTTGCTCTATTTAAGAGTCGGATTATGAGTGAACATTATAATTTGAAAATGAAAAATATTGTTTATTTGTGCGGACAATGACTATTTGAAGCAAAACACCCATTACAACAGTTAAATACCTTGTGTTTAGACATCACTGTTGGAAATATGTAATCTAGTAATTGTGTCTGTGTGAGTTTGCCGGTGGTTGATTTGACGAACGGTTAATTGGGTGGTTAAAGTTGATGGATCACTGTCACAAAAATATATAGTTTGGCACACCACCCACAAGTAAGTTTTCATTTAATATTTATTATTGATTCTAATCTGGCCGTTATCCGTGCATTGAAAGTGTTTTCATCTACATACATTTTATTAAAATAATAACTTAAATATCTTTAGACCATATGCATGCGTTTTTCAACACACATAAACATAATTATCATGTTCACTTCAGATGAGTCCATTCTTTGCTACAGAAATACATTTTGAGATTTTCAAAATGAAGTTACGTTGTTTTGTTTTGTTTCGCTCTCTCCCAAATACCATCGCTGGTATTTTTGGAAATTTTCCAAACAATATAAAGATTGGTATCAAGAAACAAAGTCAAATTAGTGACAACTATAGCACAAAATAACGTGATTATTTTTCATGACAATTTTAACCACTTTGGCAGTGTAGTTACTATATTTTGTTTACTTTATTTTCATGAAAATCGCCAAACTTTTCAAAAAATATGAAACACTTCGCAAAATAAAATTTCGGTCTTTATTTTATTAGCGTATACAGTTTTATACACTGTCATAACATTTTCCGTTGAATGTGGTGCCCGTAAGTGAAGAGGACAAAAACGTATTCATAAAATGTGTGTATATATTATTTAAAAGTTTTCAACTTTAAAATATCAACCTTTATTGAAATTTCGTCCAAGTTTTACAAAGAGTATATGTGGTAATGTTATGCAGAAACATGCAACCATGACAGTAAATATAAAATTGTTTCTGATTCACATTTTATGGTGCACATGTTCTCTATATAAAATACCACAGAAATATGAAAAGTCAAACATATACAAGTCGCATTTCGATCGTCGTTTTTTTTCAATTGAAAAAAGTGTGTAGTGAATCTTTTTTTTTTTTTTTAATTTTAATTAATATAACGTGCAAAAATTAACATACATCCATTTTTCTATACTTTTTTCCTATCAATTTTGAGTGCATATTATATCACCCCGGAACATGAACACATGACAATTTTCATCAATTGATGTTCCCATAACAACGCAGGTGACATGAGAAATATGATGCTGAGCAGTTCGAACCTGGGTGAGTACCTCTGCGTGGGGGACTACATCTGCCTGTATTCCGTGGAAACCGAGGGATACACGTACAGTCTACAGAGCAGGTGAGTAGCCTCCGAGCTGCTGCCATTTTATGCCTTGGCCCCAAGACTATGAAGAGTCTTAAAGACTTAGTTTAATCGTTCTTTATTTGACAACCGCCCAATCTGGGGTATTGTACTATCCTTTGTATTGGCACCTGCTGTGGTCACAGTGTGGCGACCCTTATCAGCTGATATCAATACACTGCTGCAGAGGAAACAGTACACTCAGCCATTGCTCAGTCAGCTGAGAGAAACGATTGCAGATAATGATAAGAAATTTTATGGTGAACCAATATAACAGAGTGGAATACCCCACGGAGACGACAGACATTCCTTAATCTCGGCCTTATAGCGTTAACCACCTTACTATTAAAGGGTCAACAAAAAGGGACTTCAAGGGAGCAATGCATTAAAAATTCTCAAATTAACATATTTATTATGACATATAATAACGGTTAAAATAATGTATATACTATAGGAAAAGCGTTTTCGCATTCTGAGATAAAATCAATTTATAATATGGGTCGTGTTTGTTTGGCCATTTTCATGTTTACATTTTGACTACATAATTGTGATAATTGCGTATAACCATTATATGTAGTTTATATACTTTTCTTTACAAAGCAGAATAGTGCAGTTTGTTAATGCGCTGTCTACAACCCAATATCTCACTATGTGTTATATTATTTATTCTTTATTTAATGTACATGTCTTAGTATAGGGCATTTCTTTATTCTAATATCATAAGTGCAATAGAAACAGAAATTTTCATTGACATAATTGGTCAATACGTGAGTACTATTTTTGAGCTTGAGTACGCTCGTGGTCATGTATACACAATAAAATAGACGAACATTCTTAAATGTTAAATTCATAGACTGCGAGCTTTCGTAGCCATAGAAACAAGTCTGTCATGTCTGTCATAAGCTTCACCAATCATTTCCATCGTTTGCTGCCACTTCGTGGGAAACCTACCGTCTACAGAGCATGTAAGTATCTGAAACGGCTGTCAAGAATCCCTGGTTTGTCATTTTAGTCATAAGCTTTCCCAATCACAAGGTGTGTTCTTAGGCTTTACTGTACTCCGTGCAAACGAAACGATACTAGTACTTGGTCTGTGGATGTGTTTCTGAACAAGACTTTATGAATGCTTGATGCTACAGTTTATGGGAATATTCTTCAACGAAATCGTCGTCTTGATTTTAGATATTACCTAATGAAAATGAAGGTTATATGTGCAAACCAATATCTTTGTTCGATATTTTCGTAGTCATCGGACTGGGACTCTTATGTATGTCGAAAGCTATTTTTTTACTCATAGCGACGATCAACAGGCTTGCGTCTACTCCGTGTAGAGGTACACATATACACATACAATGTACAGAGCAGGCAGGTGACCCGCGGCCATTTATGTCCTTGTGTGACAAATGTGGCCATTTATATGTTCTATAGTTTGAGATTGATTGCGCCAAAGTGCAAATATTTCTTAAAGAGTTCATATGGGAACGATTGTCGAATTCGTTGTTATTAAAACCCGTAATAACCGTGAGTTACTAAGCAGTTAAGTTGCCCGGATTTGTGGGTAGTATAAACGTTGGTGTGGTGAAGTCTGGCACACCTGCCGTAGTCTTCGACGAGTAAGAAAGTGCTAAAACTAGTAGGTAATATATTAAAACAAATTTAAGTATAGCTATAGGTTCTTTATTGTTACTTGTAATTCTCTTCCTGCGCATTTGGCCATGATAGCGAAATTCCTAACCCCCAAATAAGCATGGGTCGCAAGATGTACTAAAATACCATAGGGTTGATAACTTTAATGTTCGGATACGTACTGACCTAAATGATTGTTGCTTGAAAAATGATTACTGGGCTAGTATACAGTATCGTCTAGATACTAGGTACTTGCTACTTTTGGATATGCATGCATATATGTTTCTTTGCCAGTACTCAAATTAAAAATATACTTTAGTATCAAAGCCGTAATATAGCTATTGTACTTTAAAATAAACTGTATCTGTGTATATTTCTACCATACAGCTCCGTGCACAGCCAGCTGTACCTTTACCGGAATCAGGAGAAGGACAAACCAACCAAGATACCATGTGCACAAGGTCAGTTGTTTACCACAAGGTTTTGAATGAGATTTACTTCAAACAATAATTCATTTGTAATACGTTATATTTATAATAATAATAATTATTATTATTATTATTATTTTTTTTTTTTTTTTTTTTTTTTATTATTATTATTAGTAGTAGTAGTAGTAGTAGTAGTAGTAGTAGTAGTAGTAGTAGTAGTTGTAGTAGTAGTATTACTATTACTAACATCGAAAACGAATTACTTTATTTAATATATTTGTTATATTTAATTCATTTGTCATACGGCCATGTGATGCAAAATATCATATACACATAGACTGCAAAATACCGTTTCATGGAAAACAATTTATTAACTTCTTTTATTTCGTACTTCCGGTAGCATGCGTGTTCCAAGTGAGCATCCAGAACCGCTACAAGCTGAACAAGAAGTACCGGAAGTACCTGGCGCAGGCCAGCTCCTCCGGGAACCTGCTGGAAGATACTGGCGCTCTTCAGCAGCACACGGTACCGCTGAAAAAATATTTTAACACCAATGTTTATGTATGTAGTTTTATTTATACATTTATTTTATTTATTTATTTATTCATTCATTCATTCAGACTTACTGACTGACTGACTGACTGACTTTCTTCTTACTTACTTACTTACTTACTCACTCACTCACTCACTCACTCACTCACTCACTCACTCACTCACTCACTCACTCACTCACTCACTCACTCACTCACTCACTCACTCACTCACTCACTCACTCACTCACTCACTCACTCACTCACTCACTCACTCACTCACTCACTCACTCACTCACTCACTCACTCACTCACTCACTCACTCACTCACTCACTCACTCACTCACATTTATTTATTTATTTATTTATTTATTTATTATTTATTTATTTATTTATTTATTTATTTATTTATTTATTTATTTATTTATTTATTTATTTATTTATTTATTTATTTATTTATTTATTTATTTATTTTTATTTTTTTTATTTATTTATTTATTTATTTATTTATTTATTTATTTATTTATTTATTTATTTATTTAATGTTCCATTGACCTCTGTCCGTAACGTTCTCGTGGTTTATTCATACGCATTATATCTCAAAATCGTTGTTTATTTACAGATAAACTCAAAATCGAAAATTATTTCTTAAATAAAGAACTGTAGATGTTGGTAATTGTCAATAGAAAGATTGTCACAACCATTGGCTTGAAGAATTGTCCATTTATATAAATTCCACATTAATAAGTTAAAACGAATACAGTGTTTAGTATAAACCAAATACGTTTTAATACGTAGCCACAAACATATTCACCCGATCAAAAGATCTTACATTTATGTGTTATAATAATTGCTGAATATATTTTTAATTAGAAAACAAAAAAAATATATTTCATTCAGTAGTTGAAAAAGTGTAACCTGTCTACACTATTGTAAATTTATATTCTTAAATCTATTTCCGTCTTCATTTTTAAGTTCGCAATTGACAATGGTAGCATTAAACATACTGATGTATTTTTTTTTTTATAGATAATTCGTTATGATATTTACTGTGCATTTTCTATAAAATGGTTTTACAATTCATGTAAAGCAGCCATCATCATTTCGAAATTAGTCGTTAAGTGCATATTATATAATTATTTCGTTGAACACAGATCATGATAGCTTTAGTGCAAAATGCTGTCGTCTCATATCTATAAAATTTCTTCCCAGGAAAATTAATGAAATTCACATATGATGGACTGCATGCCATATTAAGTGTAAGAAAATATTCCCTTTACTTGGAATTTCAAAATACATCACTTCAATACGACTCACTGTCTATACGTAAGCACCATTACGTAATGATACATTACCAATATAAATATCAAGTAAAATATATCAAGGTTACGAATTGCTATTATGTATTTTATGTATACACTTTCGACAACTGATAATTTAATCATAATAAGGCGCCAAAGAACTTGTAATCATTGAGAAATCTATTAAGGTTAACCCAAACTGCCGTAGCAGAAATATGACCACGTTCTCATTCATTATTTATGTGTTACGGCATTTTCCATCATTGCTGATTAAATAGATACATAAAACTGCAATAAAAGTGACAGTTGCTGCATTTCATACAAATGAACTATTTGCTGGAAAGTAGCTGCTACGCTGTAGGAACTTTAGCTTAATGGGAAAGTAGACGATACTGTATGAGATGTATAACCGCGCCTACTTAGGTCCAAGTCCAACAAACACCGTTGATAGAATTCAAATGTTTTACAAGACATGTCCGTCCAACAATTAAGTCCTAGCTTTCTGAATAGCTAAACGTATTGCTAATCAAATCTCGTCGTAGCAAACTTTGTCCGTGAAATGCTTTGACCTTAATTTTGTCGGTTTTTTTTGGTAAAATCCCACCGCATTTCGCGAATTCACACATCAAAATATATTATTATGCCTTTACTCTATAATGTTCACTTTTCTGGACCAATATCTACAAAACTCCGTAGTGAAAACTGAAGTCAATTTCTTGAAATCATAAAAGTATGTGGCTGGTTCATGTAAAGTTCATTTTGTCTTAAGTGGTTTTAATATGTTTGGGAATCATCAGACGCATTTTTACCATATTTTAAATATAAAATATTGAATGACACATATACATATATATATGAATAAGTTAAGATTTTCCTTAGGAGCTGTCTGGAGCCTTGCCATAATATTATACACGTTTTACTCGTTATTTCGTGCATTGGCTCTCGTTGACTCCCGCCATATTTCGCGTGTTTGTAGCTAGCGGCGGAGGCAGAGAATGCGGACAATCTGCAGGAGCAGAGGCGACAGATGGGCAAGAGGGTCCGATATGGGGAGATCATTCAGGTATGTATTCACTTCAGATCATTTGTGTATACCAGTACCTGGTTTGTTGGAGTAACCATAAAAAGTCACCATGAAAATTCCGAAATGCTCATATACTCAAAGAAAATATAGTAATAACTAGTACTATATCGTGTATATAGTTAATATAATACAATTATATAACTTATGTGTAGCAAAACCAATCAATGGTATTAATTGTATGGAAAATGAAAAAGAAATTTGAAAAGTAGGGTTGCTTTTATAATGTTTGTTTATATTTCTATATAATTAAATAAAGTGTTTTTTTTCACTATATAAACGTTTTATCCCACTGTGATTGTGACATTTGATAAACACTAATATTACTTTTATCTTTGTACGTTTATAAGTACACACTTATTTCGTAGTTTTATTATTATTTTGATGGGAAATTAACTTTAAACAATAACTGATAACGTAGAATATACTACACAATGGGCTAGTGGTTCCGATATAGCGAGTTCATTCAGGCTAGTATTCACCGACAAGTAGTTTATGTAAACTACTTAGTGCCATAGATTAAACAACTAAACAACATTAATATAAATAAAAAGTAATTTATGTAAACGATCTAGTACCATAAAATAAACAACTCAGCAACGTTAATCATATTTGTTTTGTATTTTTCATGTCTAAACCAATATATTGTACGTGACTCGTCGGTACAATGGCATGACTATGTATGCATGTCTTGACTGAATGTTCAATATTTTGTCTTTGTGTCAATCCATATAAGTTGAGATGTACGAACTTGTTAGAGTTGTCATTTTGCCCGGGTTGCTCTTATTTTTGTACGAGTATAGTTTTAGTTGTCTGGCTTGTTAAAAGACATGCCATATGTTTAATAGTGTGGGCTACTATGTCTCTTTTCAGTTACGCCACGTGTTCACGAACAAGTTTGTCCACATGTGTACGTCCCAGACTTCTCAGATAGATAAGAACAACATGTTGGTACGTTGATTATGTAGGATCTAAATAACTTCAACAATATAAAATATGTTTTGATAAAAATCAATCACGAATAATAAATCAATAGTCCCTAAAAACACTCGAAGAGACCACACCACCGCCAAGCCAGCCATATTGGCAAAATGACAATTTCTCAAAATTGGTGTCCAAGAATATACCACATAAACAAGCGAAATAACACTTTTAACACAGAAATATTCTGGGAATAACGTGTCGTAATTTAAGAAGTCGAAATTAATTTTTACAAAAAATACAGCGTTTATTACGCGAAACAAATGAATATGATGAATACATCGATTCTGTTCGTTGCCATTGTTGAAAGCACGTGTAGCACGTACATGACGTTAAAAATGTACGTTAATATAGAAATATTAGACCTAGGTTAGCGTGACAGACTTTTGATTTGGTGGACGTAGGTTTGAGCCGCGGTGGAAGAACCATGTTTGATTCATTGTTATGCTTAACGGACGTAGTATTTTTTGTTTGGTGTTTTAGTAAAACATGCTTTAGGTGTTGCAATTAAGATGTTTTATTACTATTTAATGAACATTAGAAAACTACCTGAACAAGTCTCTTTAAATATGAAATGTCATGGTTTCCTCGCTTAATCACTAGGCATTCTCACGCGAGGGTGTACTTCTGACACACGTGGGTGCTCTGGTATTACACACTGGGAATATAATGACATCAATTTTTAATGATACGACGTGGCTGTCTTGTTGGATGTCATTAATGTAATTAATTTAATTAATCCACTCTTTCGACGTCCGTGTGTCAATCAAATATCCTTTAATACACATATTTCGGCGCATACATCTGACTTGCTTGTTGGTGTATACTTCTGGCTGGGAACATTTTTAGAAAGTACAATACTAGACAGAACAAATAAAAAATAAATACTAAATTGTTGTTGACATAATCTCAAAGTAATGATCTGCTTATATGATTACCCCGTGAGAGTTATATAAGGCTGTATTTATGAATGACGCTCACGATTTGTATCGTATTGTATTGTGTTGTATAAAACAGCGTTTAACATACAAACTACAAAAATAAGGTTTTAACATATATAATCCACACTCAAATCCTGGTTTAGTCTCTGAGAGCAATACCATATCATCTGCATACAACAATAAAATAAATTCAGGATACCTATCTCCAGACGACCAACATACTTCCATGATCGTTAACGTAAATAGATAATAATAATGGATACATAAATAAGAACAGAGATAACGATTCTCCTTGCATGACACCAAAATCACATTCAAAATCTCCGCTGAGATTAGTATCGTGTTTAACTTTTGATTTGACACTTATTTACATAGACAGCATTGTATCTAACATTTTCCCTCTCATTCTAGTTTATACCAAATTAACAAAAATCCTTGGTAGAATCAGCAATAATGCATATAAGTTCTCATTGTTGTCTATGCAATATATCAAATCACTGTTCCTGTTTTATCTCTTACGCCTCATTGCGGTTCATTATAAATGTTCACATGGTATTTTACAGCCCAAATATTTAATGATTATTAAACAATTTCGCAAAATGTTTTCCAAAAATGTTGAATATAGTAATGCCTCTATAGTAACCAGGTAATGTTTTATAAATAGGATCCATATGTCCTTCAGGGACCATATTCCAGAAACATCTTAAGTTAAACTTAAAATATTTTGACTTAAGTTCCGAATGGTGTTAGGTAACATTTTAAATACTGCATATTAATTAGTGAACCCAATAACAGTTAAGTAAATAGTAGTTAATAATAAGTTGATAATAAGTGAACACTAAGCAGAATTTCATGTAAACATGGAATACAGTGCTTAAAAAAAATAACGAATTTAAGGCTATTGGTAAGATTTCACTTAAGAAGTTTCTGGAATAGGACCCCAAGCCTTTTATCTGGAAACTAACCTTTCTAAGCTTCTGCTTTATTTTTTTAGAATATCGTACTACTTATATGAAAATTCTGATTTTATATGTTAAACATGTAAAGTTAATATTTATAAACGCTTTACTTGGAGATCAGTGCCGTTTAAGTCGCTATATAACAATGACATAGCCGGTTCTCTAAGGCTAAAACACTACAGTTTAAATGTTTCATGTTTGAATTTGGCTATTTTTGAGTTGCTTTTAAAGTTAGTTCATGTATTGTTCCAGGTACTTCTTCAAGAGTTCAACGCCAAGAATGCTCAGTTCCGAATTCTGCCGCAGTATAAAGTGAAATCGGAAGGCGAAGTGGTAAGATCAATAATCATGTTAATTTCTTTTATCTTTCTACGTATTTTAACAACTTTGAATATTGTTTAATATATTTTATTATAATTTTATTATATAGATATAGCTTCATTAGCCGTGTTAATTCACCCGTACATGATCGTTTTAAGAATTGAATATTATTTGTCTTCATTTCATGTTTGTATGAACTGTCGGGAAAATTACGCCTAATTTGCCTAATATTAAATTCTTATAATAACAACCAAAAGTGGATATAAACTTTACTTTTAACCGTCTAAGGACGCAACCGACGTGTAGCCTCCGGCGCAGGAATCCCCGTTTTAGATGCGGTTTCATTATCGACGCACGTCATTTCTAATATCTCGTCATACATTTAAAATCTCTGTGGATCATTTTTAAGTTGACTTTCTGGTAAAAAGTTACTAAAAAATATTCAAATTTCCCAATATGCGTTAACAATTTCATCGTCTACAACACCGACAACCGATTAATCAGTCATTTTGTTTACGAACGATGGTGTTTACATCGCAAAGGTTCGCGCAAAACAATGACGTCATTTCGCAAATAGCGAATGAAAGTAAAAATCGTAAAGGTTCGCGCAAGACATTGACGTCATTTCGCAAATAAAGAATGAACAAGTAGTACGTTCATTAATAATAGGTCACGTGGGCGGATTATCAAATCAAAATGCAGCGTTTACATGAAAATGCAAAAAGTTGTAATAATGTTTCAATATAACGTTTGGCCAAATGCATGTCCTTACATCATTTCAAACAACCATGTAGTACGATTTGTGAGAGACGCATATCGAAATATAAATGAAACATATCTTCAGGTTCCAAAATAACGTGTTTCCAAATGCACTTACACAATCATTTCGTGTTTCAGGTTCAAATCTACGACCAGATCGTGTTCGAGAGTATCAAATCCCCAGGCCACTTCCTGCATGCAAGCTCGGCTTTTCCGATTGACCATTTTACCTTCGGGTGGGTGACCCACTGGTTTGCAGCGTAGCGCTATAGCCGATTCATATAGAACGCAAATGTACCATAGTACAACGTTATGTCAGAAACCATTTGCAACGCAACCGTGTTTCAAAGCACAACGTTATGCAATGTAACAATGTTTTATAGCACAACGTTATGTCAAAATGATTTGCAACGCATCAATGGTTTGTCATCAATCATTTGCAATGCATCGATGTTCTACAGAAAGACGTTATGTCAGAAATCATGTGCAACGCATCAATGTTCCACAGTACAACGGTATGTCAGAAGTCATTAATGTTCCACATTACAACATTATGCAAGAATCATCTGCAAAACATCATCTTGATGCAACATGTAATAATTAATTCGATAATGTGTCATAACACGAACCTTGCTACGAATATGTAAATTTGAAAACAAATTACCAATGGGCATTTCAGTTTTCTAGAATTGTGTCTGCGCTATATTTTATTAAGTAAACACACATAAAAATAGAACATTGCCAGCATTTTGCTACAAAAATAAGCATATAATATGCAAAACATCTTGGCCAAAATGTTTTTCAGTGTTCAACGTTTTTACAGGCTCTGCTCATACCACTAATTTGACTATGAGAAGGAACTTTGCCGCTCTGTCCTTGCAGGTCAGAGATCAACCTTGGCGTGGAGCGGTCAGGCTTCACTCTCATTCGCTTCCGGAAACAGGGGACCCAAGACTCGGCACTCTATGTCCGGGTATAGATTCACTTCAGCACTAATGTTACTACCCGTTGTCTTATTAATCAATAATGATTAATCATGTTTGCCTTTATATACCAAAATTATGATTAAGTGCTCTATGGTCTGGTAACAGTTCTCTTCCAAACCGTCCTTGATCAATCAAATTGCTAGTCTCATTAATCATTTTGATTTACATTCCAAGTAAATAATTTGTTCAGGAGAAATCAAAGTCTGTCACCAAATCAAATCGTTAAAATGAACAGTCCAATGAACAAGTTAAACGGGTCACACATGCTGTGATTAAACGGTCGCATTGTCAAACCTGCATCATTAGCGCCAAAGCAGCCGGATGCACGTTATATTTTGAATAAAAACCAAGAAATTATGCTGTTGTTGTTATAATGTGGGGTAGTTGTTTGCGACTGTTTCACTGAATTGACGTTGGCTAGCTCTGTCAGGGTGGTTTTCATCGTGCGTTTTTGCGTTATTTTGGTAAGCACTAATGAGCGAGTGTTTCATTGTAACACAAATCTATGAATGACAGTAGTTTGTGAGTTATCCATTGTATCTCATATCTATGCGGTTTAAGGGTACTATTTGTCAGACAGGAGTGTTATTTGGTTGTTCCAATGAGGTCATTGTGTGCTATTTTTTCAGGGTGGTAGGGTTATTCGGCTGTTCCAATGCGGTTGTTGCTGCGTTATATTTTTCAGGGTAGCAGCGTTATTCGACTGTTACAATGCGGTTATTCTGTACTATTTTGTCAGGGTGGCAGCGTGTTTTGACTGTACACGTTGAAGTTAGGTTGTTGCGCACTGTTTTGCAGAGAGGCAGTGCTATTCGGCTGTTTCAAAGCGGTTATTGGGTACTATTTTTGTAGAGTTAAAGCGTTATTAGTTTTCTCCATTGCAATGGTTGCGGACTATTTTTTTCAGGGTGGCAGCATTATCCGGTTGTTCCACAAAGAGCTAGAAGCCTACATGGTGGCAGAGGGACTGTTTGACGACGAGGTGGCTGAGGACGGTAGGTATCCGTAGAGAAAGATCCTGGTCGAAACAGCAGCATGCTGCACCCTGCTTCTTTTTTTATTTCCCCCTTCTTCTTCTCTGGTCTGGTCAACAGAGCAATTTTGTAATCTTTTAAATCATCTTTTTGTATCGGTCAATGTATTAATCAGTCAGATCAGTGAACCAAATGGTCATGGACAATGTGGTTTACGAACTGACCAATATTGTTGGCATTTACTTGCCTCTTCCTGAGACGACCATAAACGCTTGTATATGTATACGCCCCTTTTTATGTGTTTTTAATGTTTCCTATAGACAATAACAATAAATCCAGTTATCATGAGTTTGTAATGATTCTGGCGCGCTTTCAGTTCATTTCCGGATTCGTGTAATGGATCAGCACAAACCACGAACGCTTTCCCCACCCACTTCCGGAAACACGTTCTGGACTATAGAAGCCGAAAATAATATTTTCAACGGTAACTTTTGCGCGTATTTGATTTCCATTTTATACTTAAACGTATTTGTTTTAATAATTGTATTGTTGTAAGGTATACATTGTGTCAAACCCAACTGCACATTGCTGAAAATTGTACATTTTTTTAAAGTTTTAATTATACAGGATTCCGTTTTAAGTAAATATCTTAAAATGATACAATTCAAATTCACACCGTTTTTATAAGAAGTATTTAATTTGTATTAAAACGAGAATATACACTTCTTATTTTACCATATTTCAAACGTTCAAAAGTTCATAATAAAAATAATAAACTGTAAAAATATTATCTGAATATTATTTAATTAAGTTTAGGTTTAGATTTATCTTAGGAATTAATAAATACCAGTGTAGTTTAATTCAATTAGCCACATTAGCTTCATGTAACAAGTCATGCAATGACCATGGTGACCTTGTCAATTTTTACGTGCAGGTGAAATTTTGCAATGGGAGCAGCAGGTGCGCTTGCGTCACATGACCACCCGAAAGTACCTGTGCATCGATGGTTCCCGGGAGATCCTTCTAATAGACGACAGCGAGGACCCGCGCACTGTGTTCCGGCTTCACTCCGTTATTAATGTAGGAAGCGTATAAAATAAAACAACTCGGTATATATTACATATGCATGTTGCCGAAAGCAACCATTACAGATAGAAGGCTGAATGTCGACCATGTTCATAAACCAGCTTTCGCTAATTACCTGATCATGCCTATTAATGCGTCAATGTTTCTGTATAAACATTTAAAAGTTTGGCATATAGGACATGTACAAGTAACAACAGGACACGCTTTTGTGTTACGTTCACGCCATAAAAAACAAACAAACTTGCACTCCAAGAGTCCAAGACTGCTGCTTTTCCTTTGAAGTCAAAGGTATCAAACTGACACATTGCTAACGCAGTCAATCTATTTCTTGTATCCCACTTTGGGGAGTTTCCATGCGATTTCCGAAGATTCGTTCCAGAAACGTCGGAACGCGTATCGACCAATTTCCCGCATGATATAAGAGCTAAGGCCGAATTGCGACAGGCGTGTTATCATACCGTCCCATTGCGAGAGAAAAAAATGTTTACACAGTGTCAGAGATCCGTCGAGATTTGGAGAGGTCCCTGGTATTAACGACAGACCTGGGAAATCAATTAATTGAGCCGCCAGATATGTTGTTTTTGTCTCGTTTAGAAACTTTCTGTATTAAGTCTTACTAAGTTATCTTCGCGAGTGAGCGTTGCTTCAAAACGAGTAATAGGACACTCAGAATCATACTCAATCCACATACTGTTAGAGACATTGATCGAATGCAGTCGGACAATAAAACGAAGCTCTTAATTCTGCGATTAAGCTGACATTGTGTTTTGTTTATGAAGAAAGTATTCGGAAAGCGCATACCTCATCCAAGATACATATTCCTTCCTTACCATTTAATTTTCCAGTGATAGGTTACCACCCTTACCCAATCTCCTAATAATAAAGACACTGATCACCACCAAAATCTAATAATGTATTTATTGGTCTATTTTCAACTTTCCCACAACATTTCTGACAGACAGACAGACAGACAAATAGACAAACAAACAGACAAACTAACACCGTCAAAACATTACTTTTTGGCGGAGGTAATGGTAAATGCAACAACATTCCCCTGAAATAACGTCAGTCAGGATTCCGTCGATTGACTCCAGAGATATAGAAGCTTCGCCAAACTTAATTCTGCAGAAACATTTATCATTGCAGATAATCACTTAATTATATACGAGTACTTAATTAATAGCACGCAATCTGTTTCATATGGTTCTAAATGTAACGAAACAAAACATCACCAGACCTCCAATTGTTAAGCGCTTTAATACCATAAATGTGTATTATTTTTAAAGCATCAGCTAATTTCGACGGATTTGCAGTACAATTGAGATGGTTAGTTTAATTTTAACGCGAATGCGACATTTGCAAAATTGTTGTGGTCATATCTTAATGTCTAATTTATTTCTGTTTATTTTCTGTCAAGGTCACCTGTTGAGTTTTTTTTTATTAAACACGAATCTTTGCAGGAGAGGGATGAAATACGCTTTGAAAGCTACTGCCGCATTGAGCACGTTCTGTCGGGATTTTGGCTTCACGCTCTGAAAGGTAGGCCGAATCTCAGTCGGCCCTATTATTTGTACAAACTCTTGATTCTGATAAACTAGAACTATCGCCTGGTTTCAGTAATTGAATAAACTCCATTGATACCCTGGAAGCATTATAAGTCATGTCTATTAAACATACGTTAAATATCTACGTATTCAAAAATCACATTTAAAACCTACTAAAAATGTCCCAAACGGTATTTACAAACCTTTTAAACAAGGACTGCAATTGCGAAGCATGCTACATATGTATGATAGGTATCGGACAACTTCCACAGAATCATGGATTATGGACTCATTGGAAATTCGTAGTTTATTTACAGCGCCAAATAAATAACAGATAATATAACCTCAGCTTCGTCAGCAATATATAAAATGTTATTAACAAATAAAGGCCCTTTGTAGGCACATGTACTGTATTTAAAGCAGGTGTCCAACTGGCTTTACAACAAAGCATACAATACGACAACACACAAATCAAAGCTGAGGTCATCGTTTTACAAAAGTAAATGCAAAGCGTTAGGGGTTTAAACCGGTTTGTCAATGTTTCAGACGAGGACTACATTCGCCGAAAGTTCCGAGATATGGAGAACGTAAATGACCAAACGCTGAAAGGTTTGCGATGGGACAGCGCCATGGTCAGGCAGGTAGGTCACACGTGCGTGCAAGGCTTGCACCATTATTACTAGTCACTTATTTGTAGTCAAGGCAACCACATTACCTATCTGTGTCCTTGGCAACTACTATCATTTTTCAATACCTGGTCGCACAGTGAAATGTCTGCAGTACATGCAAACCTCCTACTAATTTGCAATGTACGGATGTATATTGAGGTTGCGTGCTCGCACATATTTTGCCGCTGGATCCTGATGATATATGTATGATTGAACACTGGCTCTGTAATTATGTCAATCCGCCATGTAGATATAATGCATAGCATCGGATTGAACACTTTACTCCTCTGTAGCTATGCCAATGAGTCCTTCAGATACAATGCATATCATCTGCTCAAATACCCCCTTTGTTCTGTCAACCTTATGCCAGTGTGTACTGAAGATCTAATGCATAACATCGACTTGAACACTTTACTGTTCTGTAATTATGTGTAATTATGTCAATCCGCCATGTAGATATAATGCATAGCATCGGATTGAACACTTTACTCCTCTGTAGCTATGCCAATGAGTCCTTCAGATACAATGCATATCATCTGCTCAAATACCCCCTTTGTTCTGTCAACCTTATGCCAGTGTGTACTGAAGATCTAATGCATAACATCGACTTGAACACTTTACTGTTCTGTAATTATGTCAATGCGCCCCGTAGGTACAATGCTAAACATCGACTTCACCACTCTAATGTTATGTTACTATGTCAAAGAGTCCCGTGGTCCAATGCATTGACTTAACTGCTCTTTCCTTGTTGTAAGCGCACTGACTTTGTTGTTTGTCTGTTTCACCAACAGGAACCTGACATGAAGGTCAGTCGCATAGCAACGAATGCGTTACGTACATGACGTTTCTTCATTTTGTCTGATTTCATATTTCTATAGGGATTTTTGTATTTGAATTATATAGGTTGGATAATTTAGCCTGAATGCTTTATCTGACATAGATATTTGAATTATATAGTTTGGGAAATTAAGTTGAATTATTTTAACTGAAATGATTGAACACATTTATTGGCATGGATGTTTTTTATCAATGAATGCTTTAGCTTGGCTGTTTCGAAATGTTTAGTGCGATTTAATAACCCTTAAAGTTAAACTTATTTATTGATTTTTTGCTATGCATATACAATTCATAGAATTAAAAATTTATTAACATTGATCTTATAGTTTTTTGTTTTTGTCAGTTGAATTACTCGTTTAAATACATTGAAAATAGCATGGCAGATCATTTATTTTTGTTAATATTTTGCGATTCTTTATTGATGTTCTTTATATGTTTGAAACCAGAGAAGATGTAATTAACTGCAGTTAACGTGCAGGTTTTCTCGAAATCTAAATCTATTGCAATCCCTGGTAACGATGTATTAATATTGAATCTCCGTGCATGTATGGTTCGCGGTGCATTTAATGCAGTGGAGCAGGCTAAGTCCTAATATAATTTTTTCAAAAGAAACCTTCCATCTCACCAATATAGAGCATGGATTGCTGTCATCAACGTTTCTATGATCGCTTACCGCAAATAATACTCATCATGTCCGTTGTCTTTTGCCTCCTTGTGTATCACAACATTGTTAGCATTCTTGCAAGCTGAAACTATTGAAACCCTGGACGATAGGTTTTATTACTATTATTTCATTTTCGTTGAACTTGGCATGTGTTTTGCAGTGGATCAAGCCATATACTCATATCTTTTATAGAATATAAAGCCATGTGTAATGTCATGAACCTTTCAGAGATAACTTAAAAGTAAGTTATAACATATATAATTTTGGCGTTGGTTTGAATGTGTCACCGCCAATGTATATATTGCTTTGATTTGGATGAGAAACCACCAATGTACATTTTTGCCTTTAGCCATGTTTAAAGGTATCACCATATATTTTGCCTTGGTTTGAAGGTGTCAACGCCATTATCTATTTTGCCTTGGTTTGAAGGTGTCAACGCCATTATCTATTTTGCCTTAGTTTGAAGGTGTTGACGCCAATTTATATTTTGCCTTTGTTTGAATGTGTCACGATCAATATGTAGTTGCCTTGGTTTGAAGGTCCATTGTGCATTGGTTTTAAGTTGCCACATCCAATGCATTTATGACGTTGGTTTAAAGGTGTCACCACCAATGTATAGTTTGCCTTGGTTTAAAAGTGACACATCTCATGTATATTTTTCCTTGGGTTGACTGTGACTTATGCCTTGTTTCTCACCGTAAATGTGTCGTTTGCCCTAGTGTAAAAGTGTCCTCGTAAATGTATTAATAGCTTTGGGTTAAAAGTATTACCGCCAATATATCTTTAGCCGTGGTTTTAAGGTTATGTGAATTGGTTTTAATGTGACACCGACAATGCACGTTTGGCGTTGGTTTGAGGGTTTTACCTCCAATATATTATTTGCTTAGGTTTGAAGGTGTCATCACCAGTGTATCCTTTGCCTTTGTTTGAAGGTGTCAGCTAGCGGTGAGAGCCAGTACGACGACGCCTTCACAATCCAAATGGTTGAAGACACGCACCTGGACGAGTTCAACTACGTCGCCGGCATGGTCCCGTTCCTTCGCAACCTCATTAAGGACGTACGTGAACCGTGCTGTACCACTTTTGCTATTAATGTATTCGTCGGTTTAGAAAGATTCAAAATGCGTATTGAAACTTCTAAATGCCATTCAACACGTTGTTGTCCGTTAGACAAGACAGCAAAAGCGTCAGTATACATGCAAATGTCATGGTATGCAATATAAAGGATTCACGATGGTTAAATTCCTTTACAAAAAGTAGACATGCATATATATATAGTAATTATCATTAAAATTGTAAAATGCAGTTAAAGTTTACACTTTGATCATTCGATTTCCAGAGACAGCAGGGCGTGATCTTGAACTCAAAGAAAACACACCAGCTGTTAACGGTAAGCAGATAATGATATGCGATGTTTTTACTTATAAATGATTGTACATGACCATTTATTTTCTGGGGACGTTTCTCAGAAATATCTTTTCTAGTTTATCTAAAAATAGTTTCACTTAAGGTACAATTTTTAAGATCTAATATTTCTGTATCTACATGAAGGGTTGACCGAAAAATTTCGTAGACCGGTGTTGTAAAATGAAATATATTATTCTTTAAACAATTTATCTTTGTGTGCTAGCTTAAACATATATTAATAACAATATTGTGCATTTTGATAATATTTTAGCGCTAAATTTTTATTTTGTGCATAGTCTAAGCAGTACAACTATTGAATTACGGAGCACTTCAAATTGTTCTGACTGTTTCAGTAGTAAATCAATCTTTAAACACTTCTTTCTTTCTTATTCTTCACGAAACTGCAAAGTTTTAACGTTACATTATCAATAACATTTATTTCAGACGTGTGTCAAATAAATATTCAGATCCCTTTGCAGTTTAAGTATACAAGAGTAAATACTATTGTTGATACTAGTAATTTATGTAAATCCTAATAACACTGTTATGTACACATGTAATAAAAAAGTAAAAGAAAATTGACGGTTGTTAAGCCTACAACATTGACGATGGTATATTTCTGGTATTTGACCCCAAGCCTGTTATTTACAAAGCTTCTAAGACCTAAGGGAAATCTTAACTTAAGTTTTACTTAAATGAAAATTTTAAATCACATTTTCTATGTGAAATTCAATGATTTCTGTTAACAAAAGGGTAAAACAGTAAATAACCATTCAATATTTACAAGCTAAAACATTTCAGTGTAAAAAAATACATAGTTTGAGAAAGCCAGAGACTAAAGGAATGTTACGGATTAAGAAAGTTACTTAAATTTTCCCTAAGGTGCTTTGTAAATATGGGCCCTGGGCCCGTATCCACAAATCTTCTTAAGGAAATTTTAAGTAAATTTCTTAAAATTATAAAATTCCTGAAGTCTCTGGCTGTTTAATTTTAAGTTGATTTTGTGTTAAATCGTTTAATTCTGGTAAAGAATCAACAAAAGCTTGTAATGGTACCATATTTAAATAAAAAAAATAAAGATTTTCACATATAACTTAAGTTAAGAATTTCCTTAGGAGCTTTGTAGATATGGGCCCTGGACTGATTGTATTATTATGCTGTTCTTGTTCTAACTATATATGTTCATCATGTGTCGGTACTAACTGAATTCTGTTCGTTGTTAAAAGCTTTCCATTCTAACTGCTACCAAATATTGCTAAGATTAATATGTCATGGAAATAAAATATTAAATATATGTATGTTAATTTTGTTCCAAGGAGAATCGGATATGTCTTTGATAGAAATATATGTGAATACTGGCGTGATAGTGGATTTTATTCTCTAAGGGAGTTATCGTTAAATTTAGTCGAATTAGTCAAAACGTCAGAAAAGTCACCCCATTCCGTTTGAGAAGAACAATTATCTGTTTTCTTATCTGATCTAGCTCGGAGACATTAACCGGATACTGACCTGTATGCATGAGTAAAGTACAAGTCCGTCACGATGAAAATATTAGTTTCTGTTGTGGAATCCAGTTAAATCGACGCAAGAGCATTCCACTGAAATCACAGCATCAATAAACACGTGAAACTCGTTCACGAACAAAAACCGAGTATAAATATATGAGATAAATCAAGCGCATTATTATGCTAATCATTAGTTCATGAGTGACAGGTTAATTAATCCGAGCTATATTTGATTGATAGGCTTTCTCTACGATCGTGACGGTTGACCGCAGCAGTAATTTATAGTAAATTAAGAGATATCGTAAAATTCTGAAAACTTTTAATTTGGATTTTGTTACAAAGAAAAGCATTGTAAGAATAACAAGAATCACTTAAGAATCAATATAAATATTGGCCCAGACATGTCACAATATTTTGTGAGTGAAGCAGAGTTTAATTTTGTTGATTTCATACATCAGGCGATGGAGGAGCTAAGAAAGTACATGTTGATGAAGTCCGGACTACCCAGCAAGAACCGACAGAAGCTCATGAGGAATCTGAAGGTATACTGTGATATACGGTGTTTAAACTATTAGTTTTAGTTTTATTTAATGTTTTGTCCCATGTTGTATTCCATGCTTTGTTCTATGTTTTATCCCGTGTTTTATCCCATGCTTTCTCATATGTTCGTATCCCATGTTTATCTCATGTTTTTCTCATGTTTTACCATCTGTTTTATCCCATGATTTAGTATCTGTTTTATCCCTTTTTCCATGTTTTATCATTTTTTTCATCACATATTTTATCTCATGTGTTATCATATGTTTTATCCCATATTTCTGCCCACATTATATAATGCGTTTTATCTCTATTTTATCTTACGTTTTATCTCACGTTTTATCATACGTTTTATGTTACATCTTTTTATCCAGGTGATCGACCTGCTGGTGCGCATCCTGCAGTTCCCACTGGACGGCGTACCGGATGAGCAGAACATCATCCTGGTGTTCAAGGAGGCTTACGAGATCCTCTACACGTACATGATCGGCAAGAGCAGAAAGAACGCCCTCTACTTCGCCAAGTACATCGAGTTCTTCCAGACGCAGTTCACCCAGAAAGTCAGTACTGTTACTCCAGAACTTGTTTAGAAATGTGTTAAAGGCTACCAGTTTGTTTGATAAAACTGTGCGTGACCCCATGACGATATAGGGCAAATAACAGCGGCTCTGTCAGAGTCAATCATATTACTCCAAGATCTTTTTGAATTTTGCAAATGTCAGACCTTTAGCAGTTTTTGGTAAAAACCTGTTCGTGACCCCTAGTGCGACGATGGTCAGAGTGAGTTCAAATGCTTCCTTATAGAACGTGTTTGTATTTTGTATTTTTTTTTCTCACTTACATATGCCTGAACTTGATGCAGATGATAGCAGAACGGATCAGAGATAATTCAAAGAATTTGAAATAGAAACAGTTTTGCATTTTGAATGTAAGATAATAAGCAGATGTTTAAACTCATAGAATGTCGGTCGTATTTGTACTAACGTGTACAGTTGTAATTCCCCAGGGAGGTATCGGTCTCAACGTGGCCCAGATGATTGTAGAGCTGATCAGAGACAAGAGGAAGATCGTGGACCGCATCTCGCACTCGCAGATCGACGAGTTTGTCAGCCTCCTGCAGTGCAGCCAGGTATAACGTATTGCATGCACAGATATCCCGTCACTGTTTCCGTCACGTGATCATAAAAATACTTGTAAATATGAGGCGTGTCGTATGAAACCAGGGCTTAATGCATGTGCGTAAAGTGTCGTCCCGGATCAGCCTGTGCAGTCCGCACAGCTAATCCAGGACGACACTTTTCGCTTTTATTGTATTTTCTGTTTCAAAACAGTCTTTTCTATATATAAATCCACTGCATGCGGAAAGTGTCGTCGCGGATTAGCCTGTGCGGACTGCACAGGATTATCCGGGACGTCACTTAACGCACATGCATTAAGCCCAATTTTCCCACGACAAACCAATATATATTATACCACTGTGCTAAAAGAGTTAATTAATGTCTTTGTTAGAATGTAAATCTACAAATGAAATGTTAAAAATGTCCAATTTTAACGCCCAAAATTGTATAAAAATTATTTCAGAATTACCGCTTCTTGGACCTGCTGCATGTGCTCTGTGTGTGTGATGACGTCGCCATTCCGAACAACCAGACGTACATCGTGGAAAGGTGGATGCTGTGTGAACAGGTGAGACAACATAACCAAAATAAATAGTTGAATGTTGCAGACATCCCTAATTGGCAATAATCATAAAAAACTTTATTTGACTCACGAATGTTACAATTGTTCAAATACCTAAACAAATCAAATACTATCTGTATAATAATAACTAATACATTGTTATGGTTTATTTATAATATGTTTGTGTCTTCTTGCGAGATTGTTGTAAATGTTCTTACATGTGTATCTGTTGACCGATTCGGTAACATAATTTATCTACTTAAATGTTGTAAACAATTATGTCCTGTTTTCTTCTGTATTTCAGAAAGGGATATTCGCGACGGCTCGCGGACAAGACATCAACCGTCAGCCTAACATTTTGTACATCTCCACGGACGGGGCCAAATCCTGGCTAGCACTCCATGAATTTGTAGATGTAAGAATCTAAACTACCAGTCATATGATTTTTAGACTGTTGGCGAAAGCAAACGGTCTTAAGTAAGGCGAAATCGAGAAAATGAATCGCGTGACCTACTTTTTACTCTGCAGGCTACGAAGCACTAACAATCGAGATCCTCATTTTAAACGCTTCATCAGCAATTTTGTCCCGTTGCTGATTAGTGGCAATGTTGTTATAAGTTTTATTCCGTTTGCATTAAATATATGCATTAAATACTTGTGTTCGTAACTAATAAATGCCAACTTTTATTTCTGGATCGGTTATCATGTTTATGTTATTGAATTAGAAGCAGAATTTACATCCAATCATATATTGGATTATACATATCGATGAATGAGAGGCAGCGCATACTAATATATATAATCGTAGGTTCGATTTTTCCTGTGTAAAACAAGCATTTCAGAAATCCAGTTTCATGGTATATTTCTGTAAAAAAAAATTCTTTGTATTAAAACATATTTTGAACATTTTGGTTTCTTTCTCGCCAACAGTCTTTATACGCAATAAGCGTTGTAATTTACACCTTGTTTTGCCAACCACATTAATAGGTTACGCATGCGCAAATAAATTCCTTCATTGTTACATATAAAATATTCAATGTTTGATCTCAATTTTCACCATGACCAAGCGACTTCCCAATATATCACCATACATTGTTGGAAAGGTAAGGCCATAACCTTTTGAAAAAACAGCATGTCAAAAATTTCTATACGTTGTAACTCAAAATATTTACCTTAGAATAAACACACCGGTTTTGACAGGCATGGGGGCTGCCATTTTGTGCATGAATACATGGGCCAAAAGTTATGAAGCTGGGAACCATTAAAGATAACGTAGTGCCTAAAACCGTATTTGTTTCTTGTTTCTTACATATATACCTTTAAATTGATACCAAAACATATCATTTAAACTGTATTTTTAAAATCGTATGCATTATACACTGAACCCTATGTGTTTATCCTCTAACCCTGAGGATGTGACTTCCGTTTTGGTGTAATTTGACCTAATAGGCTCTTACGTCGTAACACTGATTTATGCTGTAGTGAAATATTTATTCCTAGACGTCAGAGTCTATATTACCAGTTTTAATTGTGTTACATTTACGCCATCCATATTTCCTCTTACGTCTCCACACTGAGTTATACTGAAAAGAAATTTTTAAATATAAATAAAGTGACTATACCTTCATTGAAGTCAGAGTCTTAATTACTAGCTTTATATTTTCGTAAATCTTGCGCCAACCAAAATGGTCACATCAAATTGATTTGCACTATAGTGAATTTAACACTGTTCATAAAGTGACGCATCTATTCTCAATCTTGTTTTTGTAATGACTAAATGCCACCTGTTTCAGGAAAGACACCCTAGTTATGACAAAGACAAGCACGATTTCCTTTTACATCAGCTGGACCTCTACATCGCACTCTGCAAGGTAACCAGCTGTTGGCAACTTTGAATAATAGTTGTTATGAATGGTTATTTTTTTAACAATGTAAAAAATTGATTGTCATAACAACAACTTCATCAATGTTTCGCGGACTTTGATAATCCTTTATTTCATTCATATTAATTCCCAATAACAACATGTTCGTTTAATATATTTCAATTCTTTCAGGTTGGTGTAAACATCCTTTAACGGATACATTAGTATACTTAATTTATTCTACCTTAGACAATGTATTTTCTGCAAGTGCCTGAGAAACTATCTCTCGAAACCAACTTTATGGATGGATTCACTTATTTATTGCCATATTATGCACATCTGCATTCAGGGCCGTAACTACTTTGCAATTCTCCTTTGCCGGTGAATTCATGTGCGTTTTGCAATAACATGTTAACCTTTAAATTCAATGCCGTTTAGACTTCTCTATCAACATCTTCAGTTGTCTCAATCGCTTATCAAACATTTATCTGCATATGCAGGATCTTAACGACATCCCCATAAACATCACCAATAGTCACACTTGTATAACAAACTTTTACTGCATATACAGGGCCGTCAAGGCATCAAAGTTAACATCACCAATAATCACAATTGTATTACAAACATGTACCTGCATATCCAAGGCCGTAACGACTCCGCAAACAAAATATTCAATTGTTACATTTAGGAGAGCAGGAACGATTTCGCAAATCATATTTGTATTGCGATTACATGAACATCCCTGTATTCAGGACCGTAAAGACTTTTAGGTTATCCCTCATCGAACAATTCACATTTGTATTGCAATAACATGTACTTCTCTATTTAGGGCTATAAAGATTTGGCAATCAACATCATCAATAGTCACTCTCGTATAACAAACTATTACCTGCATACGCAAGGCCGTAAAGTTATCCCAACAAACATCACCAATAGTCACATTAAATTACAAACACTTTACCTGTATATCGAGGTCGTTACGCCTTTACAAAAGGAATCAATAGTTGTTACATTTGTGAGAGCAAGAATGATTTCGCGATAACCTTGATTTATTGATTCACGTTTGTATTGCATATACATGCAGATCTTTACGCAGAGTCGTCACGACTTCGCTGTTATCATCATTAATAGTCACACTTGTACGAAAAAAATTTATAATTACTTTAACACCTTCATATTCAGGGCCGCAACGATTTCGCGATCAACATCATCACCAAGGAGATGCGGTTCATGACCTGGGAGGAAACCTTCTTGGCACTCAGGTCCGACATACTGCCGGACGCCATCCGGGCCAAATACTGCGACATCACAACAAGTACGAACGTAATTTTGTAATTTAATAATTGTTTTTATTCTTTTTAAATTTATTGTAAGAATAACCTAATTTGTAATAAAACATTTCCGATCTATAACTTTAATTCCAAATCAAAACGTTGATTGTATAAGTATATTTTACATTAACCATGGTACAAGTGAACAAATAAATCATACAAAGGAAAAAGGGTTGAACCAAAAGTTATTCCAACATTAACGGCGGTTCGTCCTAAACGTTGATCAAGCGTAGAGTCGATATGTTTCTCGTCTATGATTATATATCTCACAAATGCAGCATTTGAAGGAGGTAGTACATATATAATTATGTATTCTTATCGATCTTTTCCTTTCTTCTAACTCAATACATGTTATATTCTTCTAAAATTATTTTCTATACATCTATTACATGCATTCGTATATAAAGGTATTTTCTTCAATCAGGCCTGTTTGTTGATATCGGCAACAATTACTCGGTGTTGGCCCATCCAAACATCTGCTTTGTGTACGACTATGTGGGATCCAAAGATGAAGAAAAGAGTCAGGGCGACTTTGTAAGTGGAATAGGGACTTTAAATCTTATTTGATATGGTACTTCTCCTTACATAGTTCAGTATCTGTTATCATTATTGTTATCAGGTATGTGCAGCATACATGTGTTGGTCCGTTTCTGAAAGCTTTGCGAACTAGTGCAGCAACCTCAGTTTAATTACTCTTAGTTTACAATATTTTGACTTTATTTATTCATCCAAAGCAAACTTTCTTACTCATAAACTTTGTCATGTGTTTGTACACACAGTGGACGGTTCTCTTATCGCTGCAATTTGTTTTTGTTACGGTTTGTATTATTTAAATAAAACTCGCGTATGGTTTCTTATTTGATAGATTGTGAAGGAGCTCGTGGCGATATTCCCCGTGCTGCGGGACTGGATAGCGGAGTTCCTGTCCGAGAACAAATGCATGTACGCGTCCGAGGTGGGACACAACATGCTAATAGAACAGGTTAGTGATAATGCGTGTACTAAACGAGTCAGATCTCAGAAAATACATAACATTCTGATATAAGAGGTCAGTGATAATGCGTGTACTAAACGAGTCAGATCTCAGATAATACATAACATGCTGATAGAACAGGTTAGTGATAAAGCGTGTGCTAAACGAGTCAGATCTCAGATAATACATAACATACTGATATAAGAGGTCAGTGATAATGCGTGTACTAAACGAGTCAGATCTCAGAAAATACATAACATGCTGATAGAACAGGTTAGTGATAATGTGTGTACTAAACGAGTCAGATCTCAGAAAATTCATAATATGCTGATAGAACAGGTCAGTGATAATGTGTGTACTAAACGAGTCAGATCTCAGAAAATACATAACATGCTGATAGAACAGGTCAGTAATAATGTGTGTACTAAACGAGTCAGATCTCAGAAAATACAAAACATGCTGATAGAACAGGTCAGTGATAATGTGTGTACTAAACATGTCAGATCTCAGAAAATACATAACATGCTGATAGAACAGATCAGTGATAATGTGTGTACTAAACGAATCAGATCTCAGAAAATACTAAAAATGCTGATAGAAAAGGTTAGTGATAATGTGTGTACTAAACGAGTCAGAACTCAGAAAATACATAACGTGCTGATATAAGAGGTCAGTGATAATGTGTGTACTAAACGAGTCAGATCTCAGAAAATGCATAACATGCTGATATAAGAGGTCAGTGATAATGCGTGTACTAAACGAGTCAGAACTCAGAAAATACATAACATGCTGATAGAACAGGTTAGTGATAATTTATGTACTAAACGAGTCAGATCTCAGAAAATACACAAAATGCTCAAACAACAGGTATGTGCTTTGACAGCAGGCATTGGTAATTTCACCATATTAAAAACCAATATCAAATCATTGGCGGAAATTAATTGATTTATAACATATGTTCATATATGACGATGATAAAGGTAAGATTGTAATTAATTTGATATACTTTCAATGAATAGTGGGAAAAAAATCACATACAATTTGTATTACATAACATTACTATGAAACAACTTTTGACCAACATTTAACCACCCTGTTCTTGTATTTTGGATCAACTTATTTGCACGTGTGTTTATGACCAAAGCTTAACTATATTTTTCGCATGTTAAGGTACATTACTACATCATCTTGTTCGTGTGGACAAACGTCAAACTACGTTCGTGTGGTTTGTCCTAACGTTAAAAGACAAACGTCAAAATAGGTTTACATGTATATGTTTCGGCCCAACGTTACAAGATCAATGTCAACAAAGTTCGTGTGTTGGTCGAACGTTAAGGTAGAAAGCCCCTAATGTGACTTTTTTCAAACCTTGACATTCTTATTATCTTTAATCATTAAATGTATTATGAAACTAAACTGTGAAAAATCAACAAAATCTAACCACACGTTTTGACAAAATGCGAATTTTGTTATCACCCCTCATTTTTCTATTTGAACTTAAACTGTCTATGGGGTACACTTACAAAAATGACTGACATATTGTCAAAATGTATTTAATTTATTCCTGAATAGCTTTATTTGATACAATAAGATGTATGTATTGAAAAAGTATAAAAGAAACCATAAGTACTTAAGTTGACCAAAAATACTGATGACCTTAAATTTGGCTACGCATATGGTAAAAAAACAACAGATTTCATAACAGTAAAAAAAAACGCCAAACACACATGTCCTTTATAAAAAATTTATTTCATAGTATGCTAAAATCAGTAAAACCAAAATATAATATAACCTCATCTGAGAGGAAAAAGGTATAACTTGACATAGGTTCACCACAAAAAAAATCTCAAGGTAAATCATTTGGAATGAAGCAATAATATGTTATAAAAAAATTGAAAATTATAAAAAATAAATAATAAAAAGCAAATATTTTCCTTTTATGTTAAAATAAAGTTTTTTTCTGCTAAATATAATCTATTTGCATTATTAAATGATTTCTTTTTGCATTAATGTTAAAGAAATAGTGCTTTGTGTAAATAAAAAAAGCAACTAGCTGGGGTTCACGTATCCATGGTTACCAAATACATACAAATAATATATATTTGTTTATAATTGTGTGTTTCAAAAAATCACTTGACATTTTCATAACATTGGGTTGACAAGAGTTAAAAAAAGACAAATCTTTGGGATAACTTCCTCAAGAATCTTCTTGGAGCTTGTGACTGTCACTGTTTTCGGATAAGGTGTGTTTTAGACCATCCTCACCAGTTTGCCGATACATAACTTTCAGATGATTTTTACAGCTGTAGATCTCGTCAAAATTCCTCAGTGGAACACCCATGTTTACACAATGAACAGTATTTTAAATTATCCAACGGAACACCAAACTCGATCAACGCTCTCCACCCATCTCGACTGACACCTTTTCCAAGTTTTGCATGTGAATGAATGTTATTTCACATAGATGGGCAACGTATCTCCTTCACGCAGATATGTTTTTATAAACGAATAATAATGTTCAATAATAATACTCCTTGGACGTTTATTTATAAGTATTTTAACTTTAGTGTAATGAAATACACCAGACCTATCGCGAAAACGTCATGATTGAATTTTAACAGAAATTCCTAACAATGACGTCATTTGAATGTATTCCCCATGCCAGTGAACCTTGTTTTTGTTCAAATTACACTTTTTACTTTCATCTTTACACTACAATAAGAATTTATTTTACAAATTTAATTGAAAATAACTCAGAATTTAAAAGTAATGTTTATTTTGCGTAAATAATGTATGTTTTCGATCACATCGATTAGATTTACGGTTAGTGGCGATTCGGCCGAAGTTAACCGATATTTCGCGAGTATTTCAAAAGTCTTTGGACGTTTCTACCTTAAACGACCGACGTCAAACTAGGTTCATATTTGTTGGCCCAATGTTAAAAGACCAACGTCAAACTAGGTTCGTGTGTTTACGCGCAACGTTAAAAGAACAACGTAAACAATTTTCGTGTTTTTGGCTCGACGTTAAACTACCAACGTCAAGCTAGGTTCGTGTGTTTTGGCTCAACGTTAAACTACATGTATTTTGTTCGTGTGTGTTGGATTAACGTCAAATGTTCGTGTGTTTGACCCAGTATTATAATTATCATCTTACTTGTGTTGTTTGTGTATTTTGGACACACATCAAACAAGGTTCTTGTGTTTGGCCCTATCGTTATAACATCTGCCTGACCAACGTTAAATGACATTGTTTGTGTTACCATGTGTTTTGGACCAACTTTAATTTCTTCTTGTGATTGCATCCTTGTATTATTTTACCAATTTAAACAAATGAGTGTGCGCTTGCGCTTTGAACTAACGTTAAACCATCGTGTCCATGTGTCCGCATTCAGGTGGTGCGGCTGCTCTACTTCCTGGTCATGTTCGGCTACTACATGGACGCCGAGGACGTGCAGAACCTCCTGCCGCCACTGCTCAACCTCCTGGACGGCCGCCACGACTTCCCCTTTCTGGGAGAAAAGGAAAAAGGTGCCCGACTTCTGCTGATATTGCTAAGTTTGCCGATGACATTTAAAAAGTAGATCCAATAGATTGAGATACTGTAAAATCAATTTATTTCGCGGTGTATAAATTCGAACATTCTTTGAAAACGCCTAACTTACGCGGCCTTAAACTCGCACATTTTTATCTTTATTTTTATTTTTATTTTTTTACAATCGTGCAAAGAAAATTTCGCGATATATTCCTCCATGAAATACTCGAAAATTAGACCTTCGCAATATAACATGATTTTACATTATAAGTCACAAGAGGGTATAAGCTATAGGTGTATGACTTGGGTATAACCTAATGACATTGAACATGGATGTAAACAAGTCCTGTCTTTTGCCGGCTTCGATAGTAATATATTGCAATCTCCATTAATTTAGTTATGAATCAATTAAGTTCTGTACATGACCACTGATATTTTGTTTCTGTTTTGACAATACCTTTCTACATTTATAGCAAATGATATCGAACACAGTATTAAAACAGTTCGTGTGATGCAAATAAAATATTTTCATTGCGTTATGGAAGGTTTCACGAAAGAGGAAAAGAAGCGCATCCAGCAGTTCCAGCAAACCGACCGGTTCGAGAAAAGCAAGGAAACCGAGGCTATTGTGAACGCCAAATACCAGTACGTATCCTGTCGACGTCAATAAGTATTAGTCTACATTGTTTTTACGTCCTTTCCAAGATCATATCTTAATAATTAACATTTACTAAATGCAACTTTCTCAGTCAAGCATTCAAAATATACTACAATCTTAAAACAATGTAATTTATTTAAAACCATGAAAAAAGTTACCGCTATACCAATAAAAGCCCCACCAAATATCATAATTAATTTTAATGTTCATGCAATTTTTATAAATGTAGACAATTCTTTTTTTTTTTTTTTTTTAATTTGTTACAGAGTGTTGGAAGTGTTAGACCTGCTACTGACATACCAACGTAACTCCAGACTTCAGGTTTGTGTAACATTTTACATCAGGATTTGATCTTAATGGGGGTCCATCGGTCCGAGACCAGTTATTTTTCGCTCGGGCCGAGTGTCATTCAAGGACGTTACCTGGCGACCAGCTGTTTCTATGCTCCCCGAAATTTTCGGGCGAGCATATAGTCGCCGCTTTGTCCGTCCGTCCGTACGTCCCGTTTTCTTGTCCAGAGTATTTCTCAGCAACTACCGACTAGAATTCAACGAAACTTCATGGGAACCTTATTACCAAGAGGAGGTGTCCACTGAACCCGGACGTTTCGCTTCAATGATTTTTCTGAGAGTTATGGGACTTTGAAGATTTCTGAAATAAGCATTTAGTGCACATTTCTTGTCCAGTCTATTTCTACGCAACTACTGGTCTAAATTAAATAAAACTGTATAGGAAGCTTTATTACCAGGAGTAGGTGTGCACTGAACCAGGGCGTTCCGCTTCAATGATGTTTCTTAGAGTTATGGGACTTTGAAGATTTCTCAAATAAGTATTCAGTGCAAAATTTTGCCCTATCTATTTCTACACAACTACTGGCCAGATTTCAATTAAACTTTATGGGAATCTTTAGTACCAAAAGGAGGTGTGCACTGAACCAGGACGTTCCGCTTCATTGATTTTTCTAAGAATTGTGGGACTTTCTAAAATTAGAATATAGTGCAAAATTCTTGTCCGGGCTATTTCTCCGAAACTACTGACCCGAATAAAATTAAACTGTATAATGATGCTTCATTATCAAAACGTGGTGTGCACAGTGCAGGATGTTCCCTTTCAGTGATTTTCCTTTGAGTAATGGGACTTTGAAGGTTGCTGAAATTAGTGTATAGTTCGCAATTTTTATTCGAACTGTTTCTCAGCAACAACTAGCCAATATTCGATGAAGCTTCATTACCAAGAGAATGTGTTCACTGTATCAAAATGCTCAGCTTCAGTGATTTTTCTTACAGTTATGGGACTTTGATAATTTCTGAAATTAATATATATAGCACTATTGTCTGGACTCTGCTCTGCTGATTGCATTCCCATTACTTTGCAGTTCACTGATATCCTTTTTGGACTCGTGTTATCATGCATCAGGGGACCAATCTCCATAAAACTAGCATGAATGTTGCATGCAGTTTAATATGTTTTACTGATTTGGACCAGTTCGTAAAATGTCTGATCAGTAGGTTCTAAAGGTAACTGGTTCTGTGGACCACCGGTACCAACAAGTTAAGGTCAAAACCTGCATTAGCTATGAAATACATACTATGTAAACGAACACTATTTCAATAAAACAACTGTTATACTCAGCATACTATAGTGAATAACAATGCTTTTTTAAAGCATAAATGGAAAAGACCAATGTTTATTTACGACTTTCATACTTTCAGAGTTTTGTGTCCAAGTTCAAGGTCGCTGTGCAGATGAACGTTTCCGGTCGCAGTCAGTCGGTGATGGTACAACTTCTGGCTGATGCATTTAATCCGCACGACCAGAAAAAGTGCGCTCTTGATAAATACATCAATCCAAATCAAATATAATGTAGTATGGTTTGTTGTAATAAACTGTAGCGGCAAGCTTTATGCAATGCGTGAGAAAATAATACTAACATTGCATCAGTTTCTAACAGATTTTCTTTTTTTAAATAATAGCCAATTTGTATCCGTAGTTTTTATGTAAAATAATGGCCATGCTGTATCCGTTGTTATTTTGAAAAAAATAATGACCATGATGTATATGTTGTTTTGTGTATAATAATGGCCGTGCTATATCCGTTGTTTTTATGTAAAATAATAGCCATGCTGTATCCGTTGTTGTTTTTTAAAAGAAAATGACCATGATATATCTGTTGTTTTGTGTAAAATAACTGCATTTCAGTATTCAGTGTTTTGGGTAAAATAATGGTGATACTATACGCGATGTTTTGGATAAAATAATAGTCATGCTGTATCTGTTGTTTTGGGAAAAATATTGACCATGTTGTTTCCGTTGTTTTGGGTAAAATAATGGTCATGCTGTATGCATTGTTTTAGGACAAAAATTAAACATGTCGTATTCGTTGTTTGAAAGAAAATTCTAGAAATATTCAAACCTTTGTTTTCGGCAAATATGTTTTCCCATCATAACGAAAAAAGGTCGTTCTAGAACACTAAACATTGGTATAATATTGACATCACGGATTGGTTGTCTCAGGAAGGGCCTTTCAGTGCAGAAGAAGGTATATCGAGAGTTGAAAGACATGTTCAGTATGTCAGCCATTTTTGACGTGGACTTCCTCACCAAAGTGTTAATGGTAAGTTTCCATTGCAACCGTAATGTTTGTTCTTGTAGTGTTCATAGTAGATGATATTATGGTATGATGTATGATTATCGTTGCGGTTGTTTCATTGTTAGTTAATTTTACTTGGTTAATTTTAATGTATTTCGTACTACAGAAATCCAGATATCAGAATGAAAGTGATTTGCTTGGATATATAAACTGTCCTTATAAAAAATGTGTCAGACACATAATTTCAACACGTCTGAGTAAACAAACGTTTTGTTTGGATATATTAACTGAATAAACAAAACCATAGTACCTTATATCAGAGTAAACATGAATTGCATTGCATGGATTCAATTAATGCAACACTGTCGTGCTCCAGGTACCATGACTGCAATAGCTCAGGTACCATGACTGCAATAGCTCAGGTACCATGACTGCAATAGCTCAGGTACCATGACTGCAATAGCTCAGGTACCATGACTGCAATAGCTCAGGTACCATGACTGCAATAGCTCAGGTACCATGACTGCAATAGCTCAGGTACCATGACTGCAATAGCTCAGGCTTAGCTTCAACTTAAAGGGACTGAACTGCAGATGGTCCAATCGTAAAAACGAAAGAATATTGTCAAAAATACACAATTTTCTTACATTATCGTGTAGAACACATTATTGTCATAAAATCTATAGCGTCTACAGACGTCATAACCCATCGAGTAATCTAAAAATATCGCCGTTTATAATTAGGATACTCACATGTTTTACCGTTTAGACAGAACTACAAAAACGCACATTTTTATGCCCATCTGGAGTTCAGTATCAGTAAAATATATACTAATATAACGCTTGTTACATATGGGACTTGGTTTTCAATGGCCAATATTTAAGTTTAAAACTGAGATCAAGTTTAAGAACCTGTGAATGCATTCGGTACTAATTGATTCAGCTCGGGTGCTTATTTTCAGGACCTGTCGATGTACCAATACAATAAAATGATCATAAAGTCCCTGAACATCCTGAACAAACTCTACTCGTCGAAGATGAACATGTTCAACATATCCAAGAAGGCGCAGGTACTTTTATTGTCATCACTTACTATAGAGAACACTGAACAATAGTCATATACAAGCACGTGGCCTTTGCTGTACTAGAAGCAATATGGATGTAATGGAAACAGGGAAGTCTGGGTCCATATTCCAGAAACATCTTGAGTTTGTCTTAAACTATTTTCACTTAAGTTCCATTGGTTGTAATGTAATATTATTAAAACCGCATATAGATATGTGAATCCTTTACTGTTCAGTAAATACTAATTAATAATAAGGTGATTATTCATACACACTTAGCACAATATAATTTATATATGAAATAAAATGTTAATGAAAATGATTATTTTAATGTTAAGGATAAGATGTACTTAAGATTTTTCTGGAATACGGCCCATGTACTCACTGTTTTTTTTTATAGAAATAAGGATGTTGGAATATACATCACAGTTTATTTTCGTATGATTAAAAGTGCACTTTATTGTAAGATATTTGCACAAATAAGGACCAATTGTATTCGTATGATTAACCAAGAACAACTGTTTGCATATTTAAAATATTACCTATTCTCACAAATAATTAAGAAGTATGTATTAATTATTAAAAGCGCTTTTCCATGCACATTTAAGATCATGCTTATTCGCACACAAATAATAGGCAGCTATTTTCGTATGCTTAAAAGCACATTCCCGTGTACACTCTAGGTATGGCTTATTTGCACAAATAATAACCAAATATTGTGTATGATTGAAAGCGCCTTTTCCTGCATATTAAAATATTGCTTATTCGCACAAATATTTACTTATTATTTTCGTATAATAAAAAGCGCTTTTCCGTGCATATTTAAGATAATGCTTATTCGCATTAATAATTACCAATTATTTTCGTAATTACCAATTATTTTTGTATGCATAAAAAGAGCAATTACGTCCAATATATTGCTTATTCGCACAAATAATACATAAATACGTTCGTATGATTTAAGATATTGCTGACGCAAGACTCGGCCCGTGTCCACCGCGAAGTGCTTAAGAGCATGCCGATACTGCGGCGTCTTTCTCGAGCCAAGCTGGACGACCAACAAGTTAAACTCATGGGAAACATCCTAGACGACCTTGCTGAGTTAGTCTTAGTTCTTTCTTTTGTTTATTAGTTTTTACCTCCGCCAAGGAGGTGTTTTGGAACCGTTGGTTTGTTTGTTTATAGGTTTGTTCGTCTGGCTGAATTTTTTTAAATTCTGTATTATCCCAAGATAGAAAAATTGAGGTTAACAATTACTGGAAATGTCACTTTTTAATTATGTTACCTATTTCCGTGGAGATTCGCGCTCTCTAAGTGCTTCTAGTATCAGGTTTTATTTCTACTAACAACACTGATATTTCCAATAAACATGGTGTATGGAATAAATATGTCTTCGCCATGAAATTAAACGCTAATTTCAGTTTTTGTGTCATATATTGTCGAATAAAAAGTTCGTTGCCACAAAAGTGCATAATTATTTTTAGGCTTTGTAATGTCTTGTCGTATAAACATTTCTCTGTCATGACGCTACATTTGTTCATATGCTGAACATGGTTTATCGAATACAGATGTCTTTGCCATAAAATTAAACGCTTATTTCAGGGTTTGCCATGTATTGTCGGAAAATAAAATATTTGCCATAGGTGTTCAATGATCTGTTTAAGTTTAATGATGTTTAGTTTTCTTTTAGGTGTATATGTAAATGATGTATAAACATTTATTTTCTTACCTAGTTCAATGATTATTCCAGGTTTTGTCACCTCCCAATGACTCCTGATGAGCCCCATCCTATGAACCAGAACATCATGATTAGCAACGGTATGCTGTAGAGAAATTTTATTTTCCAAACCTCACTTTTTTATACAAAGATATCGAAAGCATATAATAAAAGGGCAATTATATTTGTTATTTATTTGAAGTTACCTTCGGACATTTACATTTCCAAAATCTACGTGTTATCGACAGGAAGTTACATTCGGTCATTCATATGTTCCAAAATATCAGTGTCATTGCATTTGGTCATTCATATGTTCCAAAATATCAGTGTCATGGATACGTTGTCAGATTTGGACGATTATATTTTCCAAAATCTCAGTGTTATTGACGATGCATATGTTGTGTTGTTGATTTTTTTTCTTATTGTTGATTGTTTCAAAACCTTGAATAAAGCAGGTATATGATGTGCTTTTTGTCAGAGGACAAATATGTTGAATACCACCTGACGATTTTTTTTTTCTTGCTGGCATGTTCAATATTGTTGAAATCATAACATTAATTTTCTTCTTGCTTTTTGTGTGAATTAAATCTACTTTTAACAATTGGTTTTCAACATTGTTGCGATGTGTCTAATGAGTCCATTGTGTTATTTTAGGAATCTTAGATGTTCTGTTTGACATTTTGGTGCAGGATATCGACACAAAACTTCTGGTAACGTAATTTATTTAAAGAAATTGGTGTCAATTTTTATTTTGTTTGACTTAATAACATGTTTACATGGAAGCATGTATTCTATTAATTTATGCTATAAGATGATGTTCCATATGGTAAAGATCATTATAACATTATACGCTCAAAATTTGCCGTGGGTAAACTACAAATAAACAACTTAAAGAAATAGTTCCGAAACTGTAAATTATAGCACGCATTGTAATTGCAGAGACTGTTTGTCAGGTCATGTTAGAATCGAAATCATTTTCGCATTGTCGTTATTTAACTAATTCGACTAATAAACTCCGATTTGTCGTTCTGATGCTAACGCCCTTGTGGTTTAATTCATACGTATCTGAACTCCAAATCGTTATTTTTTAGCCGATAAAAAACTCTATATCGGAAATTATTTCTTAATTTACTATAACGGTCTATTTATATTTAGATTACAAAGTCAAACGCTGTTTTAGAATTGCAACACAATGTTCAATTATATACATTAAATCAAGAATGTAATTAAACATAGATCATCTTCATTTGTTTTATTCCTTCAACATATCGGTCTCATAGATCTTCATTAGGAGGAACAAACACATTTCAACAACTATAATTAAAATACCACAATTTTGATTATTTTAATGTAAGCCAATATTAATCATGGCATAACAGTGTGCCACCCTGTCAGGAAAATACAATACTTTCAGAAAATATACGGCGGAATGACGGACATCTTCAAGAAGGCGTTTTACCTGTTGAAACTGCTGGCCCGAGAGAACCAGCGCGTTCAACATCACATCATGGAGCGTCTGGATATCTTGTTGGATGTCCGCGTAGTGGAGTCAGATCTCGCCATCGCCCTCAAAGAGGTATGCACAGAAATTTCTTCAAAAATGTACCGTGATTCCAACTGTTTAATCCTTATTCGAATCGATGTCTAAATTGCGTCTGATTTGTCATCGTTCTTAACGATGTGTGCACATATTACATTTAGCGTGATTCTAAGCATTTAATCCATGTCAAAATGGCGCCCGATATTGGCATGTCTTGCACTGATGTGTGAACAAACGGTTTCTTTCAAATTTCATGTACCATGATTCTAAGCGTATAATCCGTTTTCAAATCCATGTCGAAAGGCGTCAAATATTGCCATGGCTCTCAGCGAAGTGTGAACAGACTGATCCTTTGGAATTCTTTGTTACGTGATACTAGGCGTTTTATCGTTCTTCGAATCTATGTATACATGAAACTGTTCCTAACCTTCATCTCAGTTTCGCCATTGGTATTTTGTATCATCCTTTTCCATGATACTCTTTGGCATATTATTATCCTGCCATTTTATGTCTGGCAAACATGACTGAACACATTTTTAAATGTTGTCATACTAATAATTGCCTTCATCTTGAATATTTACTATTGAAATGACTGATTTGTTTCAACAAAATATCATTGAACAACTATTATGATTCAGTCTAATAGTAACAACATCTGAGAACGTTTGAAGCCATTATCGCGAGTGGTCGACTGCATTTTGCAAATAAAGTACAAAAAGATTGTGTCCCAATCTTGTGCAATTACTATACGTTCCTTATTTAAATTATCGAAGAATGTTTCATTGAAATCTACATACTAGTAAGGCCATTAACATTACGACGTTTCGGACAATTTATTTTTTGTGCTCCATGAATTTTAATATCTTTTCATTTGGACAGTGTGAATATTTTAATTGTTGTCATTTGTTCGATGTTTAATTTGCGGATTTTGATGATAAAATATTTTTTTAATGATTGCAGTACATGTTTATGGTTGGATGAGTTTTCCTTTCTATCGAAATACGTGATCTTGAAATCATGCTCGAACCATTAACAGCTTTTTCAAACTGGACTGAACTGTACATGCCTTTGTTCACAGGTGTTTTGTGGTAACCAAGCCACGTGCCTGAAGATAAGTCCCAGGCAGATTCAGAAAATCGTGAATCGAGCAGCCGACCTTCAAGACCGGGCACCAGAATTCCTTGACCTCTTGGGTATGATTGTGAAGGTCGTGGGAACCAATCTGACCTTGAAGAGGAACCAGGCGTACGTGATGAAGTACATCATGCAGAATTACAAGAAGGTCGCTTTTGTGCTGGATATGTCTCGAGAAGAAAGGTGAACATTTAAGAAGTGCAATTTGTATGAATGGTACCTTCTAGTGCTCCAGATACTACGTGTATTTTTGTGAAACTGAACAATTTTTTTTTTTAATTTGAAAAAAAAGTTTTTCTAACAATATATTATTGTGTGAAATATATTATATAATTTAATTGAAAGGCAATTTTTCTGAAATTTTCCTGAAATATTGATACATATTTCTACATGGATAACATATTCACATTCAGTATGGAGGGCCTGTACCCTTCCACTAAAAGTATTCATTAATTTACGTCTACTTAAACCAAAGTAAGCAATTATTCAATAATGAAGTACAATTATTATGCCTCAAGTAAACGATATGACATTTACTGAAATACATCGAACAATGTAATTAATGATTGTAGCAAAAGCCTGAAACATCAGAAATAATCATGTAAATTGTGCTACAGAAAATGTCACCAAAAATATACGATCCTTCTTTTACTATTCCTCAATATTTTGTACAGATCGCAGATACTGAATGATCCACGGGAGATATCTCGTCTGCGTTACTACATCAGTCTTCTGGATCTTCTGGCTGCATGTGCAGAGGTGGGTCTGCCTTTAATACCTTAGAGATTATTGTGTATTTACAATGTGCCAATCAAACTGTTAAACGCTATTAGCGCATATTAAGTCCCGCCTACTGGATATTATTGCATGCTCGCCACCGGTTATTGTCAGTTGTTAGCTATCAGTTGAAAAATAAACCTAGGCACAAATTGATGGTGAATATTATGTATTAAATATCTCGATAGTATGGTGAAGATTTAACCTAAAAGTGTAATAACACCAGGTATATTAATGGTAATGTATTACATTTGTACTCATACTTAAACTGTATTTTCTTTTTCACTATTTATCTATCACATACACGAATGTTCTTTTCATATTTCATAAAATATATTAAGTAAATAAGTAATAGTACTCAATTCATAACTGAACTTTTAAACTTTATATCGTTATACATTCTTAGGGCGAGAATATATTCATTGATTCGCTGTAACAGACCAACATGCCTATCGTTAATGATTATCACTTTAATACCATCCTTATTTTTATATCATTACACAACCTTTTGTTTTATCTAGAATGACAGAGGGGCGTTTCGCTTGTTTTCGAAAAAGGGTATATTTTTTTGGTGGTGGCAACATTGTTGAAAAGTCCGAATTAAAAGCACTTTTACTACTCAAATAATAGACAATTATTCTGTCAAATTCAGGGCGAGAACATGTTCATCGAGTCGCTGTGCCAGACCATCTTGCCCATCGAGGACCTGCTCTGGGTGCTCAACAGCGACAACGTGGACAACGTGTACAAGAAGCCGTTCCTCAAGTGCCTCCACCACGTGTACATGAAGAGCGGCGAGACGGCAGTGGAGACGGGCGCCAGCGAGCTCTCACACTTCGGGTACGTGCGTGCGGGCTGCAAGTGTGACAATAGAGTCGTTTTAAGCATTAAAGAGTTTTTTATTTTAAAAGTTAAACATTTGGTTAACTATTCTAGGCCAGTCTATAAGTCACGTGTGAGGTGCTAATGTTTCAATACTATCGTGCAAATTATTATGGTGCTCGTTTGAAATTAAGCGTAATACAAGGTTAACTATATTGTGTTCCTATATTGGTAAATGTTAAGCTGCATATGTTGCAGTACTGTTATGCAAATGAATAAATACCTTTTTCGAAATTAAATAGGTTCAATAGTTAAATATTCGGTTAACTACTTTTTGGTTACTACTAATATATTGGTAAATGTTTGAAGAGAAATATGTTTCAGTTCTGGCATGAACATGATTATTCATTTCCTCGTGCATAGATATGTTTATCTTCAAAAGCATGCAATATTGAAGCTTATTATATGAACGTTGTATTAACAAAATCATGTCTTGGATATATTTATGTATTAATTAATTTTCTCTATACCAGGGATATAGCGCGAGGTCATTTTGGTCATTTTATTTCTGGGTAATATGAATAATATTGTGGTATAGATCGGCTAACAGCATGTTGTAATAAATGTATATGGTGTGTCAGGCAACTAACCTAGTCCTAGAGCTTGTTAGGTATTTGGTATCAAGAGATGCCAGTTGATATAATCAGTATTAGTAATTATTAGGTGTGTTTATTTTTATTTTGTATATAAATATGTTGTGTTGCCAAAGAAAATACGGCGTCTGGATTAAGGAAACCATTATTTAGCTGAATATTTATTTATATCTAACAAAACTAACTGCTTCACATACCTTCTCAAACTCTCAATAAACACTTAACGTGAGTCCAACGTCTACTGAACTCCATAAGCTATGGTCAAAGGATACTAGAGTATATAGTTCTATTGTTTGTCTTAGTCTTGTCTGTGCTATTCTCATGTCTTCTACACTGAATTACAAACAATCATAAAAAAATAATATCGTAAGTATTTGCCTTCGTCTTTATACGTAACTTCTATGTCTCCTACGCGCGTACCAGGGACCTTTGGCAGTTCATGTCTACGGTGTCGGTGGAGATGAACCGACTGACGGACAGCGTCAAGGAGGACCCAGACAAGATGGCTATTTACATTAAAACAGCGCCGGAAAAAAGGTGAACAAACCACTAATGTTTTGATAACTGCTAGCGAATTCTATAATTTGAAATGCATAATGTACTGTGTCCTTTTTGCATTAATAGGATAATACAGAGTTTTTTCTTTATAAATATTGGTATACTTTTTTCTGTTTCGAATTGTTTTAAACTATTGTTTGTAACACATACATAACATTGCTGCAATGTTTTTTTTCCGTAATATCCACATGGTAAGACCATGTTTATTCAACGTTTTTATTCCAAGGAATATCATTGTCATTGAACGTTGTTTCCAAATACCTACACCAAATACCTACACTGCATTACCAGTGTCCATGGACGTTGATTCAAACTTTAAATACAATCACACGTCTGTGTTGTTCCTATAGCGGGATCGCCGCCGCACCGGACTTTGAGTCCTCGTCCTACGGCAGCCTGCTCTACTTCCTGGAAGGCGTCCTGCCGTTCCTCGAGGTGTTCTTCCGAGACTTCTACTTCCCTGACAACTCCACGCATCCCAACGAGTTGGACGAGACTGACCATCTAGCGAAGGCGGTCGTGGTACGTAATGCTGGTCCACTGAATTTATAGAAGCCTAATGACGTATTCCGTATTTCTAAAGACCGGTCCATTCGTCAATGATGCTTAATTACGAAACATGTCGATGCACTTGTGAATATTAGACTCAAATGTTGTGCTCAAATGCGACCCCACTGTATCAGCAATAAAGAAAGCTTATGTATAAGCAGTGGAGAAAGCTTTTTGCATTTGCCGAAGTCCTGTGTGACAAATCGACTACATAACATAATCAAAATAGTATACATAATACAGAAAGCACGCGTAAAATAACATTATCAAACCATATTAGAAATGAGCGGATGTCATGGATTGGCCATTGGGCTGCAATATTTCAACATATTAACGCCCGAAAAACCATACACTTGGCCCAAAGCATTGCTGCTTAAATTCGATTCCTGGACCCTCATAGCTGAGATAATAATGTTTTCTGCGTTTGTGTTTTGCAGATGTTTGGTGAGATTCTGGGTCCGCTGTTGTACAAACCTCTGCACATGAAGAACCTCGTGAACTGCGTCACCGTGCTCGTTCCCATTTCCAACATGCCCAACTCTGTAAGAAGCATGGGGTATACATAGTAATTATATATGTACTGCATATAGCCGTGTACTTGAGATTTGTACTATTTAGATATCTTAATAACAAGCTAATTCACAGAATTGAAAGGTAAAGGCGATGATGGTATTCTATTTTAGTGTTGAGCATAATCTGTTAATTTGGTGTGCTTTGTTTCACATTACATCAAAATATTTTGTCATACATGATGAACTACATGTATATGTTTATTGATTTTTATTTAAGAGTAAATAATTGTTATGGTATTTGTGTGAAACTGGTCATATATATAAACGTCAAGTTAATCGTAGCGTTTTTTAAGTGTATTGGAAGCAGTCTTTCTCTAACGGTTCGCAAAATATTTAAACATCGCCTTTTGTCAATTATGTGATAAACTGTCAATCATATATGGCTATTGAAGAAATAATATCTCTAACACAACTAAAAAACGAGTGTTGTTTTCGACCATCAACTATTTGTGATTAATAGTGGCAAGCCTATATTGCCTTCTTAGAAAATTCTATGTTTAATCTAAGACTGGGTCAGTAGCAAATGTTTTTAAATAATTGTATTTTACGCTGAAATATTGAATTGATTATTCACAGAATCTGGAACACGTACTAGATAGGTTTGCGTCTGGCATCACCGCCGAGGATACTTCCAGCGCTATCAGAAGGGTACGTTGCCAAAGCTCGTGGTTGAGGTTTTCTAAGCCGCGCTAATAAACGCATTTTTATTCAAATATAAACAATGTGAAACTCTTTTTGCACAACAGAAGCATAACCCTTCAACTCTTACCTTGTATTCTTCAACTCTTACCGTGTATTCTCAACGAATATATACTATTATTTACTATGTATTCAACTCTTACCTTGTATTCTCAACGAATATATACTATTATTTACTATGTATTCAACTCTTACCTTGTATTCTCAACGAATATATACTATTATTTACTATGTATTCGACACTCAGTTCACGAGTATAAAAAGATATAGAGCATTTGCAAAGAAAATAACTGCTGATTGAATATTCAGCACTGACAATCTTATTCGTGATGGACAAAAACACATTTTTATTATTTAATAATTCAATATATTATCAACACTAACAATAAAATCATACTGAAAGCTCGAACTGATTACTGATTACACAGTTGTTATTTTCTCTTGGCAGGGGAACATCGAGTACTACTCAGATGAAGTGGAAATCAATGCGCAGTTTAAAACATTTGCAAAGAATTGTTCCATAGTGTTTGCAGGACACAATACTGTCCAGGCGCAACTCAAGATTAAATCCAAACGAGGTTGGTGAATAGTTATACAGAATATATTGCTCGGACACATTAACCTGAAACAGACCTGTATTCATGACTATATGACAATTTGTTATTATGAATATTCTAGTTTCCGTAATGGAATTTAAGGGTATTTCACTGAACAGGCAGTTATAGCATCAATAAATACATGGAACATGTGCACAAACATAGCGGAGTATAAATATAGGAACTAATTCAAGCGCGTAATTGTGCTAATAGAAATCGTGAGTGCCAGGTTAATACTAAATCATGCGTTCTTAGCAAATACAATATATTTTCCGGTTGTTCTGCTTTTATAAATAGTTGCCTAATTGTATGTTATTCTCAAACAGAAGATAACTTTTGTATGAGCTATTGTTGTTATTATACTTTAAATGTGTACATGTACCTGTAATTGTACTTGTTACATCATTTATACGCAAATGTTCTTTAATAGTATACTTTGTTCTTTGATTTTTTGAAGGGGGTAAGTAAACATGCACTTTTTTCACTGACATTGATCCAAAGCATGTGTGAATGATTTACATACTGTATTTATATCTATGTATTAAGATATAAGTAATTAATTTCTTTACATTCTTACACATTGTACTTTCGTTGTACAAAGTACAACATTATCGAAACATTTTTTAATTGCATGCTTTACAATTTCGTTTCAAAGTAGGTAAATTGACGGTACGCTATGTGATTTATAGCCATACCTATTTAGGTCAAACTCCTACAAACGCCGTTGATAGTATACAAATGTGTTTACAAGACTTGTCCGTCAAACAATCAAGTCCTCGCTTTCTGAATGGTCATATATATTGTCAATCAAATCTCGTCGTATGGTCAATTGAATAAGCTATCAATCCTCGAGACTCTTTTTCCCTATGTTTTCCTATTTTTAACACTTTTATTGAATTGAATCATTGTTAAATGTATATTGTAGAAAATAATATTGAATAATTGACTTTTTTTCAAATATATGGATTCACAATATAAAATGCATGTTGTAACACATTTAATAAATAATATACTATTATAAATATACCACAGATCGTGTTCGGTAACATACCTTTGCCATCCCAGTTTTTAGCAACTGATTTGTTGCAATTTAACAATAAAAATAAAGCAATAGTAACTTCTAACACAGTTTTAATTATGCGTAAATCTGTGCAAAAACCGGTCCATTTGTTGATGATATTTTAAGACAAATGTATAAGAATTCGTTAAAGGTATACATATTACTAACATAATTGTCAAAAAAAAAGTGAGATTCTGTTAATACATACATCATTCCTACCTTCTATTATGTTTATACCTCCTGGTTGCAGAGTACACGGACTTGGGTGGTGATGAGGAACTGCCTTTGGGAGAAGAGTTCCAGAGTCTGGTGAAGTGCTTCATCAACCAAAGCGAGAAAAAGATCATCAAGAAATACGAATTGACTGCAAAACTTATTGAAAACCTTTAGTAAGTTTAGTCTAGTTTCATTTGCCAACAGGATAGATTAACAAGAAAAATGAATTTAACATGCTAAGGTATCGAAAGCCATATAGAGAAATATGAATTGCAACAGAACACATTGGAAAACCTTTCAAAGTTTATTCAAGTTATATATACCAAGATCACATATTATCAAGAAATATGCGTGTACAGCAAAAGTTATTGAACGCGTTAAGTAGGTTTACCGAGTTACATTTCAAAACAATGCTAGCTGTATGATTGTATTAGTAATATGCCCAGTTTGTGGATGAACACAGTACCATGTGCTATGTTAGTTTGCTAAAAAAATCAATATTGTTATTATGTAGATATAGTAAAAAAAAGTCCAAAATATTCCATGATATATTTCACTGCAGCATATCTCTCGAGAAGAAGCGAATCACGGAGCACGCCCGCATGGAGCTGGACGAACTGAACATCAAGTGTCTGCAGATCCTGAGAGCGATGATACATAACGAAGAGAGAAGGCTCCCTGCAGACTGGGCTACCAGGACGACTGAGCCTAACATAGCGAAGTATGGCGTTTATTAGAGAGTTTAACCCTGAATGCGTAACTTTGACCGTTTTAAGGCGTTGACCCGAATGTTAATTATATTCTTGTTTTGTTTTACGTGTTTTTTGAATGGTTTAATGCCCTTCCGTTGGCAAGTGTTGTCCCAGTTTGATAATGATTGCTTTTGTGTTTAAGTCGTTCATTCAGAGTTATATTGACTTTACGTTAACAATGACAGTAAAGGTGTGATTTCATATCATTTGATGTTTTTGTTTCTCCAAGTTCATCAATGTGTTACTTTGACATTGTCTGGGCGGTTATTTTATGTTTAATCACATGTATGCGTTGTGTCGCTTGCGTGTACGTATTTTGTGTTACATAATACGTTACCTTGATCGCTCTAAGGCATTGCCCTCAGTTTTAATTATATCTGTGCTATTTTGTTGTTGATGCAGATTGTGTGTATAGATAATTGAGTCACATTTCACAGGTCACTAAAGGGCATCAACCAAATTCAGAACTACTACGACTCCAAACATTCCATGATGAAGATTCTTCCTCACCTAGCAACGCGGAATGAGGAGGTTGCCAAGGAGGTCCTCGGCTTTCTTTGTGTTATGCTGTTTAACGCTAACCACACAGTGCAGGTATGAAAGAAAATTAAGCATGTATTTGTGTATACTGTTGAAATAAAAATGTCTACGCTAAGGCAATGCAATATTCAGTGATAATTTACCTATGGCGATTTGGTCTACGACCAAAGGCGTCGGTCGGAGAAAAAACTGCGATATTAAGGTAGTGCTGCGAATTGTATACAATATAGCAGATTGACTTTTAATTTTCATTACGACATGTAAATATAAATCAAATAACTTAATTACGTGAGTATGAATATGTGATGCTAAATAACAAGAAATATATATCAATACACACACATATATATATATATATATATATATATATATATATATATATATAATATGATACTTCGCTGTTGCTGGTCTCTCCAACACATAAGAAGTATGTAACAATAAGCAGATGGACATTTTCTTTCGTTTCATTTTTTTTTTTTTTGCTGACCGTTTTTGTTTCTACTATAACTACCGCAATTGTTATAATATATATATTTCTTTTGCGTTTGATATGTTGCAGCAATCGATGCTGGACTACTTCTTGTCGACCAGGGAAGAGGTGTTCTTTATGGCAGTACGAGACAGGATGGCTCTATCCACCAACACCATCAAAGAAAAGTAGGACTGCAACGATATGGCAACAACTGTAGTGCAATATTGTAAAATGGCCAAACCATATTGCAATAATTTTTATATTGGACAATGAAAAAAAAAACATATTGCATTTTTTTGAAACCTGTTAAAAACTGTACTGCAATACTTTGGAAAATGGCAAAAACTGTATTGCAATATATTGGAAAATGACAAAAACATACTGCGTTATATTGCAATATTTTGAAAAATATAATAAATAGTTTGGGCACTACATAGTCATAGATCTGTAAATAAATAAGATACGTGTAATAACGTATAATGCTATTTATATGTTGTGTTTCTTTCAACAAATCAACATGTACACTTTACCCAGGGTGATGTTACCCCTTTTCATCTAACAGTTATATTAAAACTGCAACTAAATAGGATTTTTAGTTATTTACAATGGTTTATTATTATATTATAATACACGTATGAATATATTTTCATGACATATATTGTAATTTGATATAATATGGAAAGACACACATTGTAATACAAAATATTTGTATATATATTGCAGCCACAAACAAAAGTACTTTCATGATTGCATATATGTATAAGTTTAGTCTCAGTTTAATATCTAACAAATGCAAAGCTTTGCATCAGAAGTTAATTATTGCATAATTACTGATATTTTATAATATTCTTTGAAATTAAGAGGGATTCATTGAAACAAATACACGATGATTGAACAATGCATAACCTCATAAAGGTTATTATGATAATGTTTTCGGCTTGCTTAAAATGGACTATTTTTTGTCAGATATAGCGCACGATTACTAATGTTTTGGCATTCTATTGCTGTCAGGAGATCGCTTCAAGCACAGATGGACGCACAGAAAAAGAAGGACACAACAAGGACTGTTTCCAAACGTGCCGCAAACACATTTGTTGTGTCAGTGCTTGCGTTAAAGGTACATGCAGATGGTGTCCTTATTTTTGATGGCATATTTCCAAGCCAGACAAGAAAATAAAACAAAGATATTTTTACACGTAATTCAAATGGTACATCGTTATCTTTGAAAGCATAGTTCAAAAACAAGAGAATTGTACCAAGATATTTTTTTTTTTAATTTTACCAGTACAATATTTATATATGGTCTTAATTTAATTGCTTCAGATGCAGTTATATTCCAGCTTACATAATTATGCAAAATCAAATGCAGAAAAAAAAATACGTACTGTCAATCCAAAACCTTAAACAAGAATATACGGAATTTTCTGAATTTTCTGAATGAACAGAAAAAACAACAACAGACAATTACCCATAAGTACTGTTTAGAGGTTTCAGTCCTTAAATATAAATACAAACATATAATGATATAATACTTATGTGTTATATATTATAGCAAATCCAGGCATACGAAGATGCACTGAAACAACAACGGCTCAGTGGATGGGTAGGTTCAATGTACAATATCTTTAATATGCTTACTTAAAAAAAATGGGCAGCTACGTATAAAGCCATAACTCTTTTTCTTGCAAACTTAACATTTCTGTGTTTTACCTTTAACCCGTTTCTTTCTGAAATATAACATGAAAATCTGTATGTTATAGCTTTCTAAACACAATAGCAAAGCTTGCGTACGTTCACTTGGCAAGTCCTTCAAAAATTACTTAAGCAAAAGTGTCCAGTTTTTTTCAGTTAGTTTATTTAGTTTAATTACATTTAATTCTGGAAATTATTGGTGCAAGATGCGTTGTATCACTGTATTTACACAAACTTTGTCGTATAAGATATATAAAAATAACATATTCATTGTATGCAGAAACCAAAGCGTTCGGCACAAAAGAAGAAAAAGAAATTCGCAGATAAAAGTTCAAGGAAGAAGGAGAAGGAGAAAGAAAAGAAAACCAAGGACAGCAAGGTCTCTGATAAAACTACAACAAAAGTTGTCAATGGTTCCACTAAGGAAGTAATCGCGCTTATGGACAACGCGGCGTACGAAGATACCGAAATGACTGAGATTAAAGTTGAAACTCGGACCAAAGATGCGACAAATAAGGAGGTTGCCTCTGTTAATGTTTATTGCACTCGTGCATGTGTCTCGTCAGTGGGCTATTCGGTCTCTTGCTACATCTTACATTCTTTAAATTGATTCTTCCTGTCAGCCAAATTCGATGTACTAAATACAGCTTTTGCAGTCATATTTTACGGTTATATAAAAAGAAAAAACAAAACAGCATGCGGCATGTCATGAAAGTTCACCCGGTTTCGTATTCACTAAACAAAGCTTGTATTTATCGGTACGTTACTCGTAAGCACTATATTTTTAAAGAGGCTTTACAAGTTATATTCACAAGTTCGTACTGGCATTCACATCTTCTTTACCGCACCAATGTTTTCTTCGTCTCTTTAGTGATTCACAACTCTTATAAATAGAGCTTAGCTTGTATAACGTTTGTCTTGCATATCTTGAAAACTATAAGAACAAATAGATCCCAGTTCAAGCTAATGTGTAATGCAATAAAACGTATTTTATTATCAATTTATGACATTGGAAGTGTATTTTGTGTTTGCATTTATAAACAATTTTACAATATTGAACTTTATTGTATTTTATATCATGATGCATATGGCAACACTTTTGTCCCATGTTAGCCAATTAAACAACGTATATATCACATTAACACCACACTGCGGTAAGCATTATATTCAGATTTTCAAAAACATTTTTTTTAAACATAGGACTTTAATAAGGTATCATATTTCATACTGCTTGTGTAACTGTAGTATCATTTGCAAGAGATAACATTTTTATATCAATAATAACGTCGACGTACCATTTTCAATACTGCTTATGAAATTGTAGCATCATTCTCTTTGCGGGACAGGCTTCGGAGGACGCTGGCGACGGGGAGGGTGCAGATGAGGCGGTCGAGTACCGTAATGATGGCTACATCGAGCTCGTTCTGAAGGTCATGGCAAGGATGTGCGATGGACAAAACCATTATTTACAAGTACGCCATATGTTTCTACCGACGTAACGATTCAAACAATGAATACATCTTACATGAATGTTTTTGTTAAAAATATAACGTACTGATTACCGAAGTTAAATTTACATCTGTTCATTAAACAACTTAGGTAAAATATTTGTATTGTTCTTTCAATATATATGGTATAAAACTATTGCTTATCTGCTTAAATGTATCAATATTCAATAGCATTGCGTTTAATCTTTTATATACTCGTATATCGTCCTTCTATTAATAGCCAGTATATATTTCCGCTTGACCCTTCCATGATAGTATTAGTTACTTATCAGTGTTCATGTACCATGCTGTCGCTTGCATAACGTAACCCACTTGCAGCCTGCTTAAAGTGTATCTGTATTGTAGATCGCCTTCCTTCCGACGTTCAGTGAGATGGAGATGTAATTCTTGAAATGCACACGTGTATTTGTCTCCTTCTTTGGTTCGAATTATGTATACCGTACCTCTACTTTCACCATCATCTACCCCCAACCATACTCGCCACTCACGTTCGCTATGTATACGAGTACCATACCTCCACTTTCACCATCATGTACCCCAAACCATCGTCGCCACTCACCTTCGCTATGTATACCGTACCTCGACTTTCACCATAATCTACCCAAAACTATCGTCGCCACTTACGGTCGCTATGTATACCATAACTCCACGTTTACAATCATCTACCCCAAACCATCGTCGAAACTCACGTTGGCTGAAATACGCTAGGCTTATAGATAATGTAGCGGTACGGAATACTTACCGTAGGTTCCGTTCCGAGGATAACCCCAAACATGAGTTCTGTCATTTGCAACATAGTATCAAATTTAATGCATCAGAGTTAACGAAATGATTTCAGACAATCCCCATACCGTAGCACCGGCTAATGGTCAGCGAACGCGAATAGTCCAGGGTAGCGCTGCAACAATATTTATATAATTATATTGTATGCCAATATGTCTTTTCCATATTGTACGAATCCGAGCTGCCGGTACTATGGTGTGATCGCTGTACATCCAAAATCAATATGTCTTACGCATGCTCGTTGTTTCAATATATTCACCTTACTATCATCATTCCGGTAGATATTAGAAGCTTGATTTAATTATCATGTCAGCCATTACTCTGTCTCTGTAGTTGTAGAAGACTCTATTGTTAATCATTTTATTTCGCAGTGTTCTGAAGAACGGCATATTCGCGCGTTCTTAAATTCGCGCATTAATTTATTGATATTTTAATAAGGTCATAGAGTTTGTTACTTATTGTTACGGGCTTGTTTTCGGAATATTCGTTTTACATCATGCAAAATGAAAATGTACGCAGGGCCATAATGTGTTTAATATTCGCACCGCGAAATGCGCAAAAATCATTCAACCGCGAAATAAAATGATTTTACAGTATTTGTACGTTGATGCAATGCACCTCACTAATGAGAACTTTGGTTTCCGTCCATAGGCATATCTCCGGGAGCAGCCAGATAATCTCAAGACGTTTAATATTATTCTGGAGACCACCCAGTTTGTAACTGTTCTGTATTCGAACATTACAGCTGAAAACATTGATCTTACCATCCAACTCTTTGAGTGTATTAACGAGTTTACAGCCGTAAGTAGGGCTTTTGTTGCTATTTTGAATGATCCTGGTATGTATCACTCTATGCAGGATTATCTTAGAGAGCAGCCCGACAATGTGAAATCTTTCAACATTATTGGAGAGGTCACACAATTTCTAAATGTGATATACTCGAACATAACGCCCAAGAGTATAGACTTGGTAATCCAGCTCTTCGAAACAATGAACGAATTTACCGCCGTAAGTGTAACGCCATATGAGTCATAACGATTAATAAAAAATGTTTATTTTATGCTTTCCAGTAATTTATAGGGAAATATCAGTGAAATAAAATTAGTAATTCACTGTTTAAAACAGTCAAAATCACCACTCTGATAACGGTGGAAAAAGCGTAAAATAATGGTTTCGGTGAATATCGACTTTGTATTAATTCGTGATCAAAGAAAACATATATTTTCACCCGTGGCTGCTGCACTCGTGACAATATAAATTTCTATGATCACTCGTGAATTAAAACGATATTCTACCGAAACCAACAACTATATCCCCTTATGTAATTCATATTAAAGTCATAATCACGGTGCATAGGGTTACCGCATACTGCTGAAATAAAATTGGAATGCACAGTATACTTCATGGGAAAATTCGTTAAACAGGCACGATATATGTGTATTTAAATTCAAATATTTAACAATCCATATACTATATGATAAAACCACAAGTTCTACGGAACAAAATATGATTTAAACCACATATGAACGTTCAATTTTAGTAAAATAGTGCTAGCATGGTGAAGATCTTGGTCAAAAACAAGTACCTGTATTGAATGATATGCATAATTCGCATTTAAACCGTAAGTTTCAATATAAAGTTTATAGTTTCAAGCGTATTTTTTACCAAAAACACAGTGATAAGATCACAGTAACTTAAATGAGCTTCTATCACACGAATTACAGCCAAAATGGAAGAGAAATCTGAATATATAACTGAACATTCACTTCATGAATAAAAGACATGGACAAATTTTCACTTCGTCGATGACGAGGGACGAATTTCAGGAAAATCTTTTGTAAGAATATATAGTAGCGATATCCACTGTGTTCCGTAGAACTAAATTACTAGAATTATTGTCATATAATGATGAAAACCCGGAGAAAGTAACATTTTCTTGCACTGCACTATGTTTTTTTTGTCCACGGCATGCGGTACCCATCCATTCATTATAAAAGTAACGTAGTTATATTACATCAGTATACGGTGACCATATACACCGTGATAATGAATTATTATTATTGAATAAAACCCATTTAAAGAAGTCGATTCTGATTCAATTGTTTTTGTTTGTAAACTAATTTAGACGTATTTAAAAACGGTGTTCAAAGATAACTAGAAGCTGTAACCTAAGATGGTAAACATTGTCATCACCTTAATCTACCGATACACCTTATAGTAATTTGCTGTAATTATCTTCAGTCAGAATATGTAAGATGTAAAATCTGAAAATGACACCTCTCGATCAAGAATACTGTGCTACAATATAATCATGTTAACATTTTCTACGTGACGGATTGCTTTATTTGTTTTATCAGATACCAGTGTCATACAACATTAGATCTTTCAACTTTCGTATCTGTTTCAAATTCAGTTAAATAATTTTTCCAAATTGAAATTCAATAACATACACTTATAATTTGAAGTGGAATCAATAAAACAATCGTTGACGTGCATATATTAATTGCATTGTGTTATTCATGTTACATGTGATATGTGTGTGAACACTATCCACGAACAGGGTAACCAAGAGAACCGGATCGTCATCTACGATAACAAGATCATCGACTACATTAACTTCATAATGCGAGCAGGTGACTTTGCAGATTGTCCTCAAGACAAGGCAAGTGTTGATTATTGATTTTAAGTCACTAGCAATTGTTAAACGTATTAATTGTAATTATAACGAACTATATTTGTAGCCTTGTATAGTTTCTTGGCAAGGAAACAAACGAGTTATCGACATGCATTAAAATGGTATTCCATACGGCTGCTGTCACTAAACTAAGTATATAGTACTTTGAAATTAATAAATTGTTCGTTGTTTCAAATATTTGTTGACACTAATTCTGAAAAGAAAACAGATAAATTTAAATGCGTTCATAAGAATGGCTTTCCGTGGTATTTTCTATACCATCATTGAACAAATGACTAGATGGTATCATTGTATAAGTTTAACGCCAACAATATTTAATTTCGAAAGATAAAATGTGAAGACGTTAATCAAAATCTGGAAATGAATGTTCCAATGAATTTGCAGTTTAATTTGTCGATACGATTCAGATCCTTCAACTGCGCGAAAGCATCTCCAATCTAGTGCTGTCGTTGATAGAAGAAAACGGACTCGGAAAGATACAAGTTGCTCTGGTAAAGTATATGAGGCGTGTCGTGGTTAAACCGGGCCTCGTGCATGTGCGTAAAGTGTCGTTCCGGATTAGCCTGTACAGTCGGAACAGGCTAATCCGGGACGCACTCCGCTTATAGTGGAATTATGAGACGTCCGTGAAACAGAAAATACTGTAAAAAGCGGAAATTCTCGTCTTTAGCCTATGCGGATTGCACATTGGCTTATCCGGGACGACACTTTACGCACATGCATTAAGCCCGGGTTTCCCACGACAGGCATAAAATTCCATTTAATTCTACATGAAGTGAAATACACCATTGGTATATACACCAATCGATGAGCATGCACATTTAATTCTACAGGAGTTGAAAGACACCATTGGTATCTTCAACAATTTATGAACATGTAAATTTAATTCTAATGATCCGAAAGACACCATTGGTATCTACACCAACTTATGACTATGCCCATTTAATTCTACATGAAGTAAAAGACACCATTGGTATCTACACCAACTTATGACTATGCCCATTTAATTCTTCATGAAGTGAAAGACACCATTGGTATCTACAACAATCTATGACTATGCCCATTTAATTCTACATAAAGTGAAAGACACCATTTGTATCTACAACAATCTATGAACACGCACATTCAATTCTACATAAAGTGAAAGACACCATTTGTATCTACAACAATCTATGAACACGCACATTCAATTCTACATAAAGTGAAAGACACCATTGGTATCCACAACAGTCTCTAAACATATCCATTTCATTCCGCAGGAAGTGAAAGATACCTTGGGTATCTACAACAATCTATGAACATATCCATTTCATTCCGTAGAAAGTGAAAGATAATCTGGGTATCTACAACAATCTTTGAGCACTTCCATTTCAATATACAGGAATAATATGAACGCGTCCATTTAATTCCACATGAACTTCAGGATGTGTCAATTATGTGTCAATTTAATACCACAGAAATTTACCATAGGTTTCTACAACAATCAATTAACAATCTATTCAATAAATGCATCTTGAATAGTACCACCTTAGTTTTGAATATTCATTAAAGGCGACTAGACAATAGAATACACACTATATAAGGATTAACCATGTCTTAATTAATGACTTGAAGATGTATGTATCACAAACATAACCGCAATATCGACTTTGCAAATAATATAGGATTAGCTTTATTTATCATAGTGACTTTCCTTTTAGTACCACTGGAAGTGAAAAACACGATCGAAAAAATCTAATGACGTATTTAAACACGTTACGTTTTCACACAATTATCAGAACTAATTAAGCACAGTACAAATGAATGTGAAAATACAACAATCTATTAACACGTTTATTATATTCTACAGGAGGTAAAAGACACATTGGACAAGAAGGCGGTCGTGGCTTTGATGACGGAGTGCTTCGAGAACCACGGCATCGACAGAAAGAAGCTGGAGGAAATGAAGTACATTCGGCTGGAAGGGGTCCCGCCCCCTTCCAAGAACAAGGCGCTGTCGGGGGCGAAGGACAAACTTATGAAGGGTCTAGGGGTACGTTCTTAAATGTTGGAAATTGTTGTATTGGAAATGTCAGGTTGCATTGCTGTTAACAAATTAACGAATTGCTTAGCTGTATAGTGTATACATCATTGTGTGTAATTCCGATTTGTTTGCAATATACGAATTGGCCATGTTTTTAATAATCACCAGGCAATATATATAGTTTTAATTTCCCGACAATATCAACATTGCAAATGATATTTTCCCCGCTGTTGTTATGTATGTATTCCGCTCAACTGATTGGTTAATTTATCTACCATGCGCATCATAACCACAACGTCTATGTACTGCTGCTATAATCGACTAAAATCTCTGCAACTCCGCAACATCGTTTGCGGCTGCTTTCATCCTACAGGATAATTCAACTACCTTATGGAGGTGTGTTAACTCTTCTATAGACAAAAGCTTAAACATATTTGCTATTACACATTAGTAGAATATTTACCAATCAGTTGAACATTATAAATACATGGAACCTGTCACTTCAGAAGCAAGAGCGGAACGAGTTCGCCGAGGAATACGAGGATGTGGGCTATAGGCTGTACCTCATTCTGGCTCGAATGACGGACATGGACCCGAAACTTATGGACACCCGTATGCATGGCATTTATACCTCCAGGGCCCTTATTCACGAACCCATTCTTATACTTAGACGAAAGAATAAAGGACATCCGTGTAACTTATCTGTTCTAATAATTTGAATCATGATTGGTTTTCCTCAACTCTGATTGCAGCTTTTTTATTTAGAACGTTTTGTTTATAACGTAATCGACATTGGTTACCATCATATATGCGAATTCACAAGTATTTTGGGTTTTAGCTTGTTTTGTGCTTACGTATGTTTTGCTATTCATATGTCTCAAATAGGTTGGTGAACACGGGCCCAGAACGGTTTCTGTTTTGAGTTGCGCGTCAAGTTGCTCAAACAGTCAGTTTAGTTTGAATCTATTTATTTTAGCTCGATTGTGTCGAAAGCCTGGGGCGCATTGAGAAACTTTCGAGTGCGTCTCCTGGGTAGAACCAGTACTTTGAGAAAGAACATTCGAACGCTCCCCGGGTAGGGATTCAATACACGATCTCCCGATCGCAAGGTGGACACCATATCCATTCAATTACACCTCTGCGACTGTCTTGCTCACAATGTTAACGGCCGTTTGCTCAAAACATATCGAACGACCAACTGGACTCATGTTATAATCTGAGATAGATAACCTGATTTTGAATAAAATTAAAACTCGGTTTGTGTTGATCAATTTAAAACATATGCATATTATAACATTCAAACGCAAAAGAGAACAAAAGAAACCTTAATCGTGCCTACTGAATTGTCTATTTTCGCGTTTTGATTTGTTTGAATAGATATATATTAAAATGTACATATTTGTCGCTCACAATTGTTATGGAGATAATTCTTAATGGATGTTTTAAATGCCGAAATTTCTTAAATGTGACTTTTTTTCATTCTAGTGAAGTTGACACCGCTTCAGCAGAAGGCATTTAACTTCTACAAAAAGAACTGTATGTCAATTGAAGTTGTCAAAGATGACGAATTGCAGAAAGCGAACTTCAGAGTCAAAAGCAAGGTATAAACGTTCAATGTTGTATGAAAAAGTATCTGAAGTACATACATGGACCGATACGTTTCTAATATTTTATCATGATTACAAATACAAACTATCAATAAAAATTTACTTCTGAATGCAATATCATTTGCATGCTGAGATGATTTCATAATATGAGCTATACAATGAAATTAGCAGTGCAATGGTTCATTTATTTAAATACAAGTTTATTTATACTTAAGTAAAAAAAAAAAGAAAGCGGATACTTTCGCCGAATTAATGTTAGGGTCAATGCCAATTCAAACCTACATATGTTTGGTACCAAAATTTAGCTACATGATTATTCTGTTAAGAAACCTTTAATTTCTTTTTCGGAATGAAGCAGGTTAAATGTTAAACACTGAGTTCAAATCAATGCACAATAAAACGTGAAAGCTTAAAACGCAACTGTCCATTTTCTGTTTTTAGTTAGTAACTTGTAAAACTACGCGAAAGCTCTTAATCACCTGTCAGAGACCATGGTTTGTAACCTGTATACTACATTTTCAAAACATTACATAATTCGCTAAATAAATGAATTACACAGATTTTGGTAAACACGATGCACGCAGTAAGTTGTTTCAGTAATACACGCATTGTCTATTAACATGTTAAGATGTGTCTTTGCATTGCTTCATAAGCCAGGAACAAAATCTGATAAACCAGCATAACAATCTACGAAGTGAATTGCATACATGTTGTGCGGCGCCCATACATGTATTTTTCAGCCATGTCTGACTGTGCGACGGATTTCGCGTTGTCTGGATATACAACTTTTTATAGTTTTCATAAATTATTTCATGTTTGTCGTCTAGCGCGTGCTGAGAGAAGAGGTCAAGGAGATGTTGAAGTGGAACGTGGACCGCTCGTCGCCTAGCAATAAGATTCGTGACCTGATGGCCTGGTCCAATGACATCATGAAGGACATTGCATACCAGAGGAAAATCCTTAGCAACCCGCTAGCGATAGTTTTAACGAAGGGGTGGTGAGTGCTGCAATTAAACCACAATAGTTGCTAAATAATGAACAGCCACAGCAGATATTATTTTACAGTTCATAATGTCAAACCATGAGCCATCTCTCAATGCCAATGTATTTATAGTCATAGCAAAGGTTTACAATTAAAGTTGTAAAATACAAATAATTTTACTGATCATGATGTCGAATATTTTTTACTATAAATGTACATTATTGATATAGACTGCACTTTCATTGTCGGCATATGTGTTGTATGAGAAATATTGTGTGCTTCTATTTAAACATTATTTATTAAATGCCAAAACAGTGCATGTAGTGCTTAATGTTATTCGTAAAATAAATCATACAAAACGATTTTTATGAATAGTGTTCTTTTACCGGAAAAGATTATTTAAATATGGTACACATTTAATAACAATATCATTAAATATTGTACATAATTGTATATAAATGATTTCAGGTTGATTTGGAACCATTTGGTTACAGTGTTGTCATTTGCCATCAACATTCTGATGTTGCTAACGTGGAACGCCAAGATGTCAATGTCCTCACCTGGGATGACAAAGAATTCTTCTGTCATCCCTTACGCCGTCAGAGAGTATGATATAGCGCGGACACATTAACCTGACACTGACCTTTATGCATGAATATATTACACATGCGTTTCGATTAATATAATAATTTCCATACTGGAAGTGCGTACAACCGATGTAAGCGTATTATACTGAAAATATGGTTATGTTTGCTGTAAACACGTGAAACAGGTGCACGAACAAAACTCGAATAAATATAGGAAAAAATTCAAGCGCGTAATATATGCTAATGAAGTTCATGAGTGTCAGGTTAATGTGTCCAAGCTCTTCGTTCACAATAAACCATTTTCTTATGTATTTTATAATGAATCTATGGCTGTAACTTCTGCATAAGATCACTAGACGCATTTCGTGAAACGTTGGTGAATTTAAAAAACGTTGTCGGCCTTTCATGTAAAGATACACAATGTTCATGAATTTGTTTTGTCCACTTCACTAACGGGTACTATATTAAATGCGTCACATCAGTACCTAGAACCACATATATAATAAATCAATAAGGAATAGATCGTGATATTGTTATTTTAAAATTTTCATTTTTTTTAAAAAGGTATGTGATTTTCATGGAGATAAGAAATTCCCTAGGAGATTTATGAATACCGGTCCAGATATTTATTTTGTCTGCAGCCCCATACCAACTATTCGGAACCTGAACCAGGAGCAGTACACAATGGCGATATACATTCTCGGCGGGCTGCACAATTTATTCTGCCTGCTCGTCTTCGTCAGCTACTTCGTTGGCAACCATCCACGCTTGCCAAATCCCAAGGCCATGCTGGCGTCTCTCCAGTAAGTGGGCAGCAAAGTAGCGGGCGTAATATTGGTGTATTATAATGCCTTATGGTTACGCATTCGCAAATAAATTCCTTCTTTGTTACATATCAAATATTCAAAATTTGATCTCACTTTTCACCATGACCAAGCTACTTTCCAATATATCACTATACATGGCTGGAAAGATGAGGACATAACCTTTTTAAAAACAGCATGTCAAAACATTCTATGCGTTGTAACTCAAAATATTTACCTTAGAAAAAACACACCGGTTTTGACGGGCATGGAGGCTGCCATTTTGCGCATGAATACATGGGCCAAACGTTATGAAGCTGGGAACCACTAGACATAAAAGTAGTGCACAAAACAGCCTTTTTTCTTATTGCTTACATATATACCTTTAAAATGATACCAAAACATATCATTTAAACTGTATTTTACAAATTATATGCATCCTGCACTCAGCCACATGTGCTTATTATCTAACTGACAGCTGATGTAACCCTGAGGATGTGACTTCCGTTTTGGGGTAATTAGACCTTTAAGAGAACCCAACCCTTTCAAATTTGAATAAAAAACACAATTTTCATCAATCTGATCTATTTCGAGAAAGAACATGAAGTCCTATTACACTGGTTTAAAGATTTATTGGAAAAAAATAGAATTGAAAATGTCACATATAATGGTGTTTTGAGGCAAAAATTTAGACGGAAAAAAATGTACTTGGGTACGTCTGGAAAACATGATTTCAACTCAGAATTAAGCATAAGTTTGAATTTTAATAGGCATAGCAGATACAATATATAAAGTCAGAAGTGAAAACAATCTTCATAGGCATTCTAAATGTTACAGAATAGGTTTTTAGTCAGTTTTTAACAAATGTTTGTTTTTAAGTTTCTGCATTTTTGGGGGTAAATGTAGCATTTCAGATGCCATTTGACCCCAGGAAAGGGTTTGTTTACATTACAATCAACAGATTTGACCTCCTGTCACACAACAAAAAAAGAAAGAATTTGACCCCAAAATATTAATTAACAGTCTTCTGTCACACCTGAACCTGTGGGTGAGGTCAGCCGCCTGCAATCTTCAATCTGTTCCAGGTACTCTCTGCTGAGTAATCTGTGAAAATAAAAAGGTTTTCTGTGCATATTTACTCAATATTGTGATTACTAGTGTAAATTAGATACAATAAGTGTACATATACAATAGTTTACTAAGTTTTATTTACTGCAATAAGGCTAGTCGCTATGCCGGCGTCAGATTGTCGAGCTCATGTGCGAACAGTTCAGTTCTTAAACGGGTTTGAGAGTCCCAACAAGGGTTAAACTCTTGCTTTTCCTACTGGTGTTGATAAGAAGAATGCCAGGCTGGAAAAGAAAACATTAGATAGTAGAATACATGACAATAATCATGTACTAACCTTAAAAAATACCGATGGTACGGACACGACTGTGTCAGCTTTACGGCCCCGCCCCAACGCTCCAGTGTAGTTGACAAGTAAAGTAGTTTTGATAACTCGCCACTTCACCCAGACTTGTATACCAATGAGTTGATGGTTCCGGCTGAGGTCCTGGTTCTTTTCAACACTGCATTTAAAAAACATACTCAGATTAAACCAAACTGTGATGGTGATTTAAATGTTGATGCCGCTATCTCCATTTGGTCGGGTCTAGGTTGGCGTGAGCGGCTAAAGTGTTTTATGCATGCATTTCATGTATTTTCCTGATTGAACTACAATTACACAATAACGTATGAACTAAATATGATCTGTTAACTTTGTAAATTAGGAAAACTGGTATTATTCAAAGTAGGCAGGTCGGACGGTCATCATGGCCAAAGCATCGGCCAGTGCGGACACGACCTTTGCGGGGCATTATTGTCAGTTACAGGTTCTTAAACTAAATATTCAGGATTACAACACAAGGCATTATGACATTAATGAGAGAATTGTGAAACTAATGCAAATTAATGTCAAAATGAAACTGAAAAACAACACGATGAACACAATGGGTCTCGGATTGCCACTCTGGGGGACATGTTGCTTTAATTTTCCCATATTTACCCCCCTAATGCCCTAGATCAACCATCCCATAAAATACAGCCCTAAATGGGGTCAAGGTGGCATCTGGTAGTTATTATTTCCAGTACAGTGTGTTTGTAAGAGTCCATTTTCAAAATCTTTGCAGACGACTTATATTAGTTGAAGTTCTTAAAGGTTACGCATTCGCAAATAAATTCCTTCTTTGTTACATATGAAATATTCAATATTTGATCTCACTTTTCACCATGACCAAGCTACTTTCCAATATATCACCATACATGGCTGGAAAAATGAGGACATAACCTTTTGAAAAAACAGCATGTCAAAAAATTCTATGCGTTGTAACTCAAAATATTTACCTTAGAAAAACACACCGGTGTTGACGGGCATGGAGGCTGCCATTTTGCGCATGAATACATGGGCCAAAAGTTATGAAGCTGGGAACCACTAGACATAAAAGTAGTGCACAAAACAGCCTTTTTTCTTATTGCTTACATATATACCTTTAAAATGATACCAAAACATATCATTTAAACTGTATTTTACAAATTATATGCATCCTGCACTCAGCCACATGTGCTTATTATCTAACTGACAGCTGATGTAACCCTGAGGATGTGACTTCCGTTTTGGGGTAATTAGACCTTATTCATGCCTTTAAACCGATTTAAATACCAATGCTTTGCATTGACCGTTCCAGGGCGGTGTTCACAAAACAAGTTAAGCCTGATTTTTGGGTGCAAGATTAACTTGAGCCAGATATTTCAGGGTCAGGCTTAACAATGGCGTTCACAAAAAATCTGGATCAGTTTTATTTGTTTGTCAAATTAATATTATACATAATTGTGTAATCCTCTCAGTACACGTGCAATCTAATAAAACGACTTAAACCAAAACCTAACACAAATTTAGGTTATTTTATAAAGAAGAAAAGTTTTTTTGAACATTAAATATTTTGAGATTCCGCTCATTTGAGCTAGAATATCAAGATCATCTAAGATTGATCTTGATCCTGTAGTGGATCCTTTGTGAACACTGGGCCAGTTGTAATCATGGTATGTTTTGTGTTGTGTTGTACGATACGCGTTGTGATCTATTGGCAATTGGTCGTGTGCCTAAATTAAAAGACTAGAGGATGTTAATGAGGATTCCTCTTTTGATGATGTTTCTGTGGTTTCATTTATCTTATATTTATTCAAAACTAATATACAGGGATTTCAATAGATGCAAAATCCCGCTTCTTGATGCAAGCAAATTTCAATTTACACATGTTTGGCTCCTGCAAATAATCTGCCTTGCATCATTTTAATGCAACTATTTTTGATTTGCCAACCTCAAAAGCTTTAGAAAAAAAATCTCTTATCATATTATGGTATTATTTTGTATTATATTCAAGTTCTGAATCTTTATTAACAGAAATTAACATTTGCAAAGCATTTAATATATATGCAGAAACAAAATTATTCTGACTTCAGCATTTTGACCCCTGAAATTTTCATTTTGACCTCTCGAAATTTTCAGCTAGGGGTCATTTGACTGCTGGTTTTGAAAATCTACTGAAATCCATGTATATAGTAATGTCTGGTAAGAATTTACTAGGCATATTCTTGATTACTATTTGACTTATTGCAGTATACGTCTTTAACATTTTTAATTGTTCACGCTGTATATTCAGGTCGTTTTTCTCCACAAATAAGGGCAAAGAGGAGGATGTGGATGCTGACAAAGAAAAGCAACATGTTTCAAAAATGGATGCTAAACTATTCAGCTTCAACACAATATACTACATGGTATGTCAACTATCGCATCATCATATCATCGACGCTATGCACTATTTTTTTCATTAAAGTATATGCTCACGGTCGCATAATAACATTAAACTTAACATGTTGTATCAGTAGTATATCAAAGCTCCAAAAATGATCGTCAAATGTTACTTCAGTGAATATGTTAGTTTGCATTGCATAAGAATCAGAATTGGTTCCTCTCATTTCATAATCGGTCTTATATGAAAATTTCACAAAGTTATCATCCTCACATTTTACTTCAGTAAACATGATCCACATTAGCCAGTTTGGCTAAAATCTAATCGTTCATCAAATAATTTCAGTGTCCCTAGGTACCGCTCATTCTAAATACTTGTTTACACATTTCAAGGCTTTTCTCGGTCTGTCTGTTGGAGGAACCCTGTTCCACGGATACTTCTTTGCCTTCCACCTCCTGAACATCGTGAACAACAACCAGCTCTTAAGTGGAGTCATCAAGGCAGTCACTCAGAATGGTATGTACTATTCCAGCTCAACGTATTCTTTTAAGTTCTTAAGTTCTCATGGGTTATTTTGTAACAGCAGACTATTGTGAGTGCATCTTTTGATCCTCCTGTCTATAGCAGTATGACAAAAAAAAGAAACAAAAATACAGTTTTTTTACGAACATTATGATGTAAACCATTAAATGATTTACAACGATATCAGTACATCTTTTAAATAATATTAAAATAATTGTTGAGAATAACTGATGTTCGATGTTAGAAATGCGCATTAAGAGAAAAATTTAAAATAAATTAATACTTTGCTGTTATGTAGCGTATAGACGAGTCAGATCGATTGTTGGCCCATGTGTCCTTCTTACTTTCTCATTCAAACCGAATGTAGCCGTTGCTGTAGGATAAACGGGTCTGTATCGACAGAAAATATATATTTGCATGTTTCGATAAAGAAATGTTTTTGTCGATGCTGACGTTTGGTGTCAGTTCAGAGCACTGACAAGCATAATTTCATGTTAAGATGATTTACTTGTCTTCATGATAATTATCTGTTTTCATGAGATCCCCCATTATTTTCGCGAAAGTTTCATGAAATCTGATAGTTACGTGGTGGCAGCAATATGCCACCATAAGTCCCTCTTTAAAGTTTTATAAAAGGACAGAACAGAACATAGTAAATATTCTTCCAAATATACTTTACTTTTATTTTCAAAAACCGTGATTGTTGTCTAAAAGATGGATTTCGTGTGGTGGCCTTTCACTATGATTTGCAAATTGCCTCCCTTCTGTAACGTATGTACTGTATACACGAATCATCCAAAATCTCTAAATTTCCGGAGTTAAAATTTTCTTTAAAATCAATCAATGTTATAACCTTACATTGAAACTTTGTATTTACTGTACGTCTTTAGGCCGGTTGTTTTAATAACCTTACATTTACTCTGTGTTTTCTGTACCTTTTCAGGTCGGTCGCTGCTGTGGGTGGGTGTGCTGGGACTTGTCGTGTTCTACCTCTACGCCATCATCAGCTTTGCCATGATGAGGAGCATGTTCAACCCCAGCGACTACCTGTACTGCGACACCCTTTGGCAGTGCACCATCAGCGTCATCAGATACGGGCTCATCGGGGACCTCTTTGATGTAGGAGAAATATTGTTTGTATACATTTTTGTTACATTTGAAGAATGTTCATAATTGTCTATGACAGTGCACCATCAGCCTCATCAGATACCGGCTCATCAGGGACTTCTTTGATGTATAAGCATTGTTATACATTGTTTGTAACATAGGAATCATGGGTATATTGCCTCTGTCAGTGCAACATCACCGCCATCAGATTCGGGTTAATCAGGGACCTCTTAATGTAGGAGAAATATTTTATGTATTTCTAACTTTGTGGATATTGGAATCGTGTGTATATTGCATCACAGTCATCTGACGTCTTAATGTATGTTTAGTTTAAACATTAACATCAACCGTTGTATATTAAAATCGCAGGTACATTGCCTCATGGTAATCCGATACGGTCTCATTGTGGTGGACCTTTTTGATGTATGAGAAATGTGTTATGTATTTTTACGTTCGTTTTTGGCATCGTACGTTTATCGACAATGTGTTTGTTTTCAAAACCTGAAGGACCCTGTTGAAAACATAATGGCCTAAACTGTAAAACCTGTGTTTGTTTTCAGACCATAAAGACCTATGTTGAAAACATAATGGCCTAAACTGTAAAAATGTGTGTTTGTTTTCAGACCATGAAGGCCATGTTGAAAACATAATGGCCTAAACTGTAAAACCTGTGTTTGTTTTCAGACCATGAAGGCCATGTTGAAAACATAATGGCCTAAACTGTACAACCTGTGTTTGTTTTCAGACCATGAAGGCCATGTTGAAAACATAATGGCCTAAAGTGTAAAACCTGTGTTTGTTTTCAGACCATGAAGGCCATGTTGAAAACATAATGGCCTAAACTGTAAAACATGTGTTTGTTTTCAGACCATGAAGGCCATGCTGAAAACATAATGGCCTAAACTGTAAAACATGTGTTTGTTTTCAGACCATGAAGGCCATTTTGAAAACTTAATGGCCTAAACTGTAAAACTTGTGTTTGTTTTCAGACCATAAAGGCCTATGTTGAAAACATAATGGCCTAAACTGTAAAACCTGTGTTTGTTTTCAGACCATGAAGGCCATGTTGAAAACATTATGGCCTAAACTGTAAAACCTTTGTTTGTTTTCAGACCATGAAGGACCCTGTTGAAAACATAATGGCCTAAACTGTAAAACCTGTGTTTGTTTTCAGACCATAAAGACCTATGTTGAAAACATAATGGCCTGAACTGTAAAACATGTGCTTGTTTTTAGACCATGAAGGCCATGTTGAAAAAATTAATGGACTAAACTGTAAAACCTGTGTTTGTTTTCAGACCATGAAGGCCATGTTGAAAAAATTAATGGACAAAACTGTAAAACCTGTGTTTGTTTTCAGACCATAAAGACCTATGTTGAAAACATAATGGCCTAAACTGTAAAAGCTGTGTTTGTTTTCAGACCATGAAGGCCATGTTGAAAACATTATGGCCTAAACTGTACAACCTCTGTTTGTTTTCAGACCATGAAGGACCCTGTTGAAAACATAATGGCCTAAACTGTAAAACCTGTGTTTGTTTTCAGACCATAAAGACCTATGTTGAAAACATAATGGCCTAAACTGTAAAACCTGTGTTTGTTTTTAGACCATGAAGGCCATGTTGAAAAAATTAATGGACTAAACTGTAAAACCTGTGTTTGTTTTCAAACCATAAAGACCATGTTGAAAACATAATGGCCTAAACTGTAAAACCTGTGTTTGTTTTCAGACCATGAAGGCCATGTTGAAAACATTATGGCCTAAACTGTAAAACCTTTGTTTGTTTTCAGACCATGAAGGCCTGTTTTGAAAACATTATGGCCTAAACTGTAAAACCTTTGTTTGTTTTCAGACCATAAAGACCTATGTTGAAAACATAATGGCCTAAACTGTAAAACCTGTGTTTGTTTTCAGACCATGAAGGACCCTGTTGAAAACATAATGGCCTAAACTGTAAAACCTGTGTTTGTTTTCAGACAATGAAGGCCATGTTGAAAACATTATGGCCTAAACTGTAAAACCTTTGTTTGTTTTCAGACCATGAAGGACCCTGTTGAAAACATAATGGCCTAAACTGTAAAACATGTGTTTGTTTTCAGACCATAAAGACCTATGTTGAAAACATAATGGCCTAACCTGTAAAACATGTGTTTGTTTTGAGACCATAAAGACCTATGTTGAAAACATAATGGACAAAACTGTAAAACCTGTGTTTGTTTTCAGACCATAAAGACCTATGTTGAAAACATAATGGACAAAACTGTAAAACCTGTGTTTGTTTTCAGACCATAAAGACCTATGTTGAAAACATAATGGCCTAAACTGTAACATGTGTGTTTGTTTTCAGACCATGAAGGCCATGTTGAAAACATAATGGCCTAAACTGTAAAACCTGTGTTTGTTTTCAGACCATAAAGACCTATGCTGAAAACATAATGGACAAAACTGTAAAATGTGTGTTTGTTTTCAGACCATAAAGACCTATGTTGAAAACATAATGGCCTAAACTGTAAAATGCGTGTTTGTTTTCAGACCATAAAGACCATGTTGAAAACATAATTGCCTAAACTGTAAAACCTGTGTTTGTTTTCAGACCATAAAGACCTATGTTGAAAACATAATGGCCTAAACTGTAAAACATGTGTTTGTTTTCAGACCATGAAGGCCATGTTGAAAACATAATGGCCTAAACTGTAAAACCTGTGTTTGTTTTCAGACCATAAAGACCTATGTTGAAAACATAATGGCCTAAACTGTAAAACCTGTGTTTGTTTTTAGACCATGAAGGCCATGTTGAAAAAATTAATGGCCTAAACTGTAAAACCTGTGTTTGTTTTCAAACCATAAAGACCATGTTGTAAACATAATGGCCTAAACGTGTTTGTTTTCAGACCATGAAGGCCATGTCGAAAACATTATGGCCTAAACTGTAAAACCTTTGTTTGTTTTCAGACCATGAAGGCCTGTGTTGAAAACATTATGGCCTAAACTGTAAAACCTTTGTTTGTTTTCAGACCATAAAGACCTATGTTGAAAACATAATGGCCTAAACTGTAAAACCTGTGTTTGTTTTCAGACCATGAAGGACCCTGTTGAAAACATAATGGCCTAAACTGTAAAACCTGTGTTTGTTTTCAGACCATGAAGGCCATGTTGAAAACATTATGGCCTAAACTGTAAAACCTTTGTTTGTTTTCAGACCATGAAGGACCCTGTTGAAAACATAATGGCCTAAACTGTAAAACATGTGTTTGTTTTCAGACCATAAAGACCTATGTTGAAAACATAATGGCCTAACCTGTAAAACATGTGTTTGTTTTCAGACCATAAAGACCTATGTTGAAAACATAATGGACAAAACTGTACAACATTTTTTTGTTTTCAGACCATAAAGACCTATGTTGAAAACATAATGGACAAAACTGTAAAACCTGTGTTTGTTTTCAGACCATAAAGACCTATGTTGAAAACATAATGGCCTAAACTGTAACATGTGTGTTTGTTTTCAGACCATGAAGGCCATGTTGAAAACATAATGGCCTAAACTGTAAAACCTGTGTTTGTTTTCAGACCATAAAGACCCATGCTGAAAACATAATGGACAAAACTGTAAAATGTGTGTTTGTTTTCAGACCATAAAGACCTATGTTGAAAACATAATGGCCTAAACTGTAAAATGCGTGTTTGTTTTCAGACCATAAAGACCATGTTGAAAACATAATTGCCTAAACTGTAAAACCTGTGTTTGTTTTCAGACCATAAAGACCTATGTTGAAAACATAATGGCCTAAACTGTAAAACATGTGTTTGTTTTCAGACCATGAAGGCCATGTTGAAAACATAATGGCCTAAACTGTAAAACCTGTGTTTGTTTTCAGACCATAAAGGTCCATGTTGAAAACATTATGACCTAAACTGGAACATCTGAGTTTGTTTTCAAAACATGAAGGCCCATGTTCATAAAATAACGGCCTAAACTGTAAACTCCGATTTTGTTTTCAGAACTTGAAGGCCTGTCTTGAAATAATAATGACCTAAACTGTAAAATCTGTGCTCCTTTTCAGAATCTGAAAGCCCATGAAACCGAGAAAGACTTCAAGAGATTCGGCTTCGTTGTCCTCTACCACGTGTCCTTTTTCATCTTCATCACGACCATTGGTCTCAATATCATCTTCGGTATCATCGTGGACACCTTCTCGGAACTTCGAGACCTCAAGGTGGGTTACAGTAAAACCCCGCTAATACGACCATTTGGGTGTCTGGATAAAAAGCGGTCTTAATAGCGGTGTGGTCGTATTATTGAGGTACAGTAAATCACAGAGTCAGTACATGCATTTGTCTTTGTTATTTAAAGTTTAAATGAAATCATGAATAATGACTAGATAACGGCAATTTCAATTTGTTTTCTATATAACGAGTTATTAAATTCAGATAATGTAACATATATTTATATATATTAACTTAACATTAAGTCGGAAATTAAATTAAAAAAAAAATATTAACGTAATTCTGATACACAGTCGATGTGTTAATCTCTTATCAAAACATCTGTAACATTGTTTTTAACACTCTCCCTCTTACAACCGCAAAGCAATGTGTTGTCTCCAGGGCATATGTTTGTTAATTGATTATGTAAAGTGTCAACGACCAAATGACACTGGTCGCAATAACGGGGTAGTTTTGAGCGTTATTTGGTACTTTTGCTCTGGGATTAGTGGTCGTGATACGGAATAGCGGGGTGCCCGTATAATCTGGGTTTGCAACCATTGACATAAATAGGGAAACAATCGGGTCTTTTAGAAAGTGGCCGCTTTAGCGGGGTAGTCGTAAAATCGAGGTGGTCGTTAAGCGGGGTTTTAGTGTATCTAGAATACCTGTATGTAAACCTTTTTCGTAAATGTACAAACTAACTTTTCACAGATGTATGCTTGGATGTTTCAGTTAAAGTGTCATCATCACATTCATCAACACCATCGAATGTGACATAATAATATCGTTCTGTTGCAGTGGACAGCCGAATCGGACATGCGGGACACGTGCTTTATCTGCAGCAGGAACAGCTATGACTTTGAACACCATGGCAAGGTACGGAAACTAATATTTCACCCTTCATACTTAAGATATACACTCATAAGTATTGATAAATGCTAAAATTAGTGAACTTCAATGTGTATATACTTGTATTGTTCTGAACGCTTGCCAATGCACGATGGTATGAATTTCATTTTAAAACAATTAACAGGCACATTATACTATCATGAATTTATTTAAGGGGTTTGACCACCATGTCCGACACGAGCACAACATGTGGTCGTACATTTTCTTCTTCATCCATCTGAACGGGACCAAAGTAAACGACTACACCGCTCTAGAGATGTACGTCTTTAAACTGGTAGGTCATTGCAGTGCGAGGGTATAGGTCGGACGCATTATGCTGGGCCCGTATTCACCAACTTATTCTGTGATTACAGAATACAGAATAGACCGGCTCAAAAAAAATACTTGCCGGGTAACCATGTCTCTTATGGAATTAACAAATCGTTCTAAATAAAATAATGCTAAAATTGGCGTTGGCGAATACTAACTATGATACCAATTAACAGCATTTCATCGTGCCTCGGAAAGTTGCAATTATGTTGCTCTGTTGAACATTCAACCAGCGAGTAATTAAATTGTAATTCAATTGAATTAATATCCTCTTTTATTACTATTTAATTTGAATTGCAATGCTATGAGGTTAAAGTTTATTTGCAAGTGTGTGTTTTGTGATTAATTCCGGGCTAAGTGTGAGGTTCGGCATGCCTTTAAACCGGTTTAAACCCCCAATGCTTTGCATTGACCGTTCCAAGGCGTCGACCCCAGTTTTAGTCATGTTTATGTTTTGTGTTGTGTTGTATGTATTGTCCTTTATTATATAGGCCACTGGTCACTTGCCTCAAATAAAGGACCAACGGATGGTAATAAGGGTTTCTCTCCTGATGATGTATCTGGAGTTTCATTATTTCTATATTTAGAATAGAACAGTTTCAATAATATTCTTTATTCTTACATCTTAAGTCTAAAAATGGGTTGGTGAATACGAAACCTTCCACTGACCTTAATATATTTACAAATCCGTTACGATGAATATATTAGTTTCCGTATACATGGAATCAGTTAAATCGATGTAAGAATATCTACTGAAAATAAAGATGGAATCAACAGCAGCTACAAAGAAAATTTAAAAAGCTTCAGGATAATTTTTGTAATGCATAATATCGCTTTAACCAATCACTTTTCTTCCTGATACAGGTCCAGAAGGAAAAATTTGTGAATAAATGTGTCCCTTTAAACAGCTACTTTTATTGTCTTTGGTACGGGGAATGACAATTACATGTATATAAGATATTGCGCCTTTAATCAGCTACATTTATTGACATAGTTACAGGGAAGGAGACTTTATAATGAGTAATATCCCTTAAATTGGCCTTAAATCGGCTCTCTGTCTTACTGTACAGCTTCTGAAGGAGAACTTTGACTTCTTCCCGCTGGACCGCGCCCTGTCGCTGGCGGCCATGGGTCAGGACTCGACGGAGGCCAAGATTGACGACCTGCTCTTCCAGGTCACCTCCATCGTGGACAAGCAGAAACGAGAGGTAGGCGTTATACGTAAATTATCATTATATAGCTATTTATATCCTCCAATCAGCTGGCATCATTTGCACTATGTGAGCGTTTAATATTACACCATAGTTCTAGAAGAATCGAGAAGCAAGCATGTATATAATATATATACAGTGTTATTTTCGGTAGTATAAGAATTTGCTTTCAATAACGAATCTATCGTCGATAAGCAGAAACGAGTGGCAAGCGTACATATATATGTATGTATACACATCATTACTATATATCTATTTATAACGTATCATCTGGCATTTTTGTACTACGTAAACGTTCACCATAGTTCAAGCAGACTAAAGAGGCAAGCGCTAATGATTTCGATAGTCCATGTATTTTCTACAGTTCAAGCAGAAACGAGGGACAAACGTTCATGATTTAGATAGTAAAATATATGCATGTAGTTCCAGCAGAAACAAGCGTTATATAATTATGCATTGTTAGTCTGTATGGCATAATAATTACCCCCCTCCCCCCCCCCCCCCTGTTATTTATAAACTAACGATTCTATTTTGGTACAGCACGTTTGGGTCCTTTTAATGTCGACACTTTCCTTTATAAATACAACAAAAATAGTTTTAACTCCTCTCAATCTGCACACGTATATACAACGTCAGTAATTATGTTCATGCAACGTCACGAGTTACGGATCAGACATGTATTTGTAAACGCAGAAAACACAGAACGACAAACATGAATAGTTATGGGGAATTATTATCGTGGTGAACGCATAGTTTCCGTTCAAAGACTGTTAGGAAGTTTATCGCAAAAGAAATATACTTATTTTTGTTTCATCACAGGAGTTGGAGAAAAAGCGTTACGAAGAACGAATGAGACAAAAAGCATGGGAGGAAAAACACCGACTCGGTTCGTTCCGCAAGAAGTCAAAATTGCCGCCACGTTCGGCGTCTGAGGACAATTTGTCAATCCGGGGAGCCGACGACGCCGATCAGACGGGTCAGGATACCCTTCAGCTTGCGATAGACAGTCCGCCGCAGCTGCTTTCGCCCAGATACTCCCGCCGTCAGAGCCTCACGGGCGTCGTAATGAGACGTCCGTCCATCGTCGCAAGCGGTCCGAGCGGTCGCAATTTACGCAACAGACGACGACGGAGCGTCAGCCCGATGGACCCGCGTGACGCCCTGTTCCGGCGTCAGTCTCCGTCTCGATACGACGACGAGGAACCGCTGATCGGCGCTCTCGGCTATGAGGAGCGAGTACAGAGCCCGACGTTGTTCGGCGTCGACAACGACCTTCTGGATATTTCCCCCGTTCCGATGAGTCGACGTCAGTCTTTTGACCGGCTGCGCAGCCCGCGGATGAGCCTCGCCACCAGTCCGAGGGAACACACGTCGTTTTTCGCCGAGTCGGACCCGATGCCATACTTGCGCCACCTCTCGCATCAGTACTCGCAGGAACGGCGGCAGTCGCAGACCTTCCCGGAAGGACGACCTTCGACCTTGCCGCCGGACCGCTTCCCGGATGTAGAAAGGGACCGTGACGTAGACAGCGTGACGTCAGAGGACAGAACCCCAGAGACGCGCTTTTAAATATTTAGTTCAAATTGTTGTCTATGTTGCTAATATTACGTGTTTTATTCAGTGAGCAAGTATTCAAAGAAAACCTTTAGAATGACTTTCCTGTATTCACAGTTGCGATATTAATTTAAAGGTTTAAAAAAGGTAAGCTTAGAAAAAAAGTTTTATTTAGTTAGCAAGTATTAAACAAAAATCTAAAACGGACGTATTCATACTTGTCCTTGAGATTTTAATTAAAATGTTTACAAAATAAATGATAATAAAGACAAAATGTGACGATGATCGAACCATGTCGAACAGGCTAAATGCAATAACTGTGACGTAACTAAGAGGAACATGTTTGTATAACTATCAATTTTTTATGGAAAAAAGTGACAAAGGCATTCCGTATATACTTTATTCACATTATTTAAGTAATATTGTATTTATATTTATATATTGATGTGTAGCGTTTTTTTAATCCGTGACATTAATTCCGAAACTGATAGGGTTCCTTATACTTAAGTATGCTGACCAATGGTTATTTTTTGTTGTAATAGTGTTCGTACTTAATATAGTGTTATTGATTAAAAATATTAATATATAATATATACACTTATTATTAATATATAATATATACACTTCTTTATACTTCAGCCTGATATTTGTATTTACAACACCATTCTTAACAGATCGTTTGAAGACGACAGTACTATATTTCAATTAGTTTATCTACCTGTCATATGCCATATACTTCAAAGTGCAAAACCATTAATATTCGTGTGACACTGATTTCCCACAAACTTAAATATCACAACGAACAATTATTCTCTACCGGAACTTTTGTTAAAACCGTATTTTGCGGAAATGTTGGATATAAAACCATAACAGCATGGTCATAAATATAAATATTGTACCTGACATAAATATGTCCTTCTTTATCTATATGACCGTTTTAGGTCCGTAAAATGCGATAGAGACACTCAGAAGTATGTGGACCGGTCACTATTTTTTCAGTATGTGGACCGCTCGTGTTAAACATTCACGAATTACCTCAGCTTCATTGATCCAAATCAAAGAACCAATGTGAAGTCTATTTACAGTTAAAATATAATGTTATCAATCACAAACTAAAAGCATTTTTAACAAAACGTCAACGTTTGATATAGAGGTAATTATAAAATATCTGTTTTATTGCGCTACATAGTTCATAAATGGGTTATTAGTCACGATTTTGCTATCACTATCTCTTAAAAATTAATATTTCGAAGTTTTTAGATGTTCTGGACATCTACTTACTTAAAGAGTTCAACAATTTGTTCAGGCTGTGTGCTGTTAGTATTGATTTTACACATGATAATACACAGGATGAAAATGTTCAGTTTAGTATAAGAAATAGAAAACCCCATTTCGGGCCCAATTGCATTATAGTGATCAACCAAGCAGCCACAAACTGTGTGGACCTCAGCCTTTGGCTTCGGTCCATAGACAGTTGGTGGCTGTCTGGCTTGCTTCTATAATGACTTAGGGCCCTCAGTGGGGTTTCCATTTTCTTAGATACGCTTCTGGTATATAAATCTACACAGAAACGCACGTGTGAATGCACTTCTCGGAAAATGGGCGGAGTATAGATACAAATAGTTCTCATTCATAACCTTTAAAAATACGATTTTTATATAAGATCGTGTTAGAATCGAAATAATTCACTGGTAACAGTTTGTTATTGCTTTAATAACCAACGGTTTGTCGTTCCGATGCTAGTTATCAAACCACTCGGGCTGCCGCCCTCGTGGTTTAATTCCTACGCATCGGAACTCCAAACCGTTGGTTATTACCGCAATAACCAACAGTTACCCGTCAATTATTTCTTAAACAAGCAAAATTAATTGACAAAGAAATATATTGGAAATATAGTGTTGTTTATGAAAAATCATCACTGAAATGGATAAAATTAAAAAGCGTTTGTAAAGTTTTTCATCCAGATTTTGGAAAACACGCGTATCACTTACATAGTTTTAAAAAGTCCATGATATTATTAATGGTCAGAATGGCCAAGTGGTAAGAGCGATAGATTTTTGATCCCGGCGGTCGTAGGATCGAGTCCCGGCGAAGGCAAATCTTTCTTTTTTTTAAATATTTGTTGTTGATTAGTCCAACTGCTTTAGTTTTTGCAGTTTAGACATTAAATGACATTTGTAAAAATGCGAAAATCTGTGAATAAGTCCTTTTAATACTCCTTCGCGAAAATAAATTTTCACTTTTGCAGTGAATATAATACGTGTGTACATGTACATACATTAAATAAACTTTCTATCATGTAATATGTATATTTTACCTTATTATTAAACGTATCGATATCCTCAGTGAATTGTTATTTCTTCTCTACGCCATACATTAAAGCGGTTCCCGACATACAAAGAATATATTTTAAAAAGTGTGATAAAGTGTGAGAAAGACTTTGTGACATATTAGTTCAATCTAATACCACTGCAAAGTGAATATAGAAATGAAGAAAAAATAAAACAAGCATTAAAAAATAAATCTATTATTTAACAAACATGCTATACTAGTATTTTCATTAACAATGCTATTTTCAGGGGAAGTTATCTTGCTATTTTGTTCAGAAGAAAAAGAAACAACTTACGAAAACTTTTGGTGTACAATATGAAGTCATAAACATTTATCATGTTATGTGTTGTTACTTTTGTGTTGTTCATGAAACGACAAGATCTATAAGGTGGCATTGACACGTCTAATATGTCTGGCAACTTACATATTGTGTAACAGTGTTTTCATATAAATGTAATCATAAATAGCCAAATATGGGCCCTTATTCTTTTGCTTATATTTTTTCTCAATTTCAGTGCAAATTCAGTAGGCACAATCCCAAAAAATGACATAATAATGGTTTATAATTAATAATTGCGTAATGTTATATGTGATTTTTTGTAAGTAAATAGCGCATATGCATTTTGAATTCCTCGAACGTTTAACAAAGAATATTGTCATGTATTAAATCGGTTATATTTAGTCTTGAAAATCTAGAAAAAAAGATCTATATGTTTGGTGTATTACTAAATACAATTGTACTAAAATGCAATAGAATTAGTTACCTATTGTGAAATAGTATATTTAATTGATTAATCAACACATTTGGTGACAATGATACAGAACCTAAACATCAATTTCCGTGCTGTTACATGTCTTTGTGTCTTTATAGTTGGATTTTTGTGGTAATCATATTTGACATAATACAGTTTTGCATGACACATCGAATACGAAAAATACTATCAAACAAAATAGAAACAAAATGATATCATGACCCATTGAAAGTCAAACAAAGACATATTGTTGTAGCAAATAATGAGTCAGTGTTGTTTTAATTGTTATAATCGGTTCAGTGTTTTGTGAAAGGAAACCGGGCATGTATGGGAGCAGTATCACCTGGCAGAGGTTTCTGTTTTATACGACACATCGAAAGACAAAATAAACATAAACAATCAACGTTGTTGCAGAAAAATGAGTCAGTTTATTGTTTACTTGTTATAATCGGTTCAGCGATTGATCGAGGATAACCTATTTGGAATTTTACGATATTCACACGTATCCTAATACAGTTCTACATGACACGTCGAAGAGACAAAAGAAACAAAAAACTGATATCGCTGTGGCAGAAACAATAAACTAATGTTGTTGTGTTGTTGTTGTTGTTTTCAATTTGTTATAATATGCTCAGTGCTGGATCGAAGGATAACCAGTCTATGGGTCGTTGTGGCGGCACATCGAAAAACGAAAACGAGAAACATCGCTGTTGCAGACTAAATAATGAGACAGTTGTTTTTAATTGTTTTAATCGGTTCAGTTTTGGTCGAAGAAAAACTATTTAGAATTTTATGGTAATTACGTTTAACATGATACAGTTTTACAGGACACATCGAAACACAAAAGAAAACAAGAAACGTCGCTATTTCAGAAATCAAATGACTAATTTTGAAATGGTTATAATGTAAGAGCCTACAATTTTACACGACATATCTAAAGACAAAAGACAGAAAAGAAACAACCTGGTGCAGACAAAGAAATGATTCCGTTTTTTTAAATATTATAAATGGTTCAGAGCTGGGTTGAAGGATAACCAGTCTATGGACAGTTGTGGTGGCACATCGAAAGACAAAAAAGAAACAACGCTGATGTAAAAAAAATAATCATGTTTTATTGTTATATTGCCAAATCCTACAGTTTAACACGACACATTAAAAGGCAAAAGCAGAAAGGAAACATCGCTGTTGTAGAAATAAGGTGTCATTTTTTTAATTGTTATAATTTCAGAGCCTACAGTTTTATATGACACATCTCAAGACAAAACACAAAAAAAGAAACAACGCTGTTGCCGAAAACAAAACGAATTAGTTTTTTAAAAGTGTAATTGGTTCAGCGATGGGTCGAAGGAAAGTTAGTCTGGGCAGTTGTGTTGGCACATTGAAAAACAAAACAACGCTGCTGTAGAACAAAATAAGTCAGTTTTTTTTGTTACAATCGTTTCAGCGATGGGTCGAAGGAAAGTCAGTCTATGGGCCGTAATGGAGGCATTGTTTCCAATATTATAATTGGTTCAGCGATGGGTCGGAGGAAAGTCAGTCTATGGGCCATTATGGAGGGTTTTTTTATTATTATTATAATTGGTTCAGCGATGGATCGAAGGAAATTCAGTCTATGGGCCGTAATGGAAGCGTTTTTTTATATATATTATAACTGGTTCAGCGATGGTTCGAAGGAAAGTCACTCTATGGGCCGTTATGGAGGCAGTTGCACGTGTTAGAGCCAAGGGCCAGCCCAGAACGCTCGCAGTTGGCGCAGCAGACCGAGATGCCATTAATGTTTCCGACGTAGCCCTTGTTGGGGCCGGCCAGGCAAGTATCGCACTGATCCCCCTTCCAGCAGTCGCCTCTTATGTCTGAAACAAAATGTTATAGAAATGAGGCGTGTCGTGGGAAAGCCTGGCTTAATGTACGTGCGTTAAGTGTAGTCCCGGATCAGCCTGTGCAGTCCGCACATGCTAATCCGGGACGACACTTTCCGCTTTTATGGTATTTTCGGTTTCAAGGAAGTCACTTCTAAACATAAAACCACTGTAAGCGGAAAGTGTCGTCCCGGATAAGCACAGGCTGATCAGGGACGACCTTTAACGCATGTGTATTAAGCCCGATTTTCCCACGACACGCCTCAAATCATCCTATCGTGTTGCGATGTCGAATAACCCACAGTAAGGTATGTAGATAAAGAGTGTAGCTGAAGCTATAAGTAATATGCAAACTGAAGGCCTTAACACCGGTCAAACACAAACGTTAGCGCAACGTATTCTGGGTAATTAATGGCTTTTAACGGCTCACTGCCCATTTTAGAGTTTCAAACCGGTCCATTGCCCTCGGCCAAAATTCCCCTCCGCCACCGGGGCTGTCCCTTCTTTTAATAATCACGAACGAGACAAAGTCTTCCTTTTATGTGTTCCCCAGGGTGATTTTCTTTTATCTGTATATATTTGTACAGTCTAGACAGTTCCTCTTATTAGTTATATCTGGTTTTATTTGTGTTATTTTTAAAGGCCCTAAAAGTAAGCCGTTTTATAGTGCCGGAAGGATGTAATATATGTTTTATCCTAAATGTTACTGTATATTGGATGCTCATCCTGTTATGGTTGTTCATTTTCTTAAATTGTCACCCTGGGGGTAGGCTACACTCCACTAAATAGCCCAAAAATTTGGCATAAAACTCAAAAGACAGGGTCTCAGTTGGAGTAATAAGTTATATTCCCTGTCTACAAGAGTTCAGCATTAGTTAAAAGCATGTCATGCAATAATTAAATTAATTATAAGAATTATAAAGAAAATATAACATACCAACAACATATACTTGCAGATGCAAGGTACTTTAGCAGTCTTATATTATTTTAGTTCCTATTAATTAAATAGTTCATTTACACTGTATATTCAAGTACTACTACTTGAACGTTATAATAAATAAAGGTTAGAAAGTATATTTTAACCTATTTTCTCTATCTTCATATGTAAAACATGCAAATTATACAGATATTGTAAAACAATGCTGAACCACTTAGTGATCTGGAAATAATTAACATTGTTTATAGTCGTTATTGTCAATTCCGTCACATGTGTGTTCGCTAATTGTTTTTTTAATTTAATACGACATATAGTATATGGTAATTATTACCAAAATTTACCCAGATCTCTAAGTAAGCAAGACTCCAACAACTCCGTTGCAGCATTTTCCGCATAACGGGTCAAGAAAAAATGGTGATTCACATACAATTATGTGTTCCCTCCATTTAATTCTTATTCTAGTTGGGCTATTCTTCCAATCTCCACTTTCTCATGTAAGTATAGTTTAAACTCAGTTTTCCTTTATTTTTCCTCTGTTGCAAAGAAAGCTATACTTATTCAGTCCTATTGCCTGCATATATAACTTATTTACAATTAGAATAGTCTATTACACATTCTCATAATATATATTTTTACTGTTATGTCTCTCATGATATCCTTTATTCAAGTAAAGGGAGACAACTCGATTAAACATAGGTTTTCTGGCTGTATTACTGTGTAATTCGATAATAGTATAAGGGAGGTAGCTCCTGTTGACAAATAAAAGGTTATTGCAGAATTGCTCCCCTTTAAACTATGTATACCTTGGTATTTGTTTCCTTATACAAGAACAGTGTGCTTTTATGTGAAATGTAAGAAATCCCTCAATATTATTATTATATAATATTATAGTATTATATTCTATAGTGTTAAATAGGGTATTTGCTTTTATAAAGTTTTTATAAGTTTTATAACACAATACAGTTCTTTATATTAGTATAGTGTGTTTTATGAAAGTTATGGAACAGTTTTACAAATTTTGCTATTCCTTAGCATAGATTTTTGCTATTCCTTAGCATAGATTTTTATTATTAGCACCGCATCAACACTGCAAAGTTTTATATATGTAACTTCCCCGACATATTAAGGGAATTGTATAGTCAATTTTATTCATGCAAAGTATTTATGTTAAGCAGTGTGCTCAGGGCAATGGTTTTCAACAGGAGTCCCGAGGGTAAACAACTCCAATCATTAATTGCCCTCGTTGAAAATATGATACAAGAAAATATACCTGTTGAAAGTTAATACACTGAATTGCACTTATCAGTACATATAAACCACATCACGTTTAATTTTGAAAGTTTTTATTTATTATTTTTGGAACTATATTTAACCATTTTGCTGAAAAACAATCTAACATTTGCAAGTGAACCGACTTAGTTTAGAAGTATATGTCTGTGACATTACCGCTATTTATGGAATGGTTAAAACGAATGGTCGGGAATCAGTATAAATGCCACACCAATATGCATTATACAATTCATTGGATGAAGACAAATGGATAAACGTACGTTCAATATATTGTCATCACAATTTATTTACAATCGCTAGCAGGATAAACACTCAATTTTGATAAATATTAGGACTTCTATAAAGGTACCATGGATAACATTCGTTTTTATATTTAATTGTGCATCCGTATCAACCTCCGAGCAGAGATTTAACAGAGATAGCTGGTTTAAATCCTTGCCGGCATGAAGTTCCACGTGAGAATAGGCAAACACTTGGCGCGAAATAACATCGTGGACAAGCACCTGATAAAAACATGGACAACGTAAAATCCTTGCGTTGTTATGTTTACTTATTTATTTATGTATTTAAAAAAAAAAAAAAAAAAAATTATACTCTTAATATATATACCTGGACAAATAATGCAACATGTCTGTGTCATTGTTATAAAATAATGATAAAATTAAAATTTTGTACAAAATAAATCTTTAATCTCCTCATAATCGCCTCCCCTAAAAACTTCCAAATCTGTAGGTTTTTACTCGTGGTTGCAGTGGTAACTGAGAAGTGTACCAATGGGGAAGTAACCACTGCGAGGAGTTTGCATTCGTATGGATCACATATACACTTAGGTCTTCGACTTTTGTATATCAAATATTCTAATATGATACTCGCCAATTTTTCTATAGACAAAGAACAAAATTATTGTTGTTAAACTACCCAATAAACTACTCAAAAAGTAGTCCCGATTCTGAGCGGAGCATAATAAAAAGAGTGCCAATTCCAGTTGCAAAACACCATATATGTAACTCCAGCGTCGTAGCCACGATGAGGCACGCCGAGGCAGCTGCCTCGGCTAAAATTTGCAGACCAAACAAAAACATGTAAAGTAATATTAATGCATGGATATAGCATTACGTGTGTTTAACCATAAAATACGTGTGTTTAACCATAAAATACGTGTGTTTAACCATAAAATACGTGTGTGTGTTTAACCATAAAATACGTGTGTTTAACCATAAAATACGTGTGTTTAACCATAAAATACGTGTGTTTAACCATAAAATACGTGTGTTTAACCATAAAATGTAATGGAGGCACTGCCATGATTCCGCAGAAATAAATGCATTTTAACCATCATAATCTGCATTAGAATACCTGCAAAAGGATGCATACAACTGTACAGAACTAATGCACCGTCAAAGTGACACGGGCAAGATGAACAATGTATTGATATACCATAGTGTTAACATTCGCTAAAAGAAATTGAGCATCATGTTAGGACTGCATTGAATACATGCGGCCACGCGTTAAGATAAGGTTGCATACATGTACAGTCAGCGCCATTCTATTGTAGGACAATATGCGTCGGGGAATTCAGTGGTCTGCAGTTTTTCTTCATATTATTTGAAATGCCAATACAAAACCAGACCATATTTATGCTGCACTAACTTTAACAGCTTTTAAAAATGTTATCAAACTTAACATTGCAAACAAAACATGTTTCTGTTCAAAGAATTCATATTACGAAATCTAAATGGGCCAACTGTAGACAACCCGCCATTCTATCAACCTGTCTTAAAATTGGAAACAAACTGTATATCATAATTATGTTGGGATTTAAATTTAGTGCTTGACCCATTGTTAGATTATATCAACTATCAACATTTCAATATTACACATCTAATAGACAGCAAGAGACTTACCTTTGGGGGAAATAGTTAATACGGAACTGCAGGACGCACACATTTAGATATATTAATTGTAATAAAAAGAATACGCATGAAGACGAACTAACCTTCTGCAACAGGGCCGTCTTAACCGTTTTCTTATTACAAATAATATGATTACAAACAAGCTACAGATCTTATCACTCTGTTATGAGCATGCACATTAGTTTCGAAAAAAACAACAGGTAAACGTTTATGGAATGTTTCTGTTATAAACACATTGTTACATGATGTTAGAATAAATTTTGCATTCCTATATACAACATAGAAATGCTTTTCTTTGTGATATTGATGACATCCACATTCACTTGTTATCAATGACGAACTTCTGTTAGAACCACTTTTAATGAAAATTAAAGACCACCTCTAATAGCAGTCACAAAGCAAACTGAAAAAAAAATGAATGTTTATAAATATCAAAACATCAATCATTGGAACATTCGTTGACAGAACAAACAATGAAACAATTATTTGCTCTAAAAATAATTAATAAATAGATATCATAAACTATACTGAATGCAAACAAATTCCTTGCCGGCTTATGCTAATTAATTTCGAAAAAGATTTTTAATACTTGATCGTTGAGTTAAAAAAAACAAGTGTTCTTTTAAACCAAATTTTGGTTAGGCTTAAAAAAGTTGTTTGTTTCCTCTTACCCGACCCCTCCCCCTATTTTTTCTGCCGACCCTAAAAATGTTTTGCCTATCGATCATTAACATGTTCTGACTTTCTTTAAAAATAGCAGTTTTCGCTAATATGCGGCTTTTCGGTAATTAGCAAACATTTCGAATTATTCTGCGTGAGACAGGCGGTTTTGGTAATGACATACCGTAACGTACAGTTTCTTTGATTGGAGGCGTTGAAGCATTTTACATTCAGTCCAATATACTTACATTTATACTTATTTTACCTCCTCCTAGATCTTTTTGGAGATGTAAGAGGATTTAAACAATAATTTTTTTTGGCCTTATAAGATTGGGTGTGTCAACTTTTCGTTTCAGCTCTCGGATTCGAGAGCGGATTGAGCTATTGTAATGAAACTTCATACCTAGATACCTAAAAGCGAGAGCTAACCTGGGATTACATATGGGTAGGAAGGGGCAAGGTCAAGGTCACCTTTACTAGAAATAGAAAAACAGTTTCCGCTCAATAACTTGAGAACACATTTTTAATGAAACTTAATACATAGATACCTTATATCAAGTCCTCGCTTGGGATTGCATATGGTGTGGGTGGGGTCAAGGTCAAGGTCATTGTTAGTAAAATTAGAAAAACATGGTTTCCATTCAATGACTACAGAACGAATTGAGATATTTTAATGAAACTTAATTTATAAATACCTTATAGATCTTCCCCAAAGACACTAAGTACTGGTTCTACCCAGGAAACGGACTCGAGAGTGTCTCAATAAAAATTAGGCTTTCGATGCAATCGAGCGTAAATAAATAGGTTTAGACTGCATGTGACCATTACTTAAAATTGATAAAATGCTTTCTGCTCAATAACCCAATAGTTGATTGAGCTATTGATATACCGGTAAAACCTTTTCACTTACATAAACATACTTCTGTTCAGGGTCAGTATTTTTTAATGTTCTACTGAAAAACAAAAAAAAATCTAATTCAAAACTTAAGTTGTACTTTAGTGCAATTCCAAGCCGTTCCGTTCACCAAGTGCATCCAGAAGTTTCTTTTATTATTGTGCTGACTTTTATGCAGTTCATTCGAAAAAGTTGGTTTTCGTGGAATGTCCACATTTCTTGTTTAAACTGTGGACCAATGCTTAAAAACGTGTTTGTTTTAGTTTTATGGGGCACTGTTATCGTCATTGATATGCTGCTGCTGTGTTTCATTTTGTGTGTCCCAAGCATGTGTCATAAACTTACATGTAAATGACGTAAGTCACACACGTCAGTAATTTGTATTTACTTCCGTATGCTTCAACTCACATTGTACAAAATTATATGGATGCAGGGTTAGGAAGGTTTGTCAAATAATGTTTGATATGGAATGTAGCAATATTGTTAAGATTGCATGATTAGATCTCAATCGTGTGAAGTTTACCTATAGACACAAGATAACTCCCCTCACTGGGTGTTTGTTATATCATGATCAATATAAAGATAACTTCCTTGTAAGGGTGTTTGTTAAATCATTATCAACGTAAAAATAACTTCCCTGTATGGGCGTTTGTTAAAACATTGTCAAGGTAAATTCACATTAAACATTCTGTAAGATGCTGAACAATGCATTAAACACCTTAAATTCCTTGTCTTTGTCAATTGACTGATAGGTAAACAAGATAACAAAAATATGGTTTAGTTGATGCTCAGCGCCTGTGGTCATTAATAAAACAGAATGTAGATTGAGCGCCCAAAATATATGACATAATGTTATGTATTTTGGGCGCTAAACTACCAACTCTACAAATGTTTCAGTTTTTATATTGTAAGGATATAAAATACTACATTAGATTTAACAACGTATTCGTAGTCCGAAGAAAAAGTCCACCATACTGGCGCAGTGCCTAAATCCGCCACTTGCCTAAATCCGCCACCCCATCCGAATAAGCGTTTTTTTTTACCGGCGATTTTAATTTTGTTGATCTCAGTCAATCAGATACTTTCCCTTAACAATGCTGACGAGTTTTCATCTTGATTTGTGCATATATAAATATTTAATCCAATTATTTTGTACATAACCCCTAAATGCAAACAAACTGCATGGTGTCCATGAAATAAATTTAAAATTATTATTATTATTATTATTATTATTATCAATTTCGTTGGGTCAAAGGCAAAACCAAGTACATATACAATTTAACACTGTAAAAATGACCCACCTGCTGGCGAGTAGCATGTACAATATGGCTGCCCGTCGCTAGAGCGGTTCCCAGCTTTGCAGTTTCTACTACATGTGGGCGAACACACTTTCAGTTGTCTGGTTCCAAGCCTCACCATCCAGTATCGACCCTCCCCGCACTTGTCGCATGCACTTCCAACCGCACAGTTGCCTGCCAGACAAAATAAAAGCAGATTATTTATTTATATATTTTATTTATGTATGTTTGAGTGTGTTTTTTTTCGTTCGTTCGTTCGTTCGTTAGTCGGTCGGTCGGTCGGTGAGTCGGTTCGTTCATTCGTTTGTTCAATTCGTTCATTCATTCATTCATTCATTCATTCATGCATCAAATATGCACAAAGAATATACGATCTTATTAATAAACTATATACTGACTTGGTGCCCCTTCAACCAGAGCCAGAATGGTCAGCGCGGCAAACAAACACACAATCTGCAATTGAACAACAAGATGCGTTTTATTCCATGATGTTCGATGAAGGATTTGAATGTGTTGTAACACTATTGCACTATTTCAATGTGTAGCAAAATATTTTCATCATACACCGAAATCAACAACTATCTATTTGTATATAATCAGTGTAAAGGTATTTTGATCAAACACTGAAATTATAAACTGAAAGCTATGTTCATGTATATAATCCGTGTAAGTACTCGTACATGCAGTTGAAATACAATTTGATATAAATAACTTATATCTATCAGGAGGCGTACAGCTCATTCATGTGACCCCAAATGCGAAGGACAATGACATTTGTTTCAGTGATTTGTAAAATACGTATTTCTTGCAATATTAAAAATGTTAAACATGATTATCTATATTAATTTTATAAATAAAGAGATAAATTTTAAATAAAATATTTAGCATTTGTAATGATATTTATTACATTGTATATCCATGAAGATATTGTGATTGTCTTAACGGCTTATACTCATATTATTTTTATAATAATACTAATGAAAATAGCAATAATAATAATAATAATTATTATTATTATTATTATTATAACAAAACAAACAACAACAAAACCAAAAAAAAACATTACAAAAATTGTTTATTACTATTGTTAATAATAATAATAATATTATTATTATTATTATGCTACAACATTCACGCAACATCGTGTATATATAATATGTATCAAATAAAATTAACATAATCTATCTTACCAAGCGTCCACTCATGGTTTTCACTTTTAGATCAGTAGATCGGTTGGTAGAGATGTATTGGTATGAAGCAGACGACGAGCATGCCTTGCTTATAAACACTTTAAATAGCGCGAGTGTTGCAAAATGGGTTTATTTTTTGTATTTTATTTCCCCCGAAAAGAAAATCCTGAAAATTCCTGTTTGGTTTGAACTTGTAAATGCAAAAAATATGAGTAACCTAATGAACATGTTTTTGACATGATGGGTACTTTGGGGCAAAACATACTAATAATACAACATACAAATAAGACAAAATACAGAGACGTCACCCAAGCATGTTTAAAGCCAGAGAATTATTTTCCTCACAGAATCCAAACACTATTAAGTTACTAGCTGTGTATGCATATAGAGCGTTTGAAATGAGAAACTAAGTCAATATATGATACTTGCATCATTTAATACTATTGCATTATGTCATATACAGTACATATCACTTATATGTACTAGTTATGTACATATTTGTTTTTCTGTGTGGGTGTAAAGCATGAGAATGCAGTACATATTACATTTATGTATTACTTAAATATAAATTATCTGTGTAAAGTATGTGAATAGTGTACATTTTACTTTTATGTATTACTTAAATATAAATAAGTTTTGTGAAGCATGAGAATACAGTACATATAACTTTTATGTATGACTTAGAGTACGCTTATGTATTACTGACATATAAAATAAAGTATTAAAATACAGTACAGATAAATTTTATGAATGACTCAGATAGAAATTATTATTGTAAAGCATGAGAATACTGTACAGATTTCTTTTAGCTTTTACTTAGATAGATAGATAGATAGATAGATAGATAGATAGATATATATATATATATATATATATATATATATATATATATATATATATATATATATATATATATATATATATATATATATATATATATATATATATATATATATATATATATATATATATATATATATATATATATATATATATATATATATATATATATATATATATATATATATATATATATATATATATATATATATATATATATATATATATATATATATATATATATATATATATATATATATATATATATATATATATATATATATATATATATATATATATATATATATATATATATATATATATATATATATATATATATATATATAATATTTCCTTTTTCAAAGCATGATACTATTATTTGTTTCCCATTGTAAAATTGTTATTAGCAGGACGATCAGGGGCCATGTTGGCCTTATTTCGTTATTTATATGCAACATTGTACAATTCTTGAATAAACTATCTATCTATCTATCTACTACACTGTATTCATTCAATGGTGTTGATCATTAATGTATACACTCACAAAAACATGTCTTATATTAAAGAAATAATTTTCGATTTATCGTTGTATATTGGCCAATAAACAACGATTTGGAGTTCTGATGCGTAGGAATTAAACCACGAGTGCGTTAGCCCGGGTTGTTTAATAGACACGCATTAGGACGACAAAGAGTTCTTTATTGGCCGATAAACAACGATAATGCGAAAATTACCTTGATTCTAACATGATTTGACATATATTTTGGCAATTGTAATTGGAACTACTTTTTACTATTCTCCGCACTGAATCGGAACTTTTTTGCGTTGTTTATGGGTAGTTTCACAACTATAATTGTGTTCTTTGTCTATATAAAACTTAGCGAGTATCATGTTAGAATGATAAGTGATGCGTCAAATGTCAGGTTCAGCAGTTTTGAACCCCCTTAATATGCTAAATACATTGACCTTTAAAAGTCGGCAGATAATTACCGCTTTATGAATTGTTGTGTATATCTATGTTGTGTGTTATATTGTACAGTATATATAATTACATTGTAGAATGTGTTGTATAGGCCAACGTTATTATTTATAATTCATTTAATTATATTAGAATGTATATTAATACTTACTAACTAGGAAATAATTATAAAAAGCCGTTTATATCGACAGTAGGTGATTGTTACTTGAAGATGTAAAACGGTGTCTGTTTAACAGAGCATAAACTCGCGCCGAATTTGCGTGCAGGTAATGTATTTACTATCACCGACAGCCTTCAAGCGAGTTAAATTTACATAGAAGTAACTTATGTTTTCTATTTCATTTCATTTATGCCAAACATAAATTATTTATTATCTAACCATTAGGTTTCATAAAATACACAACACAAGATAGGTGTGCCAACAAGCGGCACAAGAGACATATCAATTCAAATTGAATAAGCGCTGGTGCCTCCCACGGCGTCAAGGGACGCATGGCTCATCGTCCTTCAAACAGAGTGGATGACTCCGCATAGTGAAATGTTATGTTCCAAAACCAAACGGTCCACCAACTCGCATAAACTCCGATCTGTTGGTAAGAACATGCTTAACCAGAACTGAAAATATAAATACTCGTTAGAACTCGTACAGGTTTGTTCAAATTGTATACCATGGACTACCACCACTTTATCATTTTGGCTGACAAAATTATCTTTATAATTTCCTATTATACTAGTATTTTTTTCTATTAACCCCTTTAAGCGTACAGTCAGCTACATTATCAACATTCTTAGTGGCATCATATTACATTAAGCTGTTGATTTCTACATTCACAAATTCTTGGTTATATTGCCTTAGATATTCTTTGACTAGTAAATCAATCTCTTTACCAATCAGTAACAGATTTCCTGGTTCTTTACAGGGCAGCGTTTTTCTACATGACCATTTCCCTCACAGTATCTATACATAAATGGTCTGTTAATGTATGACGGTTTATTATGACAAACATTATCTAAATTTCCTGGACCCGTACGAGGGCTTGAATTTTCTTATGAATTAACTGTATATCTCATGTGGCCATGATCAGGTATATGGAATGAAGGTCTGTAATTTCTCTCAAAACTAGCCTGCTGATATGGTCTTGGATTTCAAATATCATGACGCATGGGACCATTGTACCTATTTTGGTAGTTATCAATGTCATATATTAGCTTTCTATCCTCAAATATGTCACCTATTGAATTTTGAGGATAATAACCATACATAGCAGTATCTGTTACTAAAGCATGAATTAGTGTAACTGAGATTCTGCGAGGTTCTGCTTTAAGATTCTCTGTATGCTTGAAAGTTGATGTCATTACATCTTTGATTGAGGTTCAATAAATGTTTTTCAATCTCTCTTCCAAAATAGAACATAACATTTCCTGCAGGTCCTCTGCTGAACATATGTACGCATAACAGATGATCTGAGGGATGCAACTGGGTCACTAAAGAGAGTTGCCTAATTCTGGGACTCGTACGTCTTTAAGTTAGAAATATAACGAACCCTGGAATCCACATTATTCCACTGCTGCACTGATCGCAGCATCAAGAAACAAAGGGGAGTAAATTTGACGAGTTTTTGTGAATCAAAATCGCCTTAAGTCCTGAATATATTGGTCAATTATACAAGTCTCTAAAGCCCGGGACCCCATCCCTGGAAAAGCATTGTTTCCCAATTTCCTGAGAGCATTGCCATAAGCTATAACTGATTCATTTCTACATCTTTTCCAAGTCCCAAATTCACATCTGTATGCTAAAACCCGCTTTCTAGGTGTGTAACTCTGGTTCAAGATTTCCTTAATATGGACCACATAGACCCCTGCTCGCTATCACTCCACCCATTCCAATTACAAATTTGCTTAAATTAAACCGCATAATGAGACTATCCTCTTTTCTGGCTTCATAGTACATGGACCCATCCCCTTTTCTTGAGCTAACAGTTTGAATCACATACAGGTATTTGTATGAATGCATCAATGAAACGACACTCGATCCTAGATATTGAATTGCTGATTTAAGACCCTTATTTCCCATATACAATTGCCCGACTCAAAACAATACAAATCTCAAACAGTCCTGTTTTTCAATCTCAAATAGTTTTAAATTTCACTCTCAAACAACCCTAAATCTCAATCTCATACAACCCTTAATTTCAATTTCAAGCAATTTCAATCTCAACCACAAGCAAACTTTTGTCTCAAAGCAACATTTAATCTCATCTCAAACAACCTTAATTCTCAATCCTAATCAACCTTAGATCTCAATCTCGAGCAGCTTTAAATCTCAATATCATTCAGTCTTTAACCTCAATCTCAGGCAGTTTAAAAACTCAATCTCAATCAACCTTTTAATTCAGTCTCAAGCAGCTTTAAATCTCAATCTTAATCAACCTTAAATCCCGATCTCAAGCAACCTTAATTTCCATTAATTCTCATTCTTAATCCACATTAAATATCGGTATCAAGCAGCTTTAAATCTCAATCTCAATTAACCTTGTATCTCACTCTCAATGAACCTTAAATCTTTATTTCAAATAATCCTAAATCTCAATCAACCCTAAATAGCAAGCACTCTTAAATTAGAATCTCAGTTAACCCTCAATCTCAATGTCAAAAAATCCTAAATCTCAATCAACCCTAAATAACAAGCACTCTTAAATTAGAATCTCAGTTAACCCTCAATCTCAATGTCAAAAAATCCTAAATCTCAATCTCAGTTAATCCTTAATCTCAATGTCAAATAATCCTAAATCTCAATCTCAGTTAATCCTTAATCTCAATGTCAAATAATCCTAAATCTCAATCTTAGTCAACCCTAAATCTCAATCTCCAAAATTCCTTAATCTCAATCACCATTAAATTTGAACCTCAATCAATAATTGCCTATAAAATCCCTCCAATTATTTCCGCACACAATAACTTATGACTATTATTGTTTAGATTTATATGTCCCTTTTTAATAGATACCAGGATTCTTCACAAATGTACTTGTCCGGGTTTTAGCGACATTACAACATATGCATAACCTTAAAGTAAATAATTCGATTGTAGATATAAGATATACTAATTTAACATGATTAACAATATAAATAATTTTAGCAAAAATGATGTTTTTAATTCATAGAGAGTTAATTCAAAAACGGGAGAAAACCAGTTCTACTACACTTCATTCCTTATATGGGAAACTAGGACACACTGTAAGCTGCATAAACATCTCATAAAAATGAAATAATTTGACACGTTGTAAATTCAGTCCGCACTACACCCCGCTTGCTAGTCGAATTATTTCTCAAACCAGTTAGTTTCAAATCTATATTAAACGTGTTCAACGAATATATTCTTGTATTTAAACTGGGTAACTAATGCAACATCTCCATTTAGAACAAGCTTGCAATGTTCAGCATGGAAGAGCAAAAACCAAACGTAATTGATATTTCATTATTACTGTTTTGGAATTGAATTACTAGTAGATGGTTTGGGACCACAAGTCAAAAGTGATGTACAAATGTAATGCTAAGTTCCCACTATCACGATTCGCGCCACGATTGAAGTCGTGGTCTTAATCGTGGACCAATCGTTGTTATCGTATCAGATCTTATTTGATCTTATCAGATCTTTAATTGTGGTTAGTCGTGGCAATTGTGTTAATCGTAGAACAATTTTGAACGGTTCAAAAGCTCTCTACGATTAACACGATCAACTGCGATAAATTGTCCATCGGGATCATCGTATCAGAGCGCGACAAATCGTATCTAATCGTGCATCCAAATCGTGGTGATCGGGATCAATCGTGGACAAGAAAAAACACCACGCTCTGTTAAGATGTGTTGCGATCTCGAGAAACAATAAAGCAGATAGTCAGTCGGGCTGTATTTATATCATTCGGGTCCAGTCGTAGCTCAAATCTTGATCTCCATCGATCATGATCGTGAAAGACATAGCGACCACAATCTATCTTATGGTAACGGAGCGCATGGATTCGTGATAAGCGTATCGAAGCTTATCTGTACGTACCATAACGTCCTAATTCAGAAACCTTATCGTGATGATCGTGTCAGATCGAGACCCACTCGTGTACTTGATCGAAACATTCCCAACGGAACTTATTTAATCGTATTTAAACTGGAGATCAGACCCTGACAGATCGTGTCACCTGTAATTGACAAATCATGACCAGATCGCAACAGAGCGCAAAACATCGTATCAAAACGTATGGACTCGCATCACATCGTATCCAAGCCTGAAATCTCAGTGACGGATCGCGCAATATTGGGAACCTAGCATAATTGAATCAAGACGCTGACAGCGTAAAGATACTGTTGGCGAGAAAGAAACTACGAGCAAATGAATTATGGGAGTATTTTAATATAAGAAACATTTATTGAAGTAATTCACCTGTCTGTTACATCATTTCTACAAAAAAAATCTGGAAACTCATAACTATACACTCTATTTAAAATAAATTGGTATAAGCTGGTATTTGACCTAATTGAAGATGGAAATCCAAGCCACTGTTTTTTTTTTGCAAATTGAAACTAAAAAAAATATAGCGCGCGTTTAATTCAATGCTATTTATCTACGACATTCTTATCATTATTTTTTTGTAATTCGTTGTAGGCAAATAGTTTGTGCAAACTATTTAAAAGCAAATATGCATACAACTCAATCTAAAACGGATACAAAGAGTCGATGAACCGTATAAGTTCGAATCGATATTCAGTGCTTTTTATCACAAGCGCTATGTTCGGTAAACACCAATTTAAATAAAAATAAGTTTAATTAGTAAAATACATTCGAAACTCTCTTTAGAAGTACAATGCTTTTTCATAATTTTTATGCATACATCAAAAACCAATAGCAATCGTCAATCGAGTGGTTACGAGCGCTCCGCAATAAGTACTGACTCAATACACTGGTGTTAAACCTACGCAATATGATGTAATACGCAGTTAACCAGCCAACAGCACAAACATCTATCATGCTTATGTGAATAGACATAACATGAATTCACTTGTAGATGTGGACTAAATGGATTATTACTGTTTATTAGCGTTTTTAGTCGGATCTATTTCTTGTCATCTATTCATAGAAAGTAGCACCGATAACAAGAAACCTCACTGCTCAGCGAGCGAAGTGCAGTAATTTATCGATTTACTGACTCGTAGCCTGCAAAGTAAAGAAGTAGGTCCGTCAAGACCGATTTCAGAAATACACCTACTAAATCCTGTTGGTTTGCGCAAACATGTCTAAAAAGAACATATTTTATTAGTTTTTTTAATATCTTGCAACTGACTATGGCTTCTTAGGGGTGGTGGAGGTGGACAGAGCATCATTAGCCACGAACAATCTATGCGTGAATCAATTCTACATTATAAACCCCGATAAAACAAGTTTCATATTTACAAATGCATAGTGCAGTTATGCAGCGAATTGTTTATCTACGATGTTAAACCACGCACACTTCAACGAAAACACATCCTACGGATACGGAGTTGGGTGTATGATTGCTTTCGAAATACAAGTATTGCGTAATTATACATACTTGTAAATAAACCACATGTGCATGTGTACTGTATCCATACTTTAAGGACTGAGTCATGTTAATTTGTTTGAGCTCTAGTTATTTTCAATGAATCTTGAGTTACAAACATCTACAGCCGGTTAGATAAACAACTTGAAGAAGTATTTCGAAATACCTAACTAACGTTTGCCGATAAAACGCGAACTTTAAAACTGATCTCAACGGTGAATGAACAAATAAAATTTTGTATTCTCAAATCAAAATACCCCAAAATACCCCCCCCCCCCCCAACTCTTTGTGGCGCTGTATGTGAGATTAATAGTAAAATGACGGATGTCGGACGTCCAGAATCATCTTAGCATTGATTAGCTTCGCATAAACTGGGCCCTTTTTTGCATGCGAATTCAATAATGGTCGGATTATGGTTATCATATACGACAAGTGTTTTCCACGGGTACTAGTATTTGCCCCCTTATAGTTCAACACCACAAGACAAATTTTAACTATATGTAATAGTTGCAGCATACTTTGACCGAAATATGTTAGTTATTTAACGATCCCACAGGGCGAGATTAAATAAATAACATATAGAGGTCAAAGGCTGCTGCAAGAGTTTTAAACCATATTCACTCCCAATCAAATCGCAACTTTATACGATGCCGATCCCATTCGGCAGTTCCCAGACGTCACGTGATGTCTGACTGACTGGACATCTGTGTCGTTTCCAAGGTTAGAACTGTCGCAAGGTTACGTGTTGCGATCAGACTGTGCGAGCTTACAATGCAATAAGTAGCGGGCGTATAAAGTACAACTAGACGTCAATATACCGCACGATACTTCTTGCACGATAAGCTTGAATATTAGACTCCGCCCACCAGTAAACGTTCTGATATTACAGATACTGAATACAAAGCACCTATTTAACAAAACAATAAATAAAAAATGGTTGAAAGGAATAAAAAAATATCATCAAGGACATTAAATTCCCCTGAATAACTTGACATGAATAATTCATTAAAATTTGCATACCCCCCCCCCCCCCTCCAAAAAAAATGTGCCATTTCCATAATAGCAACCTTTTATTCATATTGCTTGAATGCAAACGATCAAAACAAAAATCCCAAAACCATTTTAATTGGTGTATAGCATGATTCATACAATTTAGTCAAAGGTGTTTTACCTGTTCTTGTTGTTAATACATGCATACTCCAGACGGTCCAACGGTATACTATCGTTCGTGTATGTATATTAATTCAAAAGTACTGAGGCACACAGTTTAATGGCCATCACCACAATCACTTAAACGTAACTTTAATTGAAGTATACCGCAATCTCATGTCGAGCGCGAATATACAGGTAGTTTTGATTTGGTTTCGATTGAAACACACATACTATTTATAAAAACCGTTTTCGCATTTGTATCTAAAGATTAATACAAGCGTAATGTTAAATCTTTTGCAAGTAATGCCATGTCGGTTCGACGATGCAGAAGTGCGCGCACAAATAAATCTTTGTCTGACAAGAATCAAAGGTAACAGCAGACGAAATAAACCAAATGAATCAAAAACTTCAAAGACATTCACAACGGTTTCACAAATTCTCAAGTACAGGCGAAAATGTTTAATATTCAATAGCGAACACTTTTCTTGTAATTTAAGGTGCAACATGTACGTAGACAAAATGCTGATTCGTTCAACCTTAGAAAATGACCGACTACACTTTACTTAATATTACATAAAAATAAAAAATGAATGAAAATAGGTAACACTGAGTGTTTAGAAAAATTGCAAGTTTGCGGTAGTTTTGCACGCTCGTTTGCAATGAATAAAACCATGCGGTGAACTGCCTCGATACGCATCGCCCAGCTCTACAAAGCAGTGACCTCCTTTGCTATAACTCATCAGGCTCAGAACAGCAGTTATTTCTCTTGACATTTCGCGCTAGACTCGAAAAATCACTACTTTCCCTTGCTACACTAAATAAACCAGTGGTTACATTTGTTAGATTCAATAAAGCAGTGATATCCCTAGCTACAGTATATAAAGCAGTGGTCTCCCGTTCAGGCTCAATAAACAGTGATATCCGACTCTACACTACATAAAGCAGTGGTTACACTTGTTAGGTTAAAAAAAGCAGTGATATCCCACGCTACACTACACAAAGCAGTGGTTACCCTTTTAGGCTCAATAAAGCAATTATATCCCTAGCTACACTACATTAAGTAGTGCTCTCCCTTAAAGGCTCAATAAAGCAGTGATATCCTCTCTACACTACATAAAGCAGTAGTTACCATTTTAAGGCTCACAAAAGCAGTGATATCCCAATCTACACTACCTAAAGCAGTGGACTCCCTTTTAAAGCTCAATCAAGCAGTGACATCCCACGCTACGCTACATGAAGCAGCGGCTACCATTTTTAGGCTCAATAAAGCAGTAATATCCCACGCTACACTACACAAGGCAGAGGTTACCCTTTTAGGCTCAATAAAACAATGATATCCCACGCTACACTACATAAAGTAGTGGTTTCTCTTTTAGGCTCAATAAAGCAGTTATATTTCACGCTACACGACATCAAACAGTAGTTACCATTTAAAGGCTCAATAAAGCAGTAATATTCCACGCTACACTACCCAAAGCAGTGGTCTCCCCCTTTTAAGCTCAATCAAGCTGTGATATCGCACGCTAAACCACATTAAGCAGTGGTTACCCTTTTTAGGCTCAATAAAGCAGTGATATCCCACTATACACTACATAAAGCAGTGGTCTCCCTTTTAGGCTCAATTAAGCAGTGACATCCCGCGCTACACGCTACGGTACATAAAGTAGTGGTCTCTCTTTTAGGCTCAATAAAGCTGATATCCCACGCTACACTACATAAAGCAGTAGTTACCGTTTTAAGTATCAATAGAGCAGTAATATCGAACGCTACACTTCATAAAATCAAGGGTCTCGCTTTTAGGCTTTCTAAAGCAGTGATATCCCACGCTACGCTACATAAAATTGTAGTTACCCTTTGAAGGAGCAATAAAGCAGTAATATCGAACGCTACGCAACATAAAGCAGTGGTCTCCCTTGTAGATTCAACAAAGCAATGATCTCCCTTGCTACTATAAAAAAAAAAGTCCTTGATCCTTTTTAAGCTCAGTAAAGCTACATTAAATAAAGCAGTGGTCTTCTTTTTAGGCTCAAATATGCAGTTGTCTCGCTTGCTACACCAAATGAAGCAGTGGTCTCTTCTTTAAGATCATTAAATCAGTGGTTTCACTTTTTATAATAAATAAAACAGTGGACACCCTTTTAAGGTTCAATATAAAGCAGTGGCGTCACTTCTACACTAAACATAGCAGTGATCGTCCTTTAAGGCCCACTAAAGCAGTGATAGCCATTGCTAATATAAATAAAATGGTGGTCTCCCTTCATAAAGCAGTGATCCCCCTTGCTATACTTAATAAAGCAGTGATCTTAACTGGAACTATTCATTAAGCAGTGGTCTCCCTTTTCAGCGTAATAAAGCAGTTTTATCCATTGGTACTATTACATTAAATTATTTTTTAAATAAGAACTGGTCTCCTTTCGTATATTTCTCCTTTTAGGCTTAATAACGCAGTGATCTCCCTTGGTACTATAAATAAAGTAGGAATCCCTTTTTATGATCAATAGAGCATTGGTCTCTATTAGTAATGTAGTAAAACATTGGTCTCCCTTTTAAAGCTCAATAACGCAGTGACCTCGCTTGCTACAACGAAATAAAGCATTGATCTCCCTTGCTACACATTGCGCAAATATTCACTCACTACAACAGCGATTGCACATAATATTCCAAGTCATGCTCCAAAATGCTGTGTTCTTGCATTGCTTGAAAGGCAGTCATAGCGTTCTAGCTATTCTATAAATAGCTTTTTTAAAGTGTGTATGGAAGTACGATGTTTGATATGCTTTTTGCTAATTGCCAATTGCTATTTGCTGAATGCGATTTGCCAAATTGCTATGTGCCAAATGACAATTGCTAAATAATAACTAATAGTTGCCAAATAAACAACAGAAGTTATTTTTTGTTTGCCAGATGCTATTTGCGAATTGCTATTTGCGAAATGCTATTTGCCAATTGCTAAATGATAATCAAATAACAGAACCAGTATCATTCGTATATTGTTTCTATACTCTAGACATATGCATTATGTGAATTTAATTTAAATTAAAGCTTAAAACTAATTATAGTTAACACACGTAAAACTGGCACTGAATGTGAAGGTGAGTCAATTATTTTTTATTAGTTGGAATTCAGTCTTCGAACATCGTATGCATTGCGTTTTCATTTGTCGACTTCATTCGTCATGTAGTTGTTTGTTGCAAAATATGATGTGTGTCTTACATGTCAGGATCAACATAATGATTTGTATTTGAAGCATGTCCATTAATTTATTTACAATAATTAGTATACGACCCATTACAAGTGAGAGAATTGTGTTGTGTTGGTCATTTATGTCTCGGATTATTTGACAATGCCTTTATGGTCAACATTAGCAATTTCTGTTGATGCATGTATTAATATGCAGTAAATTTCAACGCTTTATTTTGTAGGTAAACTGAGCTAGAATTGGGTGGCTTCACTGATCATGCAAGAGCTCCATGAAAACAAATAGATGGATGTAAAGCAGGCAACAGAGTTAAATGGCACAAGCACACCAGCATACATTTATGAACCGCGAAGACATGTAGCACACCGGTGAAATATCTGTATACGTGATATGTTAGACGGATATTCTAACAGAAAACGTATTTGACTGAAAGTTGAGGAATCCAACTGACGTTTACTTTGTGTATATTTTTATTTTTCAATGGAAAAAAATCCTCTGATATGAGTAGTTTGTGTATACAGAGGTATTATATTGTCTATATGCTAATCTGCAAAATCTTATTAGTTCATAATGATATACACGATGTGCACTTTTGGTTCTTTAACTCAATACCAAATATATCCAAATGTTTATAACACATAGTTACATATTTTTACGCAGTATATGGGCATATCACACATATGAATGTAACAGAAGTAAAGAATATTCTTTACAGGACCACATTTGTTAATTTGTGATCAACGCATTTAGTTTGCTTGTCATAAACGAATTTCAGAACAGGCTATAAATTCTCTTATGGTTTTTTTTTCGAGAAAGTGCCAGCCAACAAGACTGAAACAATTGACTTTCAATCTTGCAAATAGTAACAATATTAAGATTATGAACATTTATTTACATAATAATTGAAAATCATCACATGTCTTAACACTTATATACGTTAGTTAGAACAATTGATATTGATCAACCACTTAATTTTTAAACAAGAAAGTCAGCTTTATATGCAGTATTCAGTATTATAATTAAAATAAAATGCTCTTCAAAATCAACATAGAATAAATGTTAACATCATAAGTATTTGTATTTGGATTAAAAAAACTTGGTGTAAAATATAAGAAACCTGTGTATAATTACAATGTATGTGAACATTTTTGTTGTCATGTGTGGAACTTTTTATTGAATAAAACTATTTTTAAATAGTACTTGTGTATTATTTATTAAACATAAATGGTTAATGCATGTAATATATTCCCTGAATGGGATCCAAACATTTACATGTTTATAAGACAGCATGATAGGTGAAGAGAAAATGATTTAAAATCTCATGACATTCTACTTGTATAAATACAATAATAATAATTACCCACATATGGTCAATATTGTATTCTTTAATATTTCAAATAACCTTATGCAGACTTTCACATTTTAGCTTTGGTGAATGTGCCTGAAAATTAACAACAATTAAGCAGTTTGAATTCATTTTTATTGAACAACTATGTGCTACAATACTATTTTTGCATAATTATCTAATATTAATTCATTTAACATATTCCCAACGTGAAATACCAGCATTCATATGTGGTGATTATAAGAGGACAAATACTATATATATATTGATGAGAAAAATGTTTATTAGTTCATGACATTCTACATGTACTAACAATAATACTAAACCAAATAGTGATGTTCATATAAATTTTTATTATTTTTCAAATCCTCCGCAAAGAAAGGTAACCCTACCTAGCAATTAAATTTTCCAGTGAAGACAAACAGTAAATCTGGGAATACCATGTATCTACATATGCACATATATGTCTGTATTTATTCATATATACATGTAAATCATTATTATATTGTTAGGCATATAAACATTTTTTACATGGAGATATAACGTCAAATACAATCTATACAAATTAAGCATTCACATAATAAAAAGTATAATTATATTATTTACAATTTAATTACAACATCACCTTTGAAAATTAATAGATGAAGTACAAGGTCCTTGTAATTTACTTAACACATCTGTCACTTCCATGCTTTTGCTTTAAAAACAGAACTGTACAGTGCGTGAACAGCGTTCAAGACCAATTGTCAGTTTATTGAAATCGTCGTTTGATCTTTGATGGTTTGCTCACTGAAAAATAATAACAACAGACAATAATAAACCAATTGTAAGTAAATAATTAAAAGAAATCATGTTATACCAGTGCTTGAGTGCTTGTAACAATATTAATGTGTTACAAATTTTATAACATTCGATTCTATTTTGTGACAAAGTGTTAATTCCAGTCATCTGTCTTTAATAATTAATAAAAAGATATATGATATAAAAAAAAATATCCTAAACTAGGTGATCATATATAGTCTAATATAGTTACCTCAATGTCTGTTGATCGTACAGGGAATAAATCAGTCAGTATACTTGTGTTGTGATTATACACGTTATACGAGTACTGTATGTTACTTAATATAGCATTTAGTAAGTACATATGTGACAGTAAACATTCAGATTTTTGCAATAATCAATTGACTTGTGGCAATTAGTAAATCGCAATTGTCAATTAGTAATTAGCATTTGTCAATTAGCAATTGTCATTTAGCATGGCGCATCGGCCTTCCATAATATCCAATATTTTTAAAATAATAACAACAAAAAAACGAAGGCAACACTAAACTATCTAATTAACAGACAAATTTGCATCAGTTATTATTCGGTTATTATATATAGTATATTTAAACGTAAAACAACTGTAGTGTCAGTTATTACATGTTTTAGCGTTTTCGGATGTACAGTCGATATCGTTTTTATGTTTAAAATACAAGTCAATGGTGCGTTTTACAGCAATGGTTCTTCTAAACGTTGAACTTCAACTTTAATTGAAATATATGGTAATTAACTGATTGTGTTTAGGTACCCCACTATCGATGGAATCTACACATTATAAACGGCAACAGGATATTTCAACGTAGTATAATATTGCTTTCTTGTTCAGCAGAAGGGAAAGCAACTAGAGTCAACGTGTGGTTTCGAACATGAAATCGTAAACAATAATCATGCTAGGTTGCTTTTTTCCTCGTTAATTTTGTATAAAATATTACTAGCTTTAAAGTAGCAATGTAAGGCCTAATACGTCAGGCAAAGAAAAGCAGTTATATCATCATAAATGGGGCCGAATATAAGCCATAATAATGCCGCATTTAAGCGACGCCGCAAACACGTGAACAAACACCCTTATGCGGTAATACATAATGCATATGTACAGCATGATAAAATTATTATAGTTTGAATGAGATCCCTTAAGCCATTCTTGAGAAACCAGCTTACCAAAACACTTGAACCTGTCCATATAGCTTATGTAAAATTTCTAAGTGTAAAAAGGCCTGTAATTTTGTTAAATTTCAAACTAGAGTTACCAAACTTAGCCTATAGGTTCATTTTAATGTGGGGAATAAATATTTTAAGTTTGAATGAAATCCCTCAAGCCATTCCTGGGAAACTAGCTTACAGAAAAACTTTAACCTAGCTCGGACGCCGACGCCAACGCCAGGGCGAGTAGAATAGCTTGCCTTTTCTTCGAAAAGTCAAGCTAAAAATGGATGAAAGAAGTAAAATTTATAAAGGATATTAAAATTCCCTCGAAAGACTTAATATGAAGAATTTGTTAACATTTTGCATTAAAAGTTCAAAACCACCCCAAAAATCCCCCCAAATTTGCCATCTTCTGTTTCAAATGCAAAACGATCAAACTAAAATCCCCAACCCAATTTTGTTTGTAGCATGATTCATACAATATTGTCTTAGGTGTTTTACCTTTTCTTGTTGTCAATGCATGTATACTAGACAGTCAGTAAGTGTAAAATTGTTTGTGCAAGGGTATTTATTTAAAAGTAAACATCCATGCATACTTCTGACCTACAGCACAATCTCTAAAACATAACTTCAGTTTAATATATACCATCACCTCATGTCGACCGTTAATATACCCATGAAGTCCAGATTTTGTTACAATTGTAACACATAAATGTCATTAATTAATCATTAATATATTAATAATGTTGAATGTTTGCAAGTTATGCAATGTCTGTTCATGGAGTGGTGGGCGTGAAACAATATCATAAGCTGTCCAAGGACATCGCGCTCGACTATTCAACCGCTTTGTCAGAGTTATTGGTCTTTATCACTATAAAAAGATGCATAATTCTGGTAAAATGCTGGTCATGCACATTTTTATTGTTTATGTATTATAAAATGAATTCAAAATAGTAATTGTGTGTATAGATGCATGCACGTATGTAAATTTATGCTGAGAAAATAAATGTTGCACAACCAAAAAAAAAAAATCTATTACAAAGAACAAAAAAAAGCTATGTGCCTAGGCTAGTGACCTTATATAATGACCTTGAAGACTAGTGTGAAGTTTTAATTCAATATCTGTAGTCGATCTAGACATATTAAGTTGTTGCACGCAAACTTTAACCTGAAATTTTTAAGTACAAGATAATTCTGCTAAATTACAGGTCAGAGTTATGGTACTTGGTCAGTGACCTTAGATAATGACCCTGAAGACATGTTTGAAGTTTCAATGAAATATCTGTAGTAGTTATAGAGATATGGAGTTGTTGCACGCAAACTTTAACCATATTTTCTAAGTACAAAAATGGGCATAATTCTTCTAAATTGCAGGTCAGAGTCATGGGCCTTTGTCAGTGACCTCACATAATGACCCCGAACACATGTGTTTCAATTGAATATCTGTAGTAGTTACAGAGATATGGACTTGTTGCACGCAAACCTTAACCAGAGCATTACGGCGATGCCGACGAACGGGTGAGTAGTATAGCTCTAACTATTCGGTGAATAGTCGAGCTAATAAATGATATTGAAATGATCTGCAGATACAAGTTTCACGCTCAATCTCCTTCGTAAAAACCGTGCCATTATCAAAACCATGAGCGCCCTTGACAGACATTGCTGGGCTCAAACAAACATTGCAAGGGAGATAACTGTGTCAAAGTCTGTCACTAAACCTGTTTTACAAACAAGGCTGGTATTTATGGTAACAATGAAAGACAAAAAAAATATTAATAGACTTGTAACTTGTTTATTTCACATTATGAAGTTTGTCTAGTTGCATTTTTATAATGTTTTTTATAATTAACAAAGTAATACAATCATGTTAAGTACTGAGTGCAATGGGTAAATCTGTTGGCTATAATAGGCAACTTAATTAAACATGTGAATATTTACAGACTGGATCTTAAGATACTCCCCACTATTGTATCATTCATGGTTTTTATTTCGAAGAAAACCACAAGTCTACTAGCCTGTTAGTTTTGTTTCTTTGTTTGGATTTTTCACCGTTTTTAACAGTATTTCAGTCATATCACGGCGGTCAAATAACCTACTCACACTTTTCCTGGGCAAGCTAAGCCGATCTAAGCGGTTTACCAGTACTAAGTGCACATACCTATGCCAGTAACTGAGAACTGCCCGACTTGAATCAGAGGTAGGGGAAGAATGGCCGTAGAAATAATTTCATGACTAATCCCCACACAAGGTATGTGGCCCGGCTGGGGTTCGAACTCACGATCCCCAGATTGACAGTCCAGCGCTCTACCAAGTAACCAACTGAGTTAGCCTGGCCCGGCCTGCTAGAGTACTTTCAACACACTATTATGTGAAGTTAGAATAAGATATCAAACATAGAATAAACCGATTTATTACACCAATGTTTTATATGCCATTGAAAATTAAAGATTTTGCAAATTAATTAGTGCAGTGGACATCTGACTTCATGACTACATCAGTGAACTTGATTTTACCATAATACTTTATTTTTCGTATGCACCACAACAATATTCACAATAAAATAGAACCATGTTCATGCATGCATGGACACGGTTTTTCAGGAAAGTGAAAACCATCCAAGAACAAATGTTTTAAAATATAAAATAAAAAACATGCATAATATTCTGCAAATTATCTATGAATTTAACAAACATACATCACTTTCAGACTCACAGACATGTACAGATGACACATAATTCTAAATTTGGTCTATATATTTTGGTACACACATATATTTCATGTTTAACATGAAAAAAAAATCAGTACATCCTAGGACTACACATATGTAGCATTTCTTTCAACAATTTCTTATTTTTACAACAAAAACAAACTGTACTGATATTTCAGATGACAAATGATAAAGGACGTATAGACACCGTACGCAAAATCCAAAAATAAACCCATAATTCTAATGCCTCTGTTTGCAATTCAGAATCCAAACGCCAGTTCAGTGCATGCAACTTCATTTGCACCAACAGGACAGCTTTTTCCACATCCGTGAACGAAACTGCGCCTTGTCTTGTTAGCATAGTTGGGTATACTGCATAATCCTGTACACAATTCTTGGCACCACCGTGACAGTCTTTCTACCGGACAACAGCAGTGATAATAGCAACCACCAGCATGTTTCGTTATCTCAGAAAACCGGTCAAATGTTGTTTTTTGCCAACTTTATCGTCACTTATTAAAACCTCCATCAATGACTTGTTCAATGCCTGCCCAACCCGCCGTCCAGTCTGAAATAACATAAAAGTACATGTAAAATATTTGGTAAAACAGGTAATATCACAATTCAAATATTTAAAAAGTAAAAGTAAACATATAAGTATCACAGCACTAGCATGTTATACAACAGATGAAGCAGGTACAGAAATCCAGTTTTAAAATTTTGGACTATTAAATACTGCTAATTAGACTACTAGGACAAAGAAACTTGTTGCTGTTACTTAATAGCATACTTTCCATATTGCCGGTGTATTAAGAATATTTTTAGAACACATGTTAAAGCCATAGTCCATAGAATATACCGGTAAATCAATATGTCTTAAATTGGCATTACCAATTATAATAAACTTTAATGATGTTTATTCGACTGAAAACTTTCTTATTTACAAAAGGCAATTATAATGTGTAAGTTCGAAAAGGCTTGGTACGAACAGAATATACACTAGTGTACAGGCAAATTTACTCCAGAGGCATCACCAGCTATCACATACAGATAACTATACAATAAAAGTTACCAAACCGTTATTATTTTACCTATTTCAATGCGTTTTTTTATTATTTTGATCGGTAAGATGTCCATTAGAAACAATTTCTGCAAAGTTTTATCTTCACTAACATATTTCTGGACTGCTGCTTTAAGTCAATCTTGCTATGACCTATGATGACCCATTAAGCTAGGAGCTTATTTCCAATGGGGTCCATGTGACACGGTATAAATATGTATACATATAAGATGTGTCGTGGGAAAATCGGGCTTAATGCATGTGCCTAAAGTGTTGTCTCGGATTAGCCTGTGCAGTCCGCACAGGCTAATCCAGGACGGCACTTTCTGCTTTTATAGAATTTTCTGTTTCAAGGAAGTCTCTTCTAAACATTAATCCACTGCAGGCGGAAAGTGCCGTCCTGGATTAGCCTGTGCGGACTGCACAGGCTAATCCGGGACAACACTTTACGCACATGCATTAAGCCCGGTTTTCCCACGACATGCCTCATATATACCTGCAGCATGTCTTCCACGCTGGAAGTATCAAGGCTTCCTGACCCCTCTTTCTTCATGGCTGTCACTGTCCCCTTCTCTGTGACCCCTAACATCAACCTGTGATGTAAGCATCTATCATTAACATGTGAAGCACAATGATGATGGTTTTGGACAAGGCTTTTTCAGCTGTTGAACATTTTTTACAACTTGTAAATGTATACCAGTTTATGCAAGCTTACGAAAGTATAAATGTGTACAATTATTACACACATTTACCATTACTACAAATGCATGCAGATTGTTAAAATTTAATACAAAAAAATCATATGAAATTGTTGGACGCTGGAGTTTGTTTATAACAAATCTGTAGTATTAAACTCTCTACAGGATATATAATTAATGACATTGCAAAAGATCTAAAGCAAAATACATGTAATAGAATGCTCCATCCTGTTTATATTGGGCATCTATTTACCTTGCAAGGCAACATGCTTCTTCTTTACTGCTTGCATCCACCACATGTGCATGTCCCAGCTGCAATAGACCCAGGTAAAAATATAATAAATTAAATATTAAGCTATACCTTCCTGAATGAATTCACAGTATTGGAAGTGGCAGATCCGTGGTCTAGTGGTAAAGCACTCGCTTCACAACCCAGGGGTCGCAGGTTCGAGCCCCCGCTACACCCTAACCTACTAATTTGTCTTTCGCATGAGATGTTAAACCAGGGTGCAGAGTACTAGGTGCTTCACAACGGGCACTAAAAGACCCAGGGTCGCCTTTGGAACGTGGCACTGCATGTACCTTGCACTATCCCCCGTAACCCAACTAACAAGTCTTCTCAAGGTGATGGCCGTATGGGAGATAATCATGGTGCACACAATAACAAGAGGGCCCTGAGGGCCCTAGGACGCTCACCTGAGACCTTGTAACCCAATTGGAATTTGCATCCCCGAGGCGTGGCTTATTTTTATCCCAGGGGCATAAGTTGAATAACCTTGAACAAACCTCTGGGCCTTGCGGTTTCAGGTAAAGATTTTTTAAGTCATTTTACTATGTAAGTCTATATAAACCATGTGACCCCTCGGGGGGTAGCCAGATTTGACCCCAGGGGCATAATTTTAACAATCTTTGGAGAGGACCACTATGCAATGTTACGTACCAAATATAGGAAAGCTGTGGGCCTTGCGGTTTCAGGTAAAGATTTTTGAAGTCATTTTGCAATTTAAGTCTATATTAACCATGTGACCCCTCGGGGGTGGCCAGATTTGACCCCAGGGGCATAATTTGAACAATCTTTGGAGAGGACCACTATGCAATGTTACGTAACAAATACAGGAAAGCTGTGGGCCTTGGCGTTTCAGAGGAGAAGATTTTTAAAGTCATTTTGCTATATAAGTCTATATAAACCATTTGACCCCCCCCCCCCCCCGGGCGTGACCAGTTTTGACCCCAGGGGCATAATTTGAACATTCTTTGTAGAGGACCACTATACAATGTTACATACCAAATATGAAACCTCTAGGCCTTGCGGTTTCAGAGGAGAGGAATTTTTCAAGTCATTTTGCTATTTAAGTCTATATATAAACCATGTGACCAATGGGGTGTGGTCTGTTTTGACCCATGGGGCATAATTTGAACAATCTTTGTAGAGTACCACTATAGGATGTTAAATACCAAATACAAAACCTCTGGGCCTTGCGGTTTCAGAGAAGATTTTAAGACATTTTGCTATATAAGTTTATATAAACCATGTGACCCCCTGGGCGTGGCCAGTTTTGACCCCAGGGGCATAATTTCAACAATCTTTGTAGAGGACCACTATAGGATGTTACATACCCAATATGAAACCTCTGGGCCTTGTGGTGTCAGAGGAGGAGATTTTATAAGTCATTTTGCTATATATTCTATATAAACCATGTGACCCCCGGGGTGTGGCCCGTTTTGACCCAAGGGGCAAAATTTGAACAAACTTTGTAAAGGACCACTAATGGATGTTACATACCAAATATGAAACCTCTGGGCCTTGCGGTTTCACAGGAGAAGATTTTTAAAGTCATTTTGCTATATATTCTATATAAACCATGAGACCCACGAGGCGTGGCCAGTTTTGACCCCTGGGGCATCATTTGAACATTCTTTGTAGAGGACCTCTAGAGGATGTCAAATATCAAATATGAAAGGTCTGAGCCTTGCGGTTTCATAGAAGAAGATTTTTAAAGTTTTCACTTTTTAAATCTATTTTTAGCTCTCGTGACCTACATGTACATATTCAGCGGACCCGAAAGATTTGAACATCTTTGAAAGAGGTCCACCCAAGGATAATTCCTGTGAAGTTTGGCAAAATGCTGCCAAGCGGTTTAGGAGGAGATGTTGTATAGACTATACAAATCTCCTGAAATCATAATAATTTATGATGCCTTAAACTCAGGTGAGCGACCTAGGGCCATCGTGGCCCTCTTGTTAGGACTTACAGTTATTATGAATGCCTCATAACAAGAGGGCCAAATGGCATTAAACCACTAACCTGAGTAGAACGATCTGGGTCTTGCAGTTTCAGGAGATTTGTATAGTCTATATAAAACATGTGACCCTTAGGGAGTGGTCACTTTCTACGCCAGGGGCATCATTTGAAAATCTTTGTAGAGGACCACTATACAATATTACATACCAAATATAAAACCGCTGGGCCTCACTGTTTCATACGAGAACATTTTTAAAGTAATTCTGCTATTTAAGTCTATATAAACAATGTGACCCCCGGGGCATGGCCAGTTTTGGCCCCAGGGGCATCATTTGAACAATCTTTGAAGAGGACCACTAGAGGATGCCACATACCAAATATGAAACCACTGGGCCTTGCGGTTTCAGAGGAGACGATTTTTGAAGTAATTTTGCTATTTAAGTCTATATAAACGATGTGACCCCTGGGGCATCATTTGAACATTCTTTGCAGACGACCACTATACAATGTTACCAACCAAATACCTAACCTCTGGGCATTGCGGTTTTAGAGTAGAAGATGTTCAAAATCATTTAGCTATTGAAGTCTATATAAACCATGTGACCCCCGGGCCGTGGCCAGTTTTGACCCCAGGGGCATCATTTGAACAATCTTTGTAGAGGACCACTAGAAGATGCCACATACCAAATATGAAAGCTCTCAGCCAAGCAGTTTCAAAGAAGATTTTTAAAGTTTTCACTTTTTAATATATTTTTAGCTCAAGTGACCTACATATGCAGCGGACCGAAACGATTTGAACAATTTTGAAAGAGGGTCACCCAAGGATCATTCCTGTGAAGTTTGGTGAAAATCTTCCAAGCGGTTTAGGAGGAGATGTTGTTTGAAGGAAAATGTTGACGCACGACGGAAAGGTGATCACAAAAGCTCACAGGTGAGCTAAAAATTACTGCAAGTTTAAAAAATAAACTGTAAGTTCTAAATATTACTACAAGTTTAAATGCCATTGCATCACTCAATGTAAAGGACCATTGTTTACATTAATTTGAAGACAATATGAGGCGTGTCGTAAGAAAACCGGACTTAATGCATGTGCGTAAAATGCCGTGCCAGATCAGCCTGTACAGTCCGCACAGGCTACTCCACGACGGCACTTTCCGCCTACAGTGCATTTATGTTTAGAAGAGACTTCCTTGAAACAGAAAATACCATAAAAACAGAAAGTGTCATCCCCGATCTAAAACAAGCTGATCCGGTACATTTAAACAAGTGCATTAAGCCCAGTTTAACACGACACGCCTCAAATATTTTATGTACGAGTTTCAACAATCTTAAATCGCTTACCTTACTAAGCGTGACCATACAGGGGGCAGCACTGACGTCAATCCTCTGAACGTCGTACGGATCGTCTGAGAGATCGATTTCTACGTGACCCTCGTCGTGCGACACTGTCAGGGTTGGAATGCTGCAATGGACCCAGAAACGTACGATTTCTTGAAAATGTTTTCACCTTGAAAGGATGTATGCGCAAACTAAAATCAAAGAAATGTGAATTTTTACACTGAAACGATAATAAGAACCTGGTAAACACATTTTAATTGACCGACAGTTCACCTTTTTAAACCAATAATGCACATCAGCAATAATAATAATGTACATGTCGATGGTTGAGAGTGAAACTACTGTATCTGATATATAAATCTAAAGCAGATACAACAGTTTCACACTCAACCCTCGGTGTTCATTACTGAAGCTAGGGGTAAAAGTCTGCAACAAAGACACAACTAAAGTAAGACTCAAAAACAAGCCAATGTCTTAAACAAGGGACAGTATTGGACATTTTTTTAAGGACCAAACTAATAACAATTAACCAAGAATTTTTTTATGATCTTGCCAATGAGCATGGCTTCTGCAGCCAAATCTCATTTAAAGGGGCAGTTTTAAAGTTTTTGGCTGTGAGATATAATTTTCTAAAACTGACTTTTTCCTGTGGTATAATACATGTATAATACATATTTCAAGTTTGAAAAGCACATTGCATGTGCAATGTTAAACTTTTGATGAATATTTGTTCTTTTATTAGAAAAATGTGCTACCTGGTAGACATACCCTAGTATTGTTTTACATACAAAGGCATGATAAATATTAAAATAATTATGTTTTGCAACCTAAACAGCATAACGAAAAAAAGATTAGATAGATTCTACGAATTCCTGTTTGAAAATTCCATTTTTAATGACATATTTTCCGACCCCAAACTGTGAATCTGTCCCTTTAACATAACTCATGAGTCGAAGAAGCGAACCATAATATTCCACCCACCTGGTGTTAAACAAGGCTGCCTTTACAGCTATAGATGCAGCATCAAACAGATTACCACCATACTCCAGTACCTACAACATATACAAGTACAGGCTGTCAACCAAGTTACCAAGAAAATAATAACAACAATATAGGAATATTTTCACCCAAAATATAGGACTTCTTGGCATTTTTTTTGAGAAAATATAGGAATTTATAGTAAAAATACTTCATTAAAAGGATGATGTGGGATCATATTCTAGCCTGATCATTAATACAGTTTGTGTTTTAATGTACAAAACATTTGCTAAATATATAATGGTAATCGATTTGCAACTGAGACATGCATGCCATGGCCTAAAGTAATTTGAGTATTTAAGTTTGATGCGAGCAGGAAAAAAAGTATAGGTTTGCGATATACTGTTCACAGACTAATTTCAGACACGTGAATCACCAAATTTATCAAAAATATGTGAACAATTTTTAAAATATAGGAAAATATAGGAAACATAGGAATAGGTTGAAAACGTTCTACATAAATAAAATTTCTAGTCTTACTGTGTACACAAAAAAATATTGCCATATTCAGAATAATAGTAAAAGACAAACTACAGAGTTTAAATTTAAGACAGCTGGTAATAATTGTTCAGTATTTTTAAACAAGAAACATTGAAATTCAACGAAAACCAAATTTTTCAAATGAAATACATTAAAGTCAGCACAAAAATATTATTTTTAGTAATGGTGACCTTGACCATGACCCCACCAACTCCATATGCAATCCCAAGCGAGGTCCAAATACAAGGTATCTACATATGAAGTTTCATTAAAATATCTCAATGTCTTCTCAAGCTAATGAGCGGAAACTGTCTATTTTTAGTAACGGTAACCTTGACTATGACCCCACCCACCCGATATGCAATCCGGACCGAGGTCTCGCTCTAAGGTATCTATGTATGAAGTTTCATTAAAATATCTCAATGCGTTCTCAAGTTAGTGAGCAGAAACCGTTTATCTATTTTTAGTAACAGTGTCCTTGACCTTGACATCACCCACCTCATATGCAATCCCCAGCGAGGTCTCACAATAAGGTATCTATGTATGAAGTTTCATTACAATAGCTCCATCCGTTCTTGAGTTAGACAGCGAAAATGTAACGTTGAAGCCGCCACTACGCCCGAAGCCCAACGACATACGCCTATCTTATAACCAAAATGTTTCTTTTAAAAATTTGGTTAACAAAATGAAACAATTATTTGATGTATGTTATGACACCCTTAGGACTTGGGTGCTTGTTAGGCAACATGCACTACAATGTATTCATGTTGTTGTTTTCTTAATGGTGCCATCATGATCTGACTATCTAAGCATTTTGTCTAAATATTAACATCTCTGAATAAATGTTTATTATATCATTTTACAGTTGAGCATAAATCTGCAATGTCAAAATGTCATCACTGTCAGTATTTAGTAAAATTATGCAAAATGGGAATTCATTTTGAAAATACATCTGGGGTGGTAAATTGGTATTCACAAAGCACCAATGGGAAATCTTAAGCGAATATTTAAGATAACATGTTTTTGAAATCCAATGATTTCTGTTTACAAAAGAGAAAAATACTAAACATCTAAGCAAAATTTAAGTTTAAAACATTGTATTGTAAAAAGACAAGAAACAGCCCGAGACTTAAGGAAGTTTTAAATTTGTGTTTTCCTTAAGGGGCTGTTGTATAGGGGCCCTGACCTTTGGGGACGGCCCTGACCTTTGGGGCATGCAATTGGCTGATAGAAAGTTGTATACGGGCCCTGACCTTTGGGGCATGCAATTGGCTGATAGAAAGTTGTACTCACTAGTACACAGGCCTTCCAGCATGGTTCAACCAAAAAGTTGGAGAAAAGTAGGAGTATACCAGCATTCCGTCAAAAAGTAGGACAAAGTAGGAAAATTTTCTTTTTAAAAAGTAGGATGAATAATGTTAATAAAACTAACAAAATTGCATGTTTTGAAGTCAATAAAAAACGGTTTTGAAGAAAAATCATCCTTATTTTATGTGCTGTAGTCACATAGGCATCTACAGTAAAGTTTCTGATGAAAAACTTTGAGGTAAGCATTTTCCTGAAAATATCTGTAAACGATTTCACTGCAAGCTAAGCATCAGCTACTGGTGCGCGAGTATTTGTCGGACGAAATATGCATTTATTTTGGGACAGTTTTAATTCATGAACAAACCCAGTGATGAAAATTTGCATGTAACATACTGGGTTCATCACCCGTTGGCAAATGTAAACAAAATAAGTGTCACTTGTGCGCAAGGGCAAAAACAGAGGCCCTGAAAAGGGTACATAAAACACAGTCTTTTGCACGTTGACAGTAGTATTTTCCGGACGTTTTTTTTTAAAAGTGAAATATGCGGAGAAATGTTTAATAACTTTATTTAAGCCATATTAGAAAACAAATAAATTATCAAATGCGTAATTTATAGCAGAATAATACCACTTTATCAAATGATTTTATAATAACTAGAGAACATAAGTAAGGCGTTGAAACAATTACGGAAGCATGACGTTTTAAAGAGTTTACTAGACGTTATGTATCTATGTGGCTACTACGCACGTCTTAAACAATGTTCTGCCAGAGTTCGTCTGCTATAATAAGCAGACAGCCAAAATTATCACAAACACTGTCTGGGCCCCAAATTGGGATTTTGTCGCGCATGCGCACGTCATTTTCTTTCCCTAGACGACATTTGCATGCGTTTCAGACTATCAACGTAAACATTGGGTTTTTACTAAAAAATTTACTCACTATTTTCGAAGACAAACGAAACAGACTTAAAAATACAAGCGTTTATTTGTATTATGATGATAAAATACAAAACGCGGTTACGAAACGCGAATATTTAAAACGTCCGGATAATACTACTGTCCGATAAATACTCGCTCACCAGTACAGCATTAATGGACAAAGGGGTCAAAATTTTACTCTGATTCACCAATTTACACTCAAAAGGTAGGAAAAGTAGTAGGATTTTGCAGAAAAGTAGGAAATGGTAGGAACCTGTTAAAAAGTAGGACAAAAGTAGGAAAAGGTAGGAACCTGTTATAAAGTAGGACAAAAGTAGGAAAAGTAGGAAATGGTAGGAACCTGTTAAAATGTAGGACAAAAGTAGGAAAAGTAGGAAATGGTAGGAACCTGTTAAAAAGTAGGACAAAAGTAGGAAAAGTAGGAAATGGTAGGAACCTGTTAAAAAGTAGGACAAAAGTAGGAAATGGTAGGAACCTGTTAAAGTAGGACAAAAGTAGGAAACGTAGGAAAACTTTGGAACGCTGGAAGGCCTGTAGTACATCAACATGGATGATTTCTCCTACGTCTCAACAGTATTCAGCAAAATTAAAATGGGAATTTTTTTGAAAGCACATCCGACCTTACAGCATGCAAGTGGCTATCAGAAAGTTGTACTCACCAGTACATCAACATAGATGATCCAACACTGCTTCCCATCAACGACTGTCAGTTTACGGAGGTCCAGACAGCCGGGACACTGATAGGCCCGGGCCAACATGCTGCTTATCTCTGTCGCCAATTCCTCACCTCCTCGACCTTCAAACTCTGGGGTCGCATTGGCCGAACTACAACATATTTCCGTGATTATTATCAGTCTGTCTACAAGTCACAAATCCATTACTCAGCAGACTTCCCGAAAGCTCTAACAATATGTCAGACAATCGGTCTGACATGTCATTATTTGCTGGATCAAAATAAAATTTTCCACAGTAAAAAACTGTTTTCTTAAGAAATGTTTTTGAAACATTAAAACAACTGTCAGACAGTCAGACTCTGTCTAGGTAAATAAATGAGGGTTCGGCTAAAAAATTTGCCTAAGATGTCTGTTGCACTGATGGCTTTCGGATGTCTGGTATTTCTGGCCAAGCGGTCTGGTAGTCTCTTGTACTTCTGGTCCAAATTAGTGGCCATAGTAACCTGTTCACCAGCCATGAGAGCCAGCGTTCTGGTCATTTTTTTCTGGACCTTAAAACAGTTTTGTCCGAGGTCCCACAGACTTTCTCAGAGACTGTTATAATTACATTTTTGGGGAATGGGACCAATATGAAGGAGAAGTTGAGATTGGCCTGCAAACTTGGAAGAAACATGGAAGCTTAGTTGAAAGACATTTAGAGGGACATTATTCTTCAAATGCAATATAAAATTATGGATTAATGTACACTCATTAGCACATAGAGTAAAAATTATGATTTTTGTGTTTATAAAGTCAAAATAATACATAATTTTGATAAATTTACAACAGCATGCTTTATTTACTAGGATATCAAATTTTAACAGAACTTTCAAGATGATACCTTAAAGTGCTTTTTTAAAGTTTATTTATATTCAGCGTTATAATTACAAATAGTTTTTTTTACTATATCTAGGTTATTTGTATATATCTTTGTATAATTTTCAGATTATGTATTAAGTAAAAAAAACATTAGCGATGTTTTTGCTAATTACTAGTATTACATGTATATGCTTATATAATAATTTGGCTATGACTGAGTAAAGAGAATAATAATGTAGTTACCAGTCCACAAAGAATTCCAGTCTACCCTTGTCTGGTTTCTCAGGATATGGTTCCCCCAGCTCTGCCTTTACGCCCACCAGAATTTCAGTGTTGGCCTGTAGAATAAAATTTAACTGATAAAACAGTATAAAACTAGATTCAGGTAAATAAAATGATTTAAACATAATTCTAACATAATACTCTCTAATTTTTCCATAGACGAAGAACAAAATTATATGGCAGCAAACATTTACCACTTCAAAACATGTGTAACAGTTTAGTCATAGCATAGTTACCAGGGCTTTTAGCTGAAGCACTTTCACTGTCCAGAAATGCAGGTTTGTCTAAAACTTTTTGAACAAATAGCTTAAAATGAAGATAATACTGTCAGGTATATGGTAGACCCGGAAAAGGTACTCACTGTATTGTTTAAACTGACAGGTTTTACATGCAATTCACATTAAGACAGTGTTCCCACTGCTTAACATCAATGAGGCATCACCAAAAACCCCAAAATGTAACATATAAGGGTTTATATATATATAAAGATTGAGGGTTTTGTACACCCAAATAGAGGGTTTGTGGAACACTTTTTGAAAAGACTTCTATTTTTGTTACCAGTCTTATCTTTGCGGATCCGCTTGTATTGGAAACAACCCCTGTCTCAATCTCCATGTGCCTATAGTCTTCACAACCTCTGCCATCCTCACGCAAGTTGTCCTGTAATAAGCAATTCCTTGATTCAATAATTATATACATTCAGAAATAAGTATACTCAGACGATCAGACAAGCAGGCACACACATGCGTAATTTACGCACGGAAAACCACAAGGAAGCATACACAACATAAATTAATCTGAGTGTAAAGTGTAGTGTGTGTGGGTAAGAACCAGTTGGCCGGTTAGCTCAGATGGTAGAGCGCCATGCTAGTGTTCCACCAGTCGTGGGATCAAGTCTCGCAACGGGCGCACTTTTCCTCCCACGTTTACTTTAAATGAATGATGTCAGGAGTACACAGCAAAAGTTCGCCTAAAAGGTTAATGGGTGGAGGAGTGTAGTGTGCGTGGGTAAGAACCAGCAGTTGTGGGTTTGAGCCCGCACCGGGCGTACTTTTCCTCGCAGGTTTACTTAAACATTTACACACATATTTTCAACTTAAAAAACATCAAATGGATGTCATTTCAGTAATGACTATAACGGAAAACCAAGTTCGTGCGAAGCGCGACAGCGTGTTTTTCCGCCTATAGATAACGCGAGTACCTATTCATTGTTGTTGTTTCATTTTCAATACCTAATGAACTCAGAATCTGTGTTGCGAAAATTGCGCGCGAAAAACGTGAATCAGAACCTTCCGCTTCGGACTTTATGCATAGGTTCCATATTTCAGTAACGATAAATAACGTTCAGCGAACATGCTTACAGGAACCAAAATTGGAGCTAAAGAAAATTTAAGAACAAAAGGAAAATATGTGTAAATGCAGCAAAAAACAAAGCGTCATCTGTAATATTTTACGTCAATATAATGGGCCTGTTTCATATACTTAGAACAGATTTCTTATGTAAGAATTCATAGGGCGTTCGTAAGAAAATCGAGCGTTTCATAAAACTGTTCTTTGGCAACCACCTGAGTGTAAGTGTCAACGTATGATACGAATGAATGGTTAAAGACTGTCGTTATATTCACAACCACCCTGCCGCTTCGGTTTAACTTCACCAAGTTTAACAAATAAGGATTGTGATTACATTTTAAAATGCATTATCATGCATTTTCTCTTTAATATCGAATTTCGATTTAATTTGGCACTTTTTATTTAAAATTAAATACAGCACAGTTGTTTCCCTTGTTTAAGAATTCGCGATGACAAACAGGTCAACAGTAAACAAAGTATCGTGTGTTGTTACTTTTGAAAATAGCACTGACTGGTCAAGTTTTTAGTAAGTATTGAAATGTTGAAGTGTGTGGATTATTACTGAATCAAATCTGATATGAAACGTTAGCTATGTCAAGCTGGAATTTGCCATTCTGGAACAAAATGGATTGGAATTCGGATGATGCAGAAGACTTTGCTTAGTTGGCTGCATAAACTGGAACACAGTTACACTTCTGATTTGAAAGACTGAGTCTTACATAGTCGAGGGTCTCCCTTCCAAGAATTGAATTTACTGGGAGGTTGTCTTTGACTCTGTCCAATGCTTCACTGAATCATGAATGTGGAACATACCAGCACAGCAGTTTGTCATGTACAATAAATTCAGGGTACGGCTGTCTTCACACCATTTTATTAAAAATACAGAAAAGCTTACCTTTTTAATTTTTATTGTGGTAGTCATTTAGTATATAAGAGATCAACTTGTATATCACCATTGTTCAATAATAAAAGCATGTAATTCATCATTCATTTTTTCCTTCTAAAAGCAGGTGTGTAAAGTACATAGTAATTATTTAAGTTATTAGGTTATTAGCAAATAAAGAAATATTTTCTGGAAAAAGTTTATTTTTATCCATAAATATTTGTTTCAAAAACACTGGTTCAATCATCCAACTTTTCATGACAAGTTAATATATATTCTAATATTTTTAAAAAATGCATACTTTTTAAAATATTTGTCAGGAATTGGTCCTCAGGCATTAATTCAAAGGGAATAAAAGAACTGAGCATCTTGTGTTGGGGATTGAACCTGGGACTCCGACATGAGAGGCAGACTCACTCACCTATGTTGCTAAAGAGACTATTAGATGTTGCTTCTAGGCGGGTTACACGACTTACCGAAATACCGAAACACAACCGAAATACCGGAATACCCATCGTATATATCATTTGGTCTTTTACAATTAATTCTTTATTAGAACATCCACAACCTGTTTTTGTATGGTAATTTAGAATTTGTTTTTACAAAACGTTGATATTAACCAATCAAAACGCAGTTATTTACGCTTGGTAATGATGCGAACAATCGCTCGTTTGCCGTAATGTACATGCATCCACACATCTTAGTTCCACTCGTCCATTACCGGTAATAAGAGTCACCGAGATGTTTATTCCCGACTATAAAAAAGTAAAAGATTTAGTCTTTCTTTCAATATTCTTAATATCCACATTTAGTTTATTTCATCAACAATGCATTATTTTAAATAACCTTAATCAGAGTTCTACTCTTTATAGATCTTTTGTTGTTTCAAGATTTTGACCAGCGCAAATTCTGACTTTGAAAATTTTGCACTCAAAATGTCCATTCAATTTTACTGTTCAAGTATCGTAAACACCCATCTGTGTATGCCATGTTAAACACGAGTTAAAAAAGTAAAAGATTTAGTCTTTCTTTCAATATTCTTAATATCCACATCTAGTTTATTTCATCAACAATGCATTATTTTAAATAACCTTAATCAGAGTTCTACTCTTTATTGATAGATCTTTTGTTGCTTCAAAATTTTGACCAGCGCAAATTCTGACTTTGAAAATTATGCACTCAAAATGTCCATTCAATTTTACTGTTCAAGTATCGTAAACACCCATCTGTGTATGCCATGTTAAACACGAGTTTTGCTAGAAATGAGCCTGACATTCTGCTGACACAAACGATGTCACGTTCTTCTCATGGAAAGCGTGCATGTATCGGCCATGTGCTTTACTACCCGGTATATATAGACTAGTCAACTCGGACTTACAGCTTGGTAGTGAAAAGAACCTTGAAATAAAATCGTAGTGCAAAAACATTGCGATATTTAGCATTTGAATGATCTGATGCAGCTTGCAATGCCATATATATCGCATAAACATTTGCAATAAAACAGTCTGAAAGAAGATGCTTTGAGATAATCAATAATTTAAAAGTTTTTAATACAAAGCATAACAAAGGTACAAAACGTACATGTCATAAATACCTTGCTATCCGTTACATTATGTCTCTTCTGAATGGTCAAATTTTTTGTTTTGAATATAAGAAATGTGTCGTTTGTAATACATTTCGGGATCTGGATCGCAAGCCACATCATTACGTAATGCGAAGAGTTCTTACAATAATATGCTAGATTTACGTATTCTCTTGGTCAACAGAATGAAATCCTGCCGATAGATATAGATAATCTACATTGATAAATTATCAACAGTCATCAAATGCTGTTCTCGTTGCCCAGGCCTCAGTAATCCTTGATTATCACGTTTGTTTGATTTTATGCTTCATTACTTGACAGCGGCATAGTGTGCAAAACTTAATCGGCAATAGCAGGCGATTAGCTACTAGCACTAGCCGCTTATGTTTTTAGGTCTCTTTATCTCATTGAAGGGGTATTCCGGTATTTTGGTTGTATTTCGGTAAGTTGTGTGACCGCTTCCAGGCCAGTCAAAAGATCTACATTACCAACATAAATGTCCCTTTGCCAAAAATAGTTTAATCTTGGGACAGTGTTCTGGATCTGGCCCAGTATCAACAAAGCTCCTTAATTAAAACTTGTCAGATGTCCTAAAATAATGAAACTCCCGCCATAACCCTGGCTCTGGCTCTACCATGTATAGTGCAATTTTGCAATTTTTGCATTAAGATATTTTATTCTAACTTGATGAACAAGTGAATAGTGCGAAATTTAACATTCCCCCTAGCTGACTTATGAATACCAGCTAATAAAAACCATAGATAACACCAAAACTCTTCTAAAAAATTCATTGAACAAAATAATATAGAATTTAGATTGTAAAATGTGCACTTTATAGCAATAAAAATATTAATCATAAAATTATCGATACATTTATATAAATATTTGTCAGGAATTGGTCCTCAGGCATTAATTCAAAGGGAATAAAAGAACTGAGTACCTTGTGTTGGGGATTGAACCTGGGACTCCGACATGAGAGGCAGACTCACTTACTTATGTCGCTAAAGAAACTATTAGATGTTGCTTCAAGGCAGGTTACACGACTTACCGAAATACCGAAACACAACCGAAATACCGGAATACCCGTCGTATATATCATTTGGTCTTTTACAATTAATTCTTTATTAGAACATCCACATCCTGTTTTTGTATGGTAATTTAGAATTTGTTTTTACAAAACGTTGATATTAACCAATCAAAACGCAGTTATTTAAGCTTGGTAATGATGCGAACAATCGCTCGTTTGCCGTAATGTACATGCATCCACACATCTTAGTTCCACTCGTCCATTACCGGTAATAAGAGTCACCGAGATGTTTATTCCCGACTATAAAAAAGTAAAAGATTTAGTCTTTCTTTCAATATTCTTAATATCCACATCTAGTTTATTTCATCAACAATGCATTATTTTAAATAACCTTAATCAGAGTTCTACTCTTTATTGATAGATCTTTTATTGTTTCAAAATTTTGACCAGCGCAAATTCTGACTTTGAAAATTATGCACTCAAAATGTCCATTCAATTTTACTGTTCAAGTATCGTAAACACCCATCTGTGTATGCCATGTTAAACACGAGTTTTGCTAGAAATGAGCCTGACATTCTGCTGACACAAACGATGTCACGTTCTTCTCATGGAAAGCGTGCATGTATCGACCATGTGCTTTACTACCGGGTATATATAGACTAGTCAACTCGGACTTACAGCTTGGTAGTGAAAAGAACCTTGAAATAAAATCGTAGTGCAAAAACATTGCGATATTTAGCATTTGAATGATCTGATGCAGCTTGCAATGCCATATATATCGCATAAAAATTTGCAATAAAACAGTCTGAAAGAAGATGCTTTGAGATAATCAATAATTTAAAAGTTTTTAATACAAAGCATAACAAAGGTACAAAACGTACATGTCATAAATACCTTGCTATCCGTTACATTATGTCTCTTCTGAATGGTCAAATTTTTTGTTTTGAATATAAGAAATGTGTCGTTTGTAATACATTTCGGGATCTGGATCGCAAGCCACATCATTACGTAATGCGAAGAGTTCTTACAATAATATGATAGATTTACGTAATCTCTTGGTCAACAGAATGAACTCCTGCCGATAGATATAGATAATCTACATTGATAAATTATCAACAGTCATCAAATGCTGTTCTCGTTGCCCAGGCCTCAGTAATCCTTGATTATCACGTTTGTTTGATTTTATGCTTCATTACTTGACAGCGGCATAGTGTGCAAAACTTAATCGGCAATAGCAGGCGATTAGCTACTAGCACTAGCCGCTTATGTTTTTAGGTCTCTTTATCTCATTGAAGGGGTATTCCGGTATTTTGGTTGTATTTCGGTAAGTTGTGTGATCGCTTCCAGGCCAGTCAAAAGATCTACATTACCAACATAAATGTCCCTTTGCCAAAAATAGTTTAATCTTGGGACAGTGTTCTGGATCTGGCCCAGTATCAACAAAGCTCCTTAATTAAAACTTGTCAGATGTCCTAAAATAATGAAACTCCCGCCATAACCCTGGCTCTGGCTCTACCATGTATAGTGCAATTTTGCAATTTGCATTAAGATATTTTATTCTAACTTGATGAACAAGTGAATAGTTGATTCTTATTAGTTTCCCTTTGAATACAAGTAAAGTAATTTCACATACAACATTTTATCTGAAATTTCACTATTAAATGCGAAATTTAACATTCCCCCTAGCTGACTTATGAATACCAGCTAATAGAAACCATAGATAACACCAAAACTCTTCTAAAAAATTCATTGTACAAAATAATATAGAATTTAGATTGTAAAATGTGCACTTTATAGCAATAAAAATATTAATAATAAAATTATCGATACATTTATATACTTTTAATAATGCAATATTATACTGAATGTAAAAATAAAAAGTGATTTCATATTATCTATGATTCAAATGCAATAAAAGTACAACGTTAAATAAAAATATATTAGAAAAGGACTTGAACAATTTTTTCAAATGAATGTTAGTTATATAAGTAATTCAACATCTACAGGCTCTTGGGTGAGTTAAGCTTCTAGACTCAATCAGTTAGCTTTGTAATGTTATGTTAAAGTAAGTAAAGTTAAAACATACAGAATGTTCCGGAAAAATTAAAGATATGGATTTTTTCCCATTAATTATGCATTTATAATTGTTTGTCAGTTGCTTGAACATGTATTATACAAAAGTTACACAACGCTGTGTTTAATATAAGCACTAGGAATTGTAACAATTATTTCACTTCAATAAAAGTAATTTGATCTATATAATAGTAAGTTTTAATAGAAACAACAGCTTTTATTTCAGCAATAAAGCTTGAACAACCTAATTAAAAGGTTAAGGTCTATGCCGAAATAAATTTAAATATATAATGAGCAGCGTTTACTAATTTTGTCACACATTTAATTTATAATATTTAATTCTGTAATGTCGATACATCTTTATTATATAGTCTATTTCTGTTTGGTTTTCCCGACTCAGGCAGAGCTTAAGTTCATATTAAAAAATATACTCTGCATCGGTATTCTCGCGGTATCTCTATGTTCGCGGTAATTGTTTATCTTCGGATTTTCATGCTTAATTGTCAACATGTAACTTTTTTTTTTTCTTTAAGAAATTAATAAGTTATAAATTAATTCATTCGATTTAAACAAGTAATATGATTTCAAACCATAAATATAAATAACTTTCGTATCAGCTTGCAGCTATCGGCAGACATTTGGGGGTCAATGTCAACACTTTCGTCTGCTTGAGTAAATATAAATAAGGACTCAAATTATTGTTTTGTTATATTTGTTAAAGGTTAAAATCCAACAATTTAATGTGTATTTGTGTTTGTTTATACACTAACAGCAAACTTATTTCAAAACAAAAGTTTTACCGGGAGATTACCGATGACGTAATTTTTCAAGATGGCTGCATGGTGCACTAAAATCAGAATAATTTAAGGACGAATACTTTACTTTTAGACACAATTTCCATTTGTTATTTTCGTGAATAGGTTCAATTTATAGCATATTATTGAAAGAAAATGTTTTGTTAGTTGTTTTTTGCTCCAAATATTTACTTAAAGGTTAAGTACCGCGAGAATACAGATGAACAGTACAATATTCACTAAATAACACTTATTGTTTTATATACGTAACATATTAAAAGTAAATAATTAAGACTTGTAAATTTACAAAAAACGATCGAGTCCGAAATTGTATTCATCCGAAAGACAATGCCATTCAATATTGTAAAAACTTCTGAGTGTAAGACCTTCACTACTTTATTACTACCTGTACTCCGTGTATAATAAATGTTTTCTCTGCATCGCTAAGTTGTATTTCTGCCATTTGTTATATTCTGATATTCGTTAATTTAGATTATAAGCAAATATATCAACACATGTAAATGTCTCACGAAACCGGAAGTGCACAAAACGTAAGCAAGATTGGTGTACATACACAAATTGAAGTTCTTGGTAGTTCTATTTAGTCAGGTGAAAAGGGATCTGGTCTAAATGTATCTAGCTCAGCAGGGATACGTTATCGAGTATGTATTTTGACTCAATTAAAATATATACAAATGATTGTAACTATAAACCAACACACTTCCTGTGACACATTTTAGTAAATTATTAAACACCATATTGTATTGATTGAATAATTGAATCATTCAGCAAATGTCACTTGTTCAACTTCATTGTTGTCAGTCTGAATAAAACTATCATGGCCCCATATTTTGTCCTTACAAGGTGCGAGACAACATTTAAACTGCCACACAATTATAAATCTGTGGGCTGTGAAGTTGAAGTAGGTGTCGCTTAATTTTGTTTGGTATTGGGTTTGTTTGATTACGTGTTCGCCCTGGGTCCATTTGTCCTGGGTTCGTTCGCCCTATGTTTTATTGTGCATATAGTGTTTCATAGAAGTTTTTACACATGCTTTTATTGAATAGGTGGTAATTATTGGTGCCTTCTATAATCAAATGGAATCAAAAATAAAAGTTTAAACTTTATCTATAACTATATATTTGTTCATCATATGCAAATTGATTTGTTATACAATAAAACCCAAATAGAAATTAATTTCATAAAATAAAAGTCTTATGAAATTGAATTTTGCTATATTTTTTAATTCACTATTACCATTTATCGTTTTACATCAATAACCTGATCTGATAATTTTAAAAAAGGGCAAACGGACCAAGAGCGAACGGGATATAGGCCAAACTGGAAATAGGGCAAACACATTTTAGTGCGAACAGACCCTGATATATTTGGTTTGATGCTCATTTACTTAAGCCCCGGTCACACTGTCACGATTTTAGCTACGATTGCCTATGATTTACAAAATCGTGGTGATGCGTGATAAATCTTGAACACATACATACTGGCATCTGTGTGAATCGTGAAGATTCTTGGGTGATCCTTATCGATCAGGAAGGGCTACCACAGTTTTGAACACGTTCAAAACATTTGTGGCTAATCGTAGCGCCACCAAGTGCCATCTTATCTCAATCCGGCTGATTCTAACAGCCACCGTTCGTGCTTTGTCGTGATAAATCGTGACTGATTTTTTTACATATATATTACAAGACTGTACTACGTTATGGTACGTTTTGCTACGTATACGGTACGGATTTCTATGCTTGCCCTACGGTTCAGTAGGATCTTAAGCGGCATCTATCGAGACTGCTCACGAATATACACGATGGACCACGACAACGCGACGATTGGGTCGCGTTGCCTGTACGGTTGATGGCGGTGCTACTACACACTCGCTACATTTGCCTACGTTGCAGCCACAATTATGCACAAGGCATCATTATGCAAATGATGTCCCAATTGCCTTGAAGAGTAGTGAAGCGTAGAGAATTATTGGCTGCCCGTAGGTTGATCGTGATGAATCTTCTTTAATACTACTGCAATCTTAGGAGAAACGTTAACAATCGTCTGGTACCGTAGCGTATACCTGACACTAACGTATTACAACCGTAGCAGGTTGTATCATATCTTGGTGAAACCATGGTGAATCGGCTGCAGTAACCTATAAGTGTCGTTGATATTCGTAGTCTCGTCGTACAACAACCGTAGGTATACGTAGAAAGATACAATCGGGACACTATGCATCCCGACTATTCATGATTAACTCGTCCACGATCAATCGTGGGCTATTGTAGCCAAAATCGTGACAATGTGACCGGGGCTTTAGGCAATTTTATTTTGAATACCCGTACTAAGTTCAGAAACTTTGGTTGTTATCGAGTACCAAAGTGTGTTACTTTCGGTTTGTTCAATTTAGTCTCCTTATGCTATCCAATACCACAGTTAACATTTTACTTATAATAAAGTAACAATATTATTGACTCTGTTCTATCAGATGCACCCAGTCCTCACTTGTTGACTTAAAGTGTCTTTTATTTATTTTTAATGAAATCTTCAGTCCCATATTAATAAGAAAGTTTTTTGATTTTTTAAATGACACAGTGTTTTTTGTTGTTTTGCATATGTTGTATAGAGAACGAAAACATGCTGGGAAAATGGCCTTCGAAGCCAGAGAAAGGTGAATATGTTGCAACAGTTGAGTGTTGATTTGCAAGTTTGTATGACAGGGCTTTTCTTTTGAGATACATGGAAAAAGCTGGATTTTTTTTCACCCTTTCTTTCAGAGGGCATGCTACAATTTCTTTAGCCTTATGAAACCATTGAAGATTTTCTACAAATATGACAAAGAATTCTAATTATGCAGACTCTGCGAAACCTGTCAGACAAATCAGACAAAAAAATGCAATGTCTGACAGTCATTTGGGGGCCGTCAGACACAATGTCTGACATTAGAAAGTTGAAAATTTTACAGGTAGCAAGCATGTGTGTCTGACAGATTAACCAAATGTCTGACAACATTTGAACCTGATAAGACAATGCGTCTGACAGGCCCATCAGAGGTTTCGCGGGTCTTATTATGTTTCAGGTATAAACTGGAATACTGATTTGTAGGCAGTAAAAAGTTTTAAAAAATCATAAAAAAATGTTCATATTCTGGCAAATATACAGTTTAAATCAGAGACTGGGCAGATATTTTGTGATTCTTCTATTAAGCTTGTCAGTGTAGGCTTAATGCATGTGCATAAAGTGTCGTCCCTGATCAGCCTGTACAGTACGCACAGGCTCATCCAGGACGACACTTTCTGCTGTTATGGTATTTTCTGTGTCAAGGAAGTCTCTTATAAACATAAATCCACTGTAGGCGGTCTGCACAGGATAATCCGGGACAACACTTTATGCACATGCATTAAGCCAGGTTTTCTCACGACACGCCTCAAATCTTTTACTCATCCTTAAGGAGTCATAACTTTTGATTCGCGAAATATTAATTGGCGTTAAGTGGAGTGCTGGCTGATGCATGCCACAAAATGCGTGTACAACTATTAGCAGAATCCAAGTAACCAGTGTTTTTTTTTTTCATTTTGTGGGGAAAGGTGGCGGGGCCCTTCAGATGGGAAATTTTACGACAAAAGGGGAATTATTTTTTTACAAAAGCATTATTACATGTTTGTATTCTACTTTGTTATAAATCGGGATGGGACCAAATACTCGAATATTCGAATATTGGATACTATTCGCATATAAGAAAACAAATACGAATATTCGATTTTCTCATTTATTTAAAGAACAACATTTCTTTAAAAAATCATGTTTTTTTTCCCAGTTTGATTGCAAAGTTAACATGAATTCCAGTCGTATTTCCTGCCTAGCAGGTGGGGGGGGGGCAGTGTAACGTTTTTACAACACATGCTAAACATGTCCAATTAACGACAATTGATAATTGGCAGGGGGGCCACATCTGTACTTGGGCCGCAAGTTAACGGTTTGAAGGAGACGCGAATATTACGCATTATATCCACAAATAACAAAACTGGGCCATGTTGTGATAACGGTTTCACAGTTTGCACAAGGCGTACATTGTTGTTTATTATCCTTAAGTGACATCTATATGGTTAACTTGTTTACAGTAAATTACAGTTACTCTCTAAGTAAACCAATCAAAATGAATCCATTATCAGCCAATCAATTTCTTTAACAAAATTAGCATGATCTGGTCAATCTTACTATACGTCACTTGTAAATTATTCTCCATTATATCAACACTGTATATTATACAAGAGTCTTTATTATTAAACAATGCCTCCATCACGTGCTTGGAAGTACTTTATGCGGTCATTAGACAAAACCCAGACAACGTGTAATCTGCACAGCAGATACAAGCTTCATGGTTCTTAAAAAAAACCGGAACGATTAACAACTTCATTAACAATACATTTAAAAATATCTTACATTTCATTATATTTGCCTAACACTCACAAAGTTATATCGCTCATTTACCACTGAAACAAGGTAAAACAACTAGGTACACATAGTGTACATATTTCGGATAGGTAAATATTCGGACAGGGTGCCGTATATAGTAGTATTTACAAAACGAATATTCGAATATATTCGAATACCTAAAACGAATATTCGAATATTGATTTCAGTATTCGGTCCCATCCCTAGTTATAAATCATTATTCAATTGCTTTGCTACAAATGATACGAACTTAGATTATGCACTGATTTGGTTTGATAAAAAATTGCTGGGATTGTTTACGAAAATGCCTATATCTTAGTCAATTTTTGTCCAATTTTGGTCAATTTTTTTTTTTTAAATAAAGCTAACATTCTGAGGGGAACTAAGGTAAATACAGGGGAAAGATATATACTTTTTAAGCAGGGGAATGAGGCCGAATTTCGGCCCCAAACTGGCCCTAAAAAAACCCACTGGTGTTCAACTATTAGCAGAATCCATTAGTAACCCAGAATGATTATTTCGCGATGTTTCGCACTGTACCCCACTGACCAGACTACTTACTCCTTGTTGTCTTTCCTCTAATTCGATCACTCTAACTTGTCATACTTTCAGCGTGCATTTTCAAGGTTTTGAATGCATCGTAAACCACATGTATCAGGACACAGTCATGTTTTTGTAAGTCTTTGAAAGAAATGTTTTCACAATGAGCTACACATTCATATAATTATGGTTTCCACATACTGATATATATGACGGACCACCAACGACGGGACTCATATTAAATGCCCCCCTTCGTGAAAATACAAAGCCCCCGTTTATTAGGGAATATACAGTATATCAGTTTATGTACAAAATAAAGGGGTTATCTCCTGCTGATGCATCTGGGGCTTCACATATGTAATATTTAAATACTAGCTGAACATCATTGATTGTGAATAGTGTGATCATGATTCTGAGACAGTCAGATACAAATTGCTTTTCGGAACTCGGATATTTCAAGATTGAACTATAATCAGTTGCCATCAAACTGTATATTGCGCACTTTATATGCACTGGTGCTTTGTATTTGTTTTGTGGAATCGTGTATACAACAACACTGGCATTAGTCAATTTAGCCAATGGCTAAAATTGGAGCTTGTCTAAATTAAATTTCTCATTAGTGGCTACAATTTCTTCTGCATATAGAACTTAAAAATATCCCCAAAATGTGTAGGATTTCAAATTATCAGCCTGGGGCAACCCTTTGGTAACCATTGACAGTAATTTTCAGGTTTTTTCACCTTTGGGGGAAAGATGGCAGGGCCCGTCAGAAGGGAAATTTTATGGTAAAATGGGATTTTGTTTAGAAAAGCATTATTGCTTGTTTATACATTTGATTATCCTTATTTCGAACTGAGACCTTTAATTCGAAGCCAGCATTATTTCGAAGTATTTTTCTGGTCCCGAATGAATTTTTTTCTTTATTTAACTAAAATAAACTCGTTTAATTCGAACTTTTTTAATTGGAATTATCATTATTTCGCAGTCTAAAATTTGGTCCCAAATGAATATTTCACACTTATTTGCCTATTGTTAATTCGAAGTCGCAGTTTTGATTAGGACTTGATGTTTTCACACATTCGATGAAAAGATTTGCAGACCGAGCGTGTCAACATATTGGGCGTTATTCGCTACTGGGAACTATTTACACTAATTCAGGCCAGTGACGTGTGGCCTGTGTATGGCAAGGTATATTAGGTACTAACATGTACGCCAACGTAAAACTTTCAAATCGGTTAGCTGTCCAAGATCGGTAAAACCGTGTACCCATGTAAAAAGGTAAACCAAATAACTAAAGGCTTTCATTTATATCTTTATACCAAGTCAGATGCGCTTGTTAAGAATTACGATTTTATAAGTATTTTATTTTTTATTTTACGAACTATATTTGGCTCCTTTACCGTGGCGTATGTTTACAAAAAGCAATATGTGACGCGACCGTTACGGGTTTGTATAAAATAATGAAAATGTTTAAATCGAACTTTCGTTATTTTGAAGTTTTTTCGCCGGTCCGGACGACTTCTAAATAACGGTGTTCGAATGTATTCTTCTTTGATATAAAACATAAATTAATTAATTGTTTTGCTGGAATTACTAAGATTATGCACTAACTGGTTAGATGAAAAATTGCTGTGATTGTTTATGAAAATTCCTCTATCTTAGTCAGTTATTGTCCAATTTTGGTCAGTTTTGTTTAAACAAAGCTTAAATCCTGAGGGGAATTTTATGGTTAATATAGAAGGGAAATATATACTTTTGAAAGAGGGGAATGGGGCCAAATTTCGGCCCCAAAATGGCTAAAAAAAAGCACTGATTTTAGACACAGAACAAAGAAAGGCCCTGTTTCAATATGCTAAACTGTACATGCATTATGCAGCAGTTAACTCCATCCTAATTCGCTTATGTGCATGTTATACTCTAACCTTATACTTAAGCTAATAATTTTTCAAAACTTATTGTATCAAATGCATCATCTTTAAAACATCGTAGAAGCGCAGTGTTTCTAACCTTATAATTTTGTATCTGATGCATTGTAACTATTGGCATTGAAATAATTTGTAACTATTGGCATTGAAATAATTTATAACTATTGGCATTGAAATAATTTGTAACCATTGGCATTGAAATAATTTGTAACTTTTTATTTGTAGCCCAAAACTTTTTACATGAATCACAGTCAACAAGACAGCACGCAAATTAGTTTTCAAATTACTTCACATACATAAATAATCTTGTGAAAAGTGTTTTGGATGATAAAATTAATCCTATAAATAATTTTTTTACTACATACATGTGTAATTATATTTCCATAATATGTACAAGATTTTGTAAAGATTAAACAATAACTAATATAAATAGCGGTAACTAAATCAGCTTTAGTAGCCCGGTGGGCTTGTGATTTAAAACTGTAGTAGCCCAAATGAAATTTTTGGTAGCCCATGGGCTCTGGGCACTGGATTTGTCGGACATTGGTTAATAATTATGGTGTCTGACTGCTGATTTAGAGGTTTTGCGTAGTTTACAGCATTAAAGATGTTATACAAACTGGCACTGTTTGAAATGTTGGTTACTTTTATATTTTCAAGGTCAGAAGGTTTATAAAATGTTTGCAAGTTGCAGCAACCAGGGGGCTTATTTTGATGCAAAAAATGTGGTGACTATTCCAACACCATATATTTTATGGTCATGTAAACTATGTAACACATTGTTAAGGACTTTAAATGTGGGCTTTTTATAACAGCTACTATATTTATAATATATTAATATATACTAGCACTTGATACCATGTTGGTTGATTACCGGTACATGTTCACAGTAATAATTATTATAAAATGCAGGCTTTTTATAACAGCTAGCAGTATGCAAGAAGCTTTTGCATGTATCACATTTGAGGCATGTCGCGAGAAAATTGGGCGGAATGCATGTGCGTAAAGTGTCCGCACAGGCAAATCCAGGATGGCACTTATGTTTAGAAGAGACTTCCTTGAAACGGAAATAAAAACGGAATGTGTCATCCCGGATCAGCCTGTGTGAACTGCACATGCTGATCGGGTATAACACTTTACCATATGCATTAAGGCCGGTTTTCCCACGACACGCCTCATATAACACTAACCAAAATTATTTTTTTAGACGGACACATATCAAAACTGCTAAAGATATTACCATTACAAAAGTTAAACAAATACCTGGAGTAAAATTTTCAGATGTTTTGTGAAAATGGTATCTTTTAATTGCATCCATTTGACTTAACTCCATGCCTGTCATTTGCTGATTTTAATGTGGTAGTTAACTGATGGAAAGATCAATGTTACAATAGTTTCTTTAGCTGAACATTGTAAATTGCGCGATATAATGTTACAATAGTTTCTTTAGCTGAACATTGTAAATTGCGCAATATCAACTTTTCAGCTTGAAAAACATCAGTCACACTAGTTTACAATAGTTGTAAATAACTTTTATGTAAAAACTTTTAGCTGTTGTAAAATTGCGCAAAAATGTCATTCAATCATGTTACAGTCTGCCTGTAAAGAATGTCATTTTTTTGGCATTTAGACTTCACAAATAATGCAGGAAACATATTAAATACAATTATTTAACATAACGCCACATGTTAGGAAAGTGTCTTCTCATGGACCAAGATTATGTTAATTTTGTAGGAGAGAATTGTAAATGGACTGGCTTGATTTAGTGGTGGTCATTGGAGAGGGGGAGGGGGGGCGAGATTTCATTATTGGTGACAGATCGATTTTACATACAGGGCGTGGTGATTGGAGAGGGGTGGTGGGTGGGGGGGGGCGAGATTTCATTATTGGTGACAGATCGATTTTACATACAGGGCTTTCAAGGGATAACTTATCTTGACAACTTGCGGCTTACATCTCTATGTCTATCGTGCCTACTAATTTAGTGTGTACTTAATGGTCCAAGACGTTTCAGTCATTAAAGAGAAGATCTGTTGATGCTGTGCTTGAGTAAACAACAAACCTGAAGAATATTATGCCTGGCATTTTATAAGCAATTACTGGGGGAGAAAATTCTCACAATCCTTGCAAATTTTAATTTGATGACTGTTGGACATTATTATCATATATTTGTACACAGTACAGTTATGTTTGATACCTGTGTAAAATATTAAATAAAATGAATATAAGAACCAGTATAATAATCTATGTAAGACAGTGTACAATAAAAAAAAACAGCAGATGCAGTTTCTGCTATTCGGAATTTATGTATAAAAATGTACCCACCTTTTTGTAGTGGGTAAATTTGAGTCTTACCTAACTTAAACAGTATTATATGATCGGTCAAGTGTATAATTATTTTTCTTCACAAACAGATTTATCACTATTTTTCTTTAAAACATTCCTGCTAAATGTATCAGTCTCTTTGTTCAATGATCAATTGTTTATTTTTAGCTGTCCAAAAAATGCATCAATATTTTCCCCCCGGAGATGGGAAGCAGCGGGCTGACCCAGTGGAATTTGACTACTATTATTTTGGGGGGTCTAATTCCCCACCCAAGAGTTAAGCATTTTATATAATCTTCAGTGTTTTTCTACCAAAATGTGTCTTTAAATTTAAAAATAAATCAATCCCAACCCTACCTAACTTTTTGAGACCATTGCCCGAAACACTATGTGGCGCATCGTGGGAAAACCGGACCTAATGCATGTGCATAAAGTGTCATCCCGGATTAGCCTGTGCAGTCCGCACAGGCTAATCCAGGATGACACTTTCCGCCTAACGTGGATTTATGGCAAGAAGACACTCTAGAAGTCACATTTTTAACCCAATCAACATAAAACTTGCTCAGAATATTTGTTCTTATGAGATCTCAGTCGAGTTCGAAATGGTTCCGCTCCGTTGAAAAACATGGCCGCCAGGGGGTGGGGCAGTTTTCCTTATATGGCTATAGAAAAAGCTTGTGAACACTCTAGAAGTCACATTTTTTGCCCAGTCAACATGAAACTTGCTCAGAACATTTGTTCTTATGATATCTCGGCTGAGATCGAAAATGGTTTTACTCCGTTGAAAAACATGGCTGCCACGGGGCGGGGCAGTTTTCCTTATACATGTATGGCTATAGTGAAAACTTCATGAAACTTGCTCAGAATAGTTTAGTTCCTTAGCCCCTCAGGTGAGTGACCTAGGGCCTTGTGGCCCTCTTTTTCGCGATTTTTTTGGTGTTCTCATATTGTTATCATGTTAAACTGTTCAAAAGTGCATTGTATATTTTTAGCTTCACAAATGACACAGTATCAGATGTCCTTCAACAATTTGTGGGGAAAATAACGACCGTGTTGTATTGGGTAAAATAATTGTCACGCTGTATGCATTGTTTTTGAAATTAATGATGACCATGCTGTCTTGAGGAAAATTCTAGAAATGTATCATGTGTCATCTTGATTGTTCAACTGTTGCTAGAGCAATGTCACGCGGAAGCTTTTATGCAAGTCCCAACAGACTTAATAAGTAAATGTATATGTTTATCTTCACAAACCACACAGTATCAGATGTCCTTTTCTTACAAAATGTTTCATGTGTCATCTTGGTTGTTCAACTGCTGTTGGAGCAGACGGTCATGCGAAAGCTTTTATCCAAGTCCCAACAGACTTATGTAAATGCTCTGCTGCCGTGTGCGACTTCACTTAAGATTTTCTTTGCACAAGAATCACGCCACAAGAGATGTAGTAATTTCCTAGGCACATGTGGGATCGTAAAAGATTGCAGTGGATTAAAACTCGTAACAGGAAATGGGAACCGAAGTTCATCCATAGAAACGCTTCTTATTCGACTTCAAAATGAATAATCAATAGCGTGTTTGCAGTGGCGACGATTAAATGTAAATGAAGTGTATCGCTGTTGCATTTTGTTCTTAATTATGATGTCCTCGGAAAAAAAGATTCTGTTATTTTTCCTAGAGAAAACTTGTACATTTGTAAAAGTTGAAAGTGCATTTGTAATAGTATAGGAATCATGAATTTGTACTCCTATTTCTGTAATATGTTGGAGTTTGAATTTCCAGTCTTATTTTTGATTTTCTGCCAGACAAGCATTATGGATTTTTTCATGGATTTGTGAGTGAGGAATTCATTAGGTAGGATTATATACCGGTTACAAGATTTGTGGGTTGCATAGAAACTAATGCTAGTTGTGTATAAATTAGTTGCATTTCTATGCATAAATTATTGTTTATGAATAAAATTTAAATTGATTGAACTGAAAAAGCAATAAACCGAACATTACTTACTAACTTTGATGTTTGTGACTCGAGTAATACAAACTTGTGTTGAGTACATGTATTCTTTCTTTGTAAGAGTTATTATTCATTAATCCAGACATGTACCAGGATAATAATAAGAATATTGTGAAGATAAGTATCATCAAAACGAGGAAATCACTGCGTATTATGCATTCTTGGAACAAGAGAATTGCAAAAGAGAAAATGAATGTTGTAATACTTTAATGATGTCAAGGGCTCGAGGTACTGTGCTATAAACTCTTTAAAAAATAAACATACTGGTATATGCACTGGTAGTATAGTCTAAATAATTAGACACAATCAGTGGATTCTTAGCTATATTTGGTGAGGCCAAAAAAAATAAATTCTGTGTTTGGGGCAACCCGACCCTACCTAGCGAAAAAAACCCGACCCTAAAGTTTTTAGCGGCCATTGTTTTCTGTGAAATCCGTATTTGTCAGATTTTAGTTGATTTTCATTTTTTTTTACCGAAATGTGTCTTTTAAAAAAAAACAAGTTAAACAAAACTCAACCCCTGCCTTGCCTTACATTTTTGAGACTGTTGCCCAAAACACACAATTGATTTTTTTTTACCTAGGGAACAGAATCAGATTTAACAAATATAATATATAAAACAAACAAAAAGAAAAACAACATTAAAGAATGAATGCAAAATAAGGGGAAAAAAAATCAGGCTCATATAGGAGTATTAGTAGTATACATGTAGCTGTAGGTTGGTGCTAACAAATAAAACTTAGAAGCCAAGTTTTTTAATGTTAACATATTTTTAAGAAATAGTTTTCAATTTATTGTTGTTAATTGGCCAATAAACAACGATTTGGAGTTCTGATGTGTAGGAATTAAACCACAATGGCATTAGCCCAAGTTGTTTAATATCCATGCATCAAAACAACAAAGAGTTGTTTATTGGCAGATTAACAATGATAAATCTAAAATTATTTTGATTTTAACATAAATTTTTGCAACTACTTTTTACTATGCTCCGCTCAGAAACGGAACTTAATTTGCGTTGTTTATTAGGTTACAAGTATAACAACAATAATTGTGTTCTTTGTTTATAGAAAAAATAGCATGTTTCATGTCAAAATAATTTAAAAACTCTTCGTAGCGATTGGCTATTTTGGCTACTGGTAAGCTAACAGTATGAAAGGACTATGTTGAAAATATGTCCAATGGCCACTACATTATGCCCAGTGAATGTTCTTTCTAGCCCGTATGAAATTGGATTACTGGTACATCTTCATTTTCCTGTTGCCAGTCAGGACTTCTCTGACAAAACAAGAGTTATGTGGTGATTTTTGTATGTTTTTTTACTCAAGGATTTGTGTAGTACATGACTGTACATGTATCAGGCAGTCAACCGATTCCTATATTCCTATCTTTTGGAAAGAAATCCTATATTTTGAAAAACCTATATTTCCTATATTTTCCTATATTTCAGAATGTTTTCCTATATTTTAAAGAAATTTGGTCATCCCCAAGTCTGAAATTGGTCCGTGAACAGTACATCAAGAGCCTATATGTTGATTTGTTTTTCTCGCTCGCTTTGCTCACATCAAACTTAAATACTCAGATTACTGATATGTGATTATGTCTGACTTTATTAGCATGAACATATTTATCAGATGTTTTGTTCATTAAAACACAAGCTGTTATCCCATATTATCCTTATAATTAAGTATTTTTACTATAAAATTCCTATATTTTGATAAAAAAATTGGCACCAAGTCCTATATTTTTGGTGAAAATATGCCTATATTGTTCCTATATTTTCTATGGGACTTAGTTGAGAGCCTGATGTATTTGTGTCGGTATTATAGAACCGTTGCTGTTACTGCAGTTGGCATCGACAGCTAGTTAGGCATGTATGTGTTGCTCTTGAAATAGGAGTTCAAATTAAAAAGCAGATACTTAAAAAGAAATGTTTGGGAAATATCTTTTACAGAATGTGTTCTTTTATTGAAAAATTATGCAAGATAAAGCAAACTGTAGGTTGGTTTATAATTTTGCAATGAAACTGTCTGAAAGTGATTTGAAATATTGGATTTGACACGGCAGGATCTAAAGAGGCACAAGATATTATGTGATGTGAACAATATTTGCTATGATACAGTTGTTGGGCTGCCCATCATTTTAGAGAGCTTGTGCTAAATTGATTTTGAAACAGTGTGTGAATATTTCCTTTAAAATAATAATGCAACTAAGGCACACAATGTGCCTTTGTTTGAATGTCCAGGATCTATAGAAATAAAAAATACAGGTACAGTATTCTTGTTTTGATGATGAACACAAGAAAGATTTGGCCTGATTTTAACTGTTTTTGCATGAGTCTAGTTTCTTCTCAGTGTTGGGAAATGGCTTTGTTAACAGTTTGAGTGAACTTTCAGTTTGTGAAAGTGTTGCAAAGTTAAGGAACCAGCATTGAGAAGAATTTGTTAAATTGTGTATGTATTTCTTTAAATTGGTATTTAAAAGTGTGCTCTTTTCTATCAGTAAACAGTTTTACACTGTAAATCGTTGGATGTCTGGATTTTGAATGTTATTTTATTTTGATAGGGAATATTAAATTTAATTCAAGGCAATCAAGCCTTGTTGTGATTTGAAGCATGGTCAATTATGAAGAAAAAAATAAGAACAGCTTTCTTTTTTACCTGCTCATTGTATCTACAACACACTATTATGTGAAATTAGAATAAGACATGAAACATAGAATAGACTGTTTTATTATCCCAATGTTCAGTGTGCAGTTAACCATTTGTAATTTAAGTTTTGCAAAGTAATAAGTACAATATATACCTGCATAAGTACATTTAAGTTTACCAAAAAACTGTATAGTTTATGCCTGTACACGTTTTCACAAATAAATAGGACCATGTTCATGCGTGCACAGTTTTTAAATAAGACTCAATCAGATCTAATGAAAGAGAAATAAAAAAAAGTGCAATTAAACCATCAGTATTCACTGAGAGAGCATAAAAACATACTTGAACAATATGAAATATCAGGTTATATGTAAAAAAAGAAACGTTTCAGGGCCATTCTATGGTAGAAGTCACAAAATTGAGTATTTTAAGCTCGTCTTTTAACAAAATCATTGCTTTTGCCAAAAATAAAATCAAATGTTATTACTTGAACTTCACAGGAACGGCCATAAGCAGGGAGGGGAGGATGACGCCATGCTGGTCCAAGAGAAGCCCCGAAAACCCGTGGCCGATGGCATGGTGATAATCGACTGCGCACCGTACCTTCGGCGGTGCGGGCTTCATTGGTGCATCCCGAAGGATAGCAGAACCGCGTGGTTCGTAAAGGACATCTGTGGGGTGATTTGTGTCGTGTTTACATGGATGCTGATTCTGTACGCAGAATACGTCGTCATGGTCATCATGCTGTTGCCCAGCCCGAGTGCCGGGTACGGGTGGGGAAACGGAATACTATTCAACACGTTGGTTTTCCTGGCGTTGGCGTCCCACTCCAGGGCTATGCTCACAGACCCGGTAAAGAATCAAAACATCGTTAATTTTAGACTATAGTGTGTATTTTTAAGGATTGCGACATGGAATTTTGGACAACAATTTAGGACACAATAATTGTATTAGCTCGTTACTTCTTATGCAAAAGTGATTGTCTATACCTCTCAGAAAAATGGTTATGAGTTGTAATTAAAATTATGGTAAGAATGACGATGGTGGCAATGGTGGTGATTGTGGTGGTGGCAATGATGATGAGGATGATAATGATGATGATAATGATTACATGGATACAATTTACATGTGCATGTTTCGGAAGGATGTCCCTATACATATTATTACATATTGGTAATATAAACACACAAATAACAATTACATCCCTCTATCTGCCATTTGTGTTTCCAAATAAGAGAAGTTTTCGTAATAAAAATGTATGTTTTCCTTTCAGTGTCTATATTCTCCTCCAACATAGGAAATTGATACCTGTAAAATTGCAATAGCGATAAACATTTTAATTAAATTTTCAATTATACGATTCAAAGGAAAACATGGCAGTTATCAATGGCTTATGGTGCAGTCAAGTTCAGGTGATGTATTGGAAAAGGGATATGGTATTAAAACATTTCTCCCCGAGTGCGTTAATTATCAGGTTTGCCTGCATCCTTTTAAATTAGAAAATAGAGTTAATGCATAATGATTTTATTATTCAAGAAATCATGCACTGCAATATTATGTTCATAACTCGATAGATAAAATAATGCCATTTACTATTATTTATGTAAATTACAGTGCATTTCATTACAGGTTCAAAGTCTTCGCAATATTGATTATATTTTCCAAAACACTTAAGGCATATAATGTGTAAAAAAAGTGTTGTTCTCTGAAGCCCTTTCTCTCAGTTTTATCTTGAAAATAGTTGTAATTTTGATTTGTTCAAATCATCAAGGGGAATTTTTTTAGATTTGCCGGGAAAAATATGAGGCGCATCGTGGGACAACCGGACTTAATGCATGTGCGTAAAGTGTCGTCCCGGATTAGCCTGTGCAGTCCGCACAGGCTAATCTGGGACGGCACTTTCCGCCTACAGTGGATTTATGTTTAGAAGAGACTTCATTGAGACAGAAAATACCATAAAAGCATAAGTAAAGTGCCGTCCAGGATTAGCCTGTGCGGACTGCACAGGCTGATCCGGGATGACACTTTACGCACGTACATTAAGACCGGTTTTCCCACGACGCGCCTCATATAGTCAGTATGCTGGTCGATAAACCCAAAAAGGTAGTACGCACAAATTGTTTTTGCATAAAGTGATTCTATACCATGTCCCTACTTAGAAACTGTGTGATGCAACTTTGTCATCATTGAGCATTTTGAAATATTCAAGATGGCTGCCAAGATGGCCACCACAAATTTAAAATTGACATACATCTTTCAATATGTATCGTAACTACAATATTCTGATTGTATGTAATGTATGTGTTGTTAGAAAATGTATTGGCAAATATGCAAATGGTTTTTACATAAATAAAAGGATTAATAATATTTTTAATGGCCGACAAAATGGCCGCCAAATCAGAGAAGTGTGTGTTTCGTTGGTTTGATCATTCTAAATGCACCAATTTCGCCACAATACTATTACTAATTATGTAAACATATGCTTAAATGTTTTTAATTGAACAAGAGCTGATTGTAAAAGAGTTTTTCCCCCTCTAGGTTTTAATATCAAGTTGGATACAGAGGGCGTAAACTGCTAATGGAATCAAATTTTATATAAGTCAAGGTCCTGGGTGATTTGGTTAATCATCGAACTGGGTTAAGATATTGCAACCTAAATGTTCATCAAAAACCGTATCAAAACTGTTGCACTTAAATGCTGAAATGGCTAAATGCCAATTTTAGATATTTCAAGGGCCACAACTCCGCAGTAAATTAGGCGATTTGCTTGATTATCGAATATGACCAAGAAAGTATGCCCAGAAACAATTTTATGAAGTTTGGTGATGATCTTATAGAGCAGAAATACCCGACAGACCGACCTACATTGGCAAACCAATATACCCGTCACCTTCGATGGGGGCATAATTATTTAAATATGTATAATAAAGCAGATGCTTTATTTTAATCATTTACATTTCAACTTAAATATAGTTTGTGTTCGGTTAACATACCATGTATATGCAAGTAAACCGTAGGCAGATAAGCTGCATAACAAAATTGGGGCTGGGGAATTGTCATCAAGATTTGTTTTTGGGATGAAAATCTTTGAGCTTGGATTCTTGCTCCGTCTAAAGCTGATAGGATCTATGTTTTGGGGAGCTAGGTCAAATGCTGTCCTCCAAATGCATGTCGGAATGTCACAGGCTTTTCTGTACAAAACCTAGTAGTTGAAATAATAGAAAACTGGGATAAAACTAGGAAGTCAAATGTAAAAACTATGAATTTATTAACGAATCGTGTTATATTTGTATTTATTTATCAAATCTGAAAACCATATTTATTGCAAGGCACACAAAAGTAACTGGTTCCGTTTTTTTGTCATCGTGTTTAGCATCATGCAGCAAACCTCAGCTTTCAGTTTAGGCAGATGTATGCCAGAATATTGAGACTGCATGTTTGCATGAGATGCCGAATCAACAGACCTCAGTTTATGCAAAGGATTTTGAAAACTAAAATTAATGTCCCCTTGTGTTCTGCAATACATATTTCGTACACAATAAACATAGCAACCAGTTTATATCAGGGACTACTCTAAAGGAACCGAGAATCAAGAAAGTTAGTGCATTATCCTGGTCAGAGCTATTTCTCAAGAATGAACTGCTGGATTTCAATACAATACATGTTGAGTGTACCAGTGGAAAATGAGCATAATATTATGATATGTTGCCTCTGTGTGCTATTGGCCTTTGATTATTTCCCTGTCCCTAATGTGCAGTGCAACTACTGGTAGAAATTCAATGACAACTGCTCGTGGCTTTCATACCAAGAGGAAATGAACATATTGCAAGATGTTCCTTTTTGATGAGTTTTCACCGGGTTATGTTCTTTTGATTATATTTTCAAACAGTATTTGTGTAGCATGTTTTTCATGGATATTTCTCTATAACCAATTGTTGAATATCTTAGTGTTACAGATGCCACTGTTCTGTCTGTGGCAATATTTTTTTGCATCTTCTGCACGTTGGTATGGTATTTTAATGTAATGTTCATTAACAGTGTTGACAGTTGAATACGTTTAACAATTCTAGAGATATTAAGATGTTATTTTCTTTTTACTAGTTACTATTGACAAAGAACATAATTGGAGAGGTTCAGGATAATTCATTTCACCGTTGTATTTAGAATTTTAGTTTTGAAATACATATTTGACCTCCTCACTTCATTCAATTTATTTGGCAAGTATCAGTTTTACTAATGTCCTTGTTTGGTAAGCAATGGTATGTCAAAATATAATATGCAATAATTAATCAAGCAGGTGAGTTAATATATGACTTTTAGTGTATTAATCAAAATTCTATTCAAAAGTGCACAATACCAATAAAAACATCAAACAGAAGGTCCACAGGCTTTGTAAACAGTGTGCATTATACTATATGTGACTTTCATCATAGGCCTATAACCACAAGAAAATATGTTTTAAGTGAACTGTCCTCACAGTATGCTTATAGATCTGTTGGTACTGAGACTTCTCTCCTGCTGATGTCTCTGGAGTTTTAAAATTCTTATATTCATATAAAAATTCATTGATTTAATGCAACTGGGTGACGATGATTTCTATCATGAACTCGTTTCAATTTAACACACATAGAATGGAGAACACAGGACAATAAGTTCCATATACCACAGCCGCTTAAAATTTGGAATACTAGATGCATTTTGCGAAACCAGAACAAACTTGGAGCCCTTCTAAAACTATGAAAATGTATATACCAGGAAAAACTAGTGATTATCAAAATGATGACTGTGTTTGTCATGACAGTATGTTAAGACGGTAGTGGTGTGGTAGGATTCAGTTTGTGATTGATTGTGCACAGTCTTCTGACTTCCTAGTGTGTGTTTGTGCGCTACTTTTAATGTTGTTTTGGATTTGTTGGTCGAAGACATACCGCCATTAGTTGTCCATGACATTTTGTACAGTACCATTTGAAGGCCAGAATATACACCGACCAGAGGATGCCACATCGATCAATTAAAAACACATCTGATTTTCCAGTTCTTCCGACTGATTTTGTGATATGAATTTTTTTTGTGTATTTGTTGATGCCAGCGCCATTACTTTAAAGTAACAACATAACTCCAGATTTATCAACTTTAAGCATTTCTAGGTGCAGATAAAATAGTAATTGGTACTTGCCTTCAAAATATCCCAGGTATTGTCATATTATAGTTGTTATAATGCAGGAAAGACATACTCTGCAAAACATAACATACAAATTGATTACAAAATAACTAATAAGGGAGATAATCATGTTTTTAAAAAAACTGCCAATCAAAGAGCTAAATATTGATATCACATGGACTCGGGTTATTACTTTCATTCTATTATTCATAAATAACATACAAACACTAATTATGTTCTCAAAATCTATAAACATTTTACAAATACTATTTTACTTGAGAAATAATAAATGTTGGAAGCTATTTTGTCGGCCATTTTGGATTTTTCAAATGGTGTTTTGCTTAAAATGTTTGAAAAAATGTTTTTCATGGTGTTGCAAACAACAAATACAATGCATATGCTCAATTTGTTTTTGTTTTCTCATGTTTTCATGTAATTTAAAGGACAGATGTCAATTTTAACATTTCGGCGGCCATCTTGGCAGCCATCTTGGAAGCCATCTTGAATATATCAAAATGCTCAATGATGACAAAGTTGCATCATTTGGTTTCTTAGAAGGGACATGTTAAAGGACCATTTTATGCAAAAACATTTTGTGCGTACTATTTTTGGGGGTCAGGTCACTATTTGGCATTTGGCATACCGACTAACATATACTCCAGAGCTGGGAGAATGGGGCCTTAGTATTTTGTCTCCAAATTGGCCTAAAAAACATTTTTAGGATATGTTCTCGTCTTCAGAAGCAATAATATACCTTTAGAGCAGACGGTTAATCCCATACTAAATTTATTATAGCTGTTTTATATCGTTGGAACATTGTAACAAAGGCAATAAACTTTCTTGACATTTTTGCATAATATGATGGTACAGTGTGCAAAAAACCTTTCTGCTACTATTATTTTCTTAGTTATTATTGTTCCCTGTAAATGCCATGGACCAGTGTGTGATTGTGCAACATGTCTGAGCTTAAGACATTTGTTCATGCCTAGGCTAAAAAAAATAAATTGGGTGTTTCAGGCAACGTTCTCACAAAAGTTAGGTAGTGTCGAGACTGAGTTGTTTTTTACTTTTTTTTTTAAAGACACATTTCAGTAAAAATTCCTCGAAAATTATCTCAAATTTGACGAATACGGATTTTACAGAAAATAATCATCGCTAAAAACTTCAGGTTTGGGGGGGGGGCGGGTTTCCCTTAAGGTACGGTCTGGTTGCCCGAAACACAGAATTAATTTTTTTTGGCCCTACCAAACAGTATTTAATGCTGGAAGAGTATTATTTGGGGAAAAAGTGTGACATTTCTGAGAAGAAAAGCTGCAACTTTGTGTCTCACACAATGCAACATTGTTTTCTGTTAAATTGTTTTATAAAATTGTGTTTGAAAAAAGTGTGTGTCTTGTGAAATTCTAAACAAGTATGTGTAATATCATTTATTATTTCTTCATAAAAAAAAATTATTACCAGTAATTTGAAAAAAGCAGTTATTAAATTTCAAAACTTGTTATATATTTTTTGATTTTTTTTTAGTTCTTTTTACTTTTCCATAGTTGTTGATTTTCCGAAAAATTAAAATGTGTAGGGTTTTCTCCCTAAGGAATTTTAAATGATTTCTGTTATACATAATTATGTGTTTTCTTGAATGATTGATTCTAGAAGTTCTCAAGAAATTCGTATTAGTTTATTTTTCACAAAATTTCATGTGTAGCTCATTTTCATCACTACAAATGATACAGCAAATATAGTACATTTTATATTTATCTCTGTAATCATTGTTTTTCTTTCACTTTTTATTCCATGTGTATATGACATTGAGCTTTGTGTTTATTGATTATCAGCTATATTATTAATTGTTTATAAAACTGTACAGGGATTCACAACTTTATATGGAGATTTAGACATGTTTTGCTACAAAAAAGTGAAAATATTTAAGGAATAATTTTCGTTTATCGGCCAATAAACAACGATTTGGAGTTCTGATTTGTAGGAATTGTAGCCACGCATCAGAACGACAAAGAGTTGTTTATTGGCCAATAAACAATGTTAATGCGAAACTTATTTTGATTCTAACATGATCTGACAAATATTTTTACAATTATAATGAGAACTACATTTTACTATGTTCCGTCCAACTTCCCACCCAAATGTTTGACCGCGCGTCTCCGCTGTTAAGAGTGACATTATTCATTGATACAAATTCATTGTGACGTCACTTTCATTGATGAAAACTGAAATAATGACATCAGTCTCGAACCATTTTTTCGCGTTGTTTATTGCGTAGTTTAACAACAATATTTTGTTCTTTGTCTATAGAAAAATCTACGAGTATCATGTTATAATGTAAAATAATCTTACTACAAGATATGTCTGGAATATGGCACTAGGGTGAACATGATTCCCTATCTGTGAAATCCATAGTAGTTTATTTGACATGAAAAGCCACAAAACACTGCAAAAGTTTGCGCATTTCCAGACAGTGTAATCCATTTCTTTTGTGTCTGTCGTGCTCTGAATTGATAAATATGGTTTATAACACCACCGTCTGTGCACTGTGGAATTACAGCCTGATGTTTTCTAAGCATTAAATAACATATCAGGCAAAACTGGGCTTAACACATCTGCGTAAAGTGTCATCCTAGATCTGCACAGGCTGATCCAGGACAACCGTTTCCCCTTTTATGGTATTTATGTTTCAAGGATTTCTCTTCTAAACATAAATCCACTGTAGGCGGAAAGTGTCATCCTAGATCCAGGACAACCGTTTCCCCTTTTATGGTATTTATGTTTCAAGGAAGTCTCTTCTAAACATAAATCCACTGTAGGCGGAAAGTGTCATCCTAGATCCAGGACAACCGTTTCCCCTTTTATGGTATTTATGTTTCAAGGAAGTCTCTTCTAAACATAGATCCACTGTAGGCGGAAAGTGTCATCCTAGATCCAGGACAACCGTTTCCCCTTTTATGGTATTTATGTTTCAAGGAAGTCTCTTCTAAACATAGATCCACTGTAGGCGGAAAGTGTCATCCTAGATCCAGGACAACCGTTTCCCCTTTTATGGTATTTATGTTTCAAGGAAGTCTCTTCTAAACATAAATCCACTGTAGGCGGAAAGTGTCATCCTAGATCCAGGACAACCGTTTCCCCTTTTATGGTATTTATGTTTCAAGGAAGTCTCTTCTAAACATAAATCCACTGTAGGCGGAAAGTGTCATCCTAGATCCAGGACAACCGTTTCCCCTTTTATGGTATTTATGTTTCAAGGAAGTCTCTTCTAAACATAAATCCACTGTAGGCGGAAAGTGTCATCCTAGATCCAGGACAACCGTTTCCCCTTTTATGGTATTTATGTTTCAAGGAAGTCTCTTCTAAACATAGATCCACTGTAGGCGGAAAGTGTCATCCTAGATCCAGGACAACCGTTTCCCCTTTTATGGTATTTATGTTTCAAGGAAGTCTCTTCTAAACATAAATCCACTGTAGGCGGAAAGTGTCATCCTAGATCCAGGACAACCGTTTCCCCTTTTATGGTATTTATGTTTCAAGGAAGTCTCTTCTAAACATAAATCAACTGTAGGCGGAAAGTGTCATCCTAGATCCAGGACAACCGTTTCCCCTTTTATGGTATTTATGTTTCAAGGAAGTCTCTTCTAAACATAAATCCACTGTAGGCGGAAAGTGTCATCCTAGATCCAGGACAACCGTTTCCCCTTTTATGGTATTTATGTTTCAAGGAAGTCTCTTCTAAACATAAATCCACTGTAGGCGGAAAGTGTCATCCTAGATCCAGGACAGCCGTTTCCCCTTTTATGGTATTTATGTTTCAAGGAAGTCTCTTCTAAACATAAATCAACTGTAGGCGGAAAGTGTCATCCCGGATTAGCCTGTGCGGACTGCACAGGCTAATCTGGGATGACACTTTACGCACATGCATTAAGCTGGGGTTTCCCACTTCATGCCTCATTTTATTTCAGGGGCGTGTACGTGTTCAACTTATGTGTTTTAGGCAGTTGTATGATTTCTTTCTGAGTTCATTGTGTGGCTTCTCTTGTTCAATTCATATGCAAAGAAACCCACAAATTTATATAAGTTGAGTTAAAAATTGAGTTTCCTTGAAAATGTTGAAACACTACTAAAATACTAACATTTTACTTTTTCAAATGCTGCAGGAAAAAACACTGGGGTTGTTGGGACTTTTCTTGGCTGTGTTGATACTTCATTGTTTAACGAGTCGATTACGTCAATATGAAATAATTTCATGAAACACATGCTTATTTTACAGTTATTTTGTAGAATCGGGGTTTAGCTGAAGTTAGTTGTTTGTAGCCACATACGAGTATAAACACTCCTGGCCCAAATTATCATGTACAGCGTCATTTTGTAGATTCCGCCTATTGTGCCTATACATTTTTTCAACCCAAGCTTACGCCCCTGAAAGGTCAGGGTCACACCTAGAGGTCAAAAGGCAAAATTGACACTTTGCTCGTCTGTGCTTTAACTTTCCATGGATTTTAAAAAGTACCTGGCACAAATGTTAACCTCACAGAGACAACATGAAGCGCATATAAACCAGATCCATGCGTCAAAGTTCATGGTCACACTTAAAGGTGAAAGGTCAAAATCAGCTTTTTGCTTGTCTTGACTATAACTTGGTCATAGATACAGTTATTTAATTTCTAATTAAATGGCACAGATGTTAGCATAAATGAGACATGTTACAAGCATGAATTAGATATGTAGGTCAAACGTCAATGTTATACTTAATAGTCAAAATCGAAAAAAGCCTTTTGCTTTTCCGGAGTTTTAACTTGTTCAGTTGATTTTAAGACTTTACACGAATGTTAGCCTCAACATGACAACGTGTCTCCGTATGAAACAGGTTCTTAGGTTTAAAGTCAAGGCCACATTTAGAGGTCAAAGCGGCATCGGGGAGCATCCATAGGTACCATCGGTTCTACTGATATTCTTGTTTGAACTTATTTCTGTTGACACATGGAATAATGTATTTTTTAGGGGGCAGTGCCGAAGGGGAATGCAACCAGGGAGAATATTTTGAAACTGGGACTCAAGGAGGGTCAGGTGGTGTTTAAGTGTCCAAAATGTATCAGCATCAAACCAGATAGGGCGCATCACTGCAGGTAAGTAGCGCTATAGGTTACAATTCAGGGGGCTATGGGTAGACACAGGGACAGGCATGTGATAGATCAAAGTGCAATGATATATTCATATGAGGGAAATCAAATGTTCATAGTTGTTCATATTCAGAAGAGTGATGATAGAGTAGAAGAGTTGATAGCGTGTTGTGGGAAAGATGGCATCAGAATTTTAGAACTTTCTTAGGAATTCAACTATGAGTAACGTTGTATAATATACATGTATCAATCAGGCATTCATGATATTTTAACAATTACATTTAAAGAATATGTGCATATTGAAATGTGGGTTTCCAAAATTGTACAGCCAGTGAAATAAGAATAAACATCCCACCGAGAACTGTGCCCGCTCTCTGCATTGCACTATAGACAATTTATTAAGGGTGGAAATATGTGATTTACGCATAATAACAAACATATATTATTGTTAAACCATTTCTACTTATCAGTGTATGCCAGAATGCCAGCTGTAGATAAGATTGATATGAAATGCATAATTACCAAAATAACCCACACTTTTTTTCTATTCTGTGAGAGCAATTGCTGAAGCTATACATACAATGCAAGGCAACTGATAAATGTTAGTACCCAGCGTGATGCAATTGGCAGAGGGATTTCCTTCATTTGTCTATTGACCAGTGTCGGTAATCTTACATCTTCCACCTAAATGATATAAGTAAGTGAAATCTCTCACAAATATTCCTTGGAGGTAATGTCTCTAAACTTTCTTGAGGACATTACAATGGTTGAGCATGAAACTGTTGTATCTTATATACATGTAAAAATGTTGAGCAGTTACAACAGTTTGAAAATTTAAGAAATGTTAATAGCCAGAACATAACTGCTCAAAACCAGGATGCAAAACCTTTAGTTAACATTTTTTGAAGTCATGGCAGTAACATAACATGGCTGTTTAACCTTATATAACTGGTGCCCTAAAGAGTCTTCCCCTAGCAGAACTTCTTTAAAATCATGCCCTTTTCCCCTTAAGATACCAAACACCAGGATACCAGTATTTTGTTCCCATATGTCGAATTTAGTGCAGAATTCCCCCAAATTCTAGTGCCGCTTTTCCCCAAAAAGATGTGATTACATGTTTTTGTCTTAATATTGGAAACCCGATTCTAAACTTATGAACTGCCTTACTTCCAGTGTGTGCCAGAGGTGTATAAGGAAAATGGACCACCACTGCCCCTGGGTGAACAACTGTGTGGGAGAAAATAACCAGAAATTCTTTGTCCTTTTTACTGTAAGTTCGTTTACTTACCGGTAATATTGACCCTGTTTTAAGCCTAATCTTTCAGTAGCTCATTTTGCCATGGTAATATTTAAATGTTTATATTGTACAAAATTCATTTTACCGTAATTACTGTATTGGGACACTTAAAAATAAGTGAATATTTTATTGTCCCAATCAGGGATCATATTATTTTCGGTTTTGCTGGTCTGAGACCGATTGGGTTTGAAAAAGACCGATTTAAATGACTGGTATTAGGTCCGACCAGTTTTCTTAAAATTATCATGGTAATCCCCTGATTTCAATTCACAATACACACATTTTATGGCCCAAATGCATTGTTGGTGCGAACGCCGGTGGATCAGTGATGCTAAATGACCCCAGTCTTGTCACTGACGATCAATAATTGGAGTGCTTTTTAAATAGAGTTACCTGACTGACACCGATAGATGTCTTATGTCAACATCAGTGTTCTTCTAAAATCGTTAAAATCGTGTCTGGTCACTATAGACACTGATAATGGCACCCGCACGTAACCCTCGTGGAAAATGTGCATTGCTGCATAATAATTTGATGTACTGTGCTGCATTATTAATGATATAAATTATTCATAGTAATATAAAATCTTACTAAACATCATAGTAAAAACATAGTTCTATACAATTAAAGTTTATTTGTTAGTTTGCTTAATTGATGTTCATGATGTTCATAATTTTAAAGTACACAGTGACCTTATTGTTTTACATTATATTTTAACTTTATTCAGCAAAACTCATATAACAGACATAGAAATTAAAAGTTTATAAGGTATGGCAACTGTGTAGTTTATATTAATAATTAAAATACACAATTTTGAACAAACCTTTCGGATACACGTAATTCGGATACAGAATGGGCGTTTTTATTGTAGCTTTTGAATTGCATTATCTTAAAATTTTTGTGAAGTTAAAACTCACAAAAGACATAGAAATGAAAAGTTATTGAAGTTTGAGTTATGAAAACTGTGAAGATAATAGTTATACTTTAAAATACGCATGTTCAGACATGCACCATTTTCGGATACACTAAATTCAACATGAGCTTGATCGTCGGACCTCTGGACCAATTGACTTTCTAGAAAAATATGAGGGGCGTAGTGAGAAAACCGGTCTTAATGCATGTGCGTAAAGTGTCGTCCCAGATTAGCCTGTGCAGTCCGCACAGGCTAATCCAGGACGGCACTTTCCGCTTTTATGGTATTTTCTGTTTCAAGGAAGTCTCTTCTAAACATAAATACACTGTAGGTGGAAAGTGCCATCCTGGGGACTGCACAGGCTAATCCGGGATGACACTTTACGCACATGCATTAAGACCGGTTTTCCCACGACGAGCCACATATGATCTCTGGTCCCAATATTAAGGGACATAAAAAAATATTTCTCTAACTTGTGTCCAAACAATCTGTTCTGCATATCTCTGTCTTGAACCAGTTAATTTTTTTTTTTTTCCTTGGGATAATAATCGCTTACTAAAATATATTAAATATATAATTATAAACAATTAGCAGGAAATGTCATTATCTGGTCTGTTTTGTGTCCATTTCAGTCATGGTTTTATATGTCCCTTGTCTATAGATTTCAGTCCTTATTTTGTCTACTCCATGTCTATTTCAGTTATACATTTGCCTGATCTCCATCCATGCAGTATACTTGGCCATTCAGCACTTCATCATCTGTATTGGACAGGACTGGAAGGGTATGTGGGCATTTCACTGCTTAATTTTAACACAGTTTTACCAAAGATCAGTTTCAAAAATGAAGAGAACTATTTTTATGCTTAGCTGAAAAAGAAATCAACTTCTAAACTTATAATTTTTAAGGCCCCAAAAAATTTATTGTCTGTTTCAGGCAACAGTTTAAAAAAAAAGTTAGGTAGGGTCAGGATTGAGGTGTTTTTTTTAAAATTTTTTGTTTAAAGACACATTTCGGTCAGAAAAACTTAAGGGAGGGGGGTTTCACTAGGTAGGGTGGGGTTCAGAATTTTTTTTTGGGGGGGGGCCTAATATAATAATAATAATTCAAAGGATGCGTTACTGTTCTCACAAAATCTTCAGCTTCCACTTGTTCACATATATTCACATAATTATTTGTACATAATGCTGTGAAATTAATTGTGGTGTGTCTTAACTGGGTTTAAATTAAGTGCGTAGAATGTTGTCCCGGATAAGCCTGTCCGCACATGCTGTTCGGGGACGGCACTTTTTGCTTTTATGGTATTTTCTGTTTAAAAAAAGTCTCTTATAAACATAAATCCACTGTTGTTGGAAAGTGCCATCCCGGATCAGCCTGTGCGGACTGCACAGGCTGATCCTGGACGACACTTAACACACTTGCATTAAACCCGGTTTTAACACGACATACCTCAATTGTAATTATTTGACATATATCTGGGCCCGTATTCACAAACCCCTCCTTAGACTTGTGACGTAAGAATAAAGAATATTCTTAAAACTGTTCTATTCTAAGTACCCTGTTTGCCAGTATTTGAATCATACATGCTAATCACAACTAGTTTAAGCATTCTTTATTTTGATTGATTTATTAAGGATGTAAGCGACATTGGTTCTCAGCATGTTTGAGAAAGCACAAGTTGTTTTTTTCTGGAATCTTTAGTCTTATTTTTATTCTGAAGTCTAAGAATGGGTTGTTAATACATAAAAAATATTTGAGGCGTGTCGTGGGAAAACCGGGCTTAATGCATGTGCATAAAGTGTCGTCCTGGATCAGCCTGTGCAGTCCGCACAGGCTTATTCAGGACGGCACTTTCTGCCTACAGTGGATTTATGTTTGGAAGAGACTTTCTTGAAACAGAAATACCATAAAAGTTGGACGTGTCTTCCGCACAGGCTGATCCGGGACGACACTATACGCACATGCATTAAGCCCGGTTTCCCACGACACGCCTCATGCATTTCTTTTCACAGGTTGCTCAGGAGTTTCCCCACCTGCTACGACCATATTCCTGATATTTCTCGTCTTCGAGGGACTGCTGTTCGGCATTTTTACAGCCATCATGTGTGGATCACAGCTCTCAGCCATTTGCTCAGACGAAACGGTGGGTTGAACTCGATCAGTGATCATTGAATCATGTAGATTTGTTATCAGAACAAACTCATGGTTTGGGTGCATATAGACGCATATTACCATCTGTGACTGCTGTGACTTCCGGGCAGGCCAGCTCAGTTGGTAGAGCGCTGGACTACAAATCCGACGATCGCGGGTTCGATTCCCACCCGGCCACATAACTTGTATGGGGATTGGTCATGAAATTATTTCTACGGCCATTCTCCCCCTACCTCTGATTCAAGTAGGGCAGTTGTCAGTTACTGGCATAAGTATGTGCACTCAGTACTGGTAAACCAGCTTACCCAGGAAAAGTGTGAGTAGGTTAACTGACCGCCGTTATATGACTGAAATACTGTTGAATACGGCGAAAAATCCAAAACAAACAAACAAAACAAAACTTTATAATGATTGTGTAGAATGCCTAATGCCTGTTGAAAGAACTGTGAGTCAGTTTCCTTGGTAGAGCCAGGGTTTAATTCATAATATGTTAATAAATATTTTAAAAAAACTTAATTCCATATACAGTTTAAATCCAAATGCTATTCAATGTACAATATTTTATAGTTATACCCCTAGAAACGAAGTTTAGGGGGGGTATATAGTAGTGAGCTTGTCGGTCCGTCGGTCTGTTGGTTTTTGGTTTCCGGATGATAAATCAAGAAAGGCTTGACATATTCAAATAATTTTTGGTACGCATGTGTAACATCATAGAATACAGGTCAAGTTCGATGTTGGTTACAAACCACTACATTTTGACAGAGTTATGGCCCCTTTTCGACTGAAAATTCCCTAAAAACATGGTTTCCGGATGATAACTAAAGAATGGCGTGACAAATTCGAATAATTTTTGGTACACATGTGTAACATCATAGAATGCAGGTCAAGTTCGATGTTGGTTACAAACCACTAAATTTTGACAGAGTTATGGCCCCTTTTCGACAAAAAATTCCTTGCATATGGGGTGTGTGGGGTCAAGGTCAAGGTCACTGTTACTAACAATAGAAAAACGGTTTCTGCTCAATAACTTAAGAATGCATCAAGATATTTTAATGAAACTTCATACATAGATATCTTATATTGAGGCCTTACTTGGGATTGAATATAGGGGTGGGTGGGGTCCAGGGCACCTTTACTAAAAATAGAAAAATGGTTTCCGCTCAATAACTTGAGAATGCATTAAGAATTTTTAATGAAACTTCATACCTAGATACCTTATATCGAGACCTCCGTTGGGATTGCATATGGGGTGGGTGGGATCAGGGTCAAGGTCACCGTTACTAAAAAAAGAAACATGGTTTGCTCAATAAATTGAGAACACATTGAGATATTTTAATGAAACTTATGTAGATACCTTATATATAGACCTTGCTTGTGATTGCATATGGGGTGGGTGGGTCAAGATCACCATTACTAAAAATAGACAAACAGTTTCCGCTCAATACCTAGGGAACGAATTGAGATATTTTAATGAACATTTATATGTAGATACCTTATATCTAGACCTCGCTTGCAATTGCATATGGGGTGGGTGGGGTCAAGGTCACCATTACTAAAAATAAAAAACCGGTTTCCACTCCTTAACTTGAGAACAAATTTAGATTTTTAATGAAACTTCATAGGTAGATATTGAGACCTCGCTTTGGATTGCAAGATTAAGGTCACTATTTCCTAGCCATAGGTGTATGACCTTCACCTTGCACACAGAACTTCCTTTCATTATTGTGCTGACTTTTATGCATTTCGTTCAAAAAATTTGGTTTTTGTGGAATTTCCACGTTTCTTGTTTGACATAAAATCCCTAAAAACATGGTGTCCTGACAATAACTCAACAATGGCTTGACATATTTAAATAATTATTGGTACACATGTGTAGTATCATAAAATTCAGGTCAAGTTCGACTATGGTTACAAACCACTAAATTTTGACACAGTTATGGCCCCCCTTTTTCACTTAAATTTGCGAAAAACATGGACAATAACTCATGAAATTCTTAACACATTTAAATTATTTTTGTTGCATAGGTGTAACATCATAAAATACAGATCAAGTTCAACTTTGGTTACAAACCACTAAATGTTAACAGAGTTATGGCTCCTATTGAAGTTAAATTTTTCCAAATACACTGTTGACCATTCACAAATTAAGGCATTCTCTCTCTGTCCATTTCTTTCGAATGGATGCCATAGTTTTGTGACAAGGCCATATTGTGGGGTTATACCCATCACTCATGTGACAATTCTAGTTTCAGTTTTTATGGTATTATTGATTTATTTTATTTTCATTAAGATTTGTTAATGCTTCTATTAAAATAAAGTAACAGCAGAAATTGTCTTGCTTTTTTTTCAGGGGATAGAACAGCTGAAGAAAGACCAGGCGTCGTGGCAGAAAAAGTCCTACTGGCTAAGCATAAAATCAGTGTTCGGACATCCATTCAGTTGGAGGTGGTTTTCCCCTTTCTCTCGACCATACTTTGTTTACTTCGGTACACAGCAGCACTGTGTGTAGCAGAGTGCGATCAGTGGTTTCCGTGGCAACATTTTAATGTGATAACTGACTTTTTGGAAAATTGGTTATCTTAATGTCTTGAAAGTGGTTAGATGTAGTGATGCGATAAATGTATGTCTGTATGGCAGGGGCAGATTTTGGGTCGCTTATTTTCTTGTTTTTTGTGCGGTTTTATTTTTTATCTCACCTGAGCACAACATGCTCAAGGTGAGCTTTTGTGATCACCTGTTGTCCATCGTGTGTCGTCCGTCGTAAACATTTTCATTCAAACAACATCTCCTCCTAAACCGCTGGGCAGATTTTCACCAAACCTTATAGGAATGATCCTGTGGGATCCTCTTTCAAAATTGTTCAAATCGTTTTGGTCCTCTGCATATGTAGGTCACCAGAGCTAAAAATAGATTTAAAAAGTTAAAACTTTAAAAAGTCTTCTTCTCTGAAACTGCATGGCTGAGAGCTTTCATATTTGGTATTTAACATCCTCTAGTGGTCCTCTAAAAAGATTGTTCAAATGATGGCCCTGGGGTCAAAACTTGCCACGCCCCGGGGGTCACATGGTTTATACAGACTAACATAGCAAAATGACTTTAAAAATCTTCTCCTCTAAAACCGCAAGGCCCAGAGGGTTCATATTTGGTATGTAACATTGTATAGTGGTCCTCTATAAAGATTGTTCAAATGATGCCCCTGGGGGTCAAAACTGGCCCCGCCCCGGGGGTCACATTATTTAAATAGACCTAATTTGCAAAATTACTTCAAAAATCTTCTCCTCTGAAACCGCAAGGTACAGCAGTTTCATATTTGGTATGTGGCATCCTCTAGTGGTCCTCTACAAAGATTGTTCAAATGATGCCCCTGGGGTCAAAACTGGTCACGCCCCGGGGGGTCACATTGTTTATATAGACTTAAATAGCTAAATGACTAAAAATCTTTTCTGAAACTGCAAGGCCCAGAGGTTACATATTTGGTTGGTAACATTGCATAGTGGTCCTCTACAAAGATTGTTCAAATGATGCCCCTGGGGTCAAAACTGGCCACGCCCGGGGGTCACATTGTTTACATAGACCTAAATAGCAAAATTACTTCAAAAATCTTCTCCTCTGAAACAGCATGGCCCAGTGGTTTCATATTTGGTATGTAACATTGCATACTGGTCTTCTACAAAGATTGTTCAAATGATGCCCCTGGGGTCAAAACTGGGATGCCTTAAACTCAGGTGAGCGACCTAGGGCCATCATGGCCCTCTTCTTGTATCATATTCATGGTTTGACATGCTTGTCATTAAATTTCTTTACCAGTATATTCCCTTATAGACGCCTTCAGGGGCTTTTCATGTTCCCAAAGGGGGGCCTTTAATATGAGTCCTGTCCTTCGTGGTCCGTCATATATATCAGTATGTGGAAACCATAATTACTAGTATATGAATTTGTAGCTCAAAGATTTACCAAAAACATGTGTCCTGCTTGCATTTTCATTGAGTTTTTAAAGCAAAGAGAGGGCATAAATTAGGCATGAACATTGGGGGGGGGGGATTTATTAGGAAATATACGGTATATTCAAACATTTTCAGATACATATTTACAAACTCATTTAGTTTGTCTTAAACTTATTTAGGTATCTTAGCTCAATTCGGTAGAAAGTCCAAGGCTTATTGTGACATTTTGGGTTTGTTTCTAGGGTAGAACCTGTACCTGAGTCTTTGGGAAAGAACATGTGAACACTCCCTCATACCAAATAAACTAATATTATATAACGAATACATAGAAAGAAAAAATATGGTTGGATGAAGTCTTGTTCATTCTCAAAATATCATTTTGAAATTTAAAAAAATTCTGTCACTGTATTTCTGTAACTACATGAACTACACACATTTGATTGCCTTAAACATGTATTATTTTTGTTTGGCCTTTATTAATTTTATTGCAAAATGTAGTCATGCTTTGTTGTTATTTATATTATTTCGTCGGAGCTCTTTGAGGCACTCACTGTCTTTTGTGGCTTTTCATATTTCATGAGTCTGTTTCTTGATTTAACAACTAAACTGTGATTACTTCATTCCAATATTGATGCGAACATGCATGTATACTGTTGTTGCATTTTGTGTGGGGTTTTTTACACCTTCAAGCTATGTTCATCATGAAAGGTCTTACAGAATTATTGCCAAGACATGTTTCAATTCTTTAAACATCATGCTTTGATGCAAAAATTCCCAATTACAGGTACATTTGTTTCACATAATAATTAGTTTAGTATTAATTGTATAATTTTCAAATATAAGTTAATAAAGAAATAATTTTCGCTGTAGAATTGTTTATCAGCTAATAAACAACGACTTGGAGTTCTGATGTGCATGAATTAAACCACAAGGGCGTTAGCCCAAGTGGTTTAATAAAAGGCATCAGAACGACAAATCGGTGTTTATTAGCCAATAAGCAATGATAATGCGAAAAAAAATATTTTTGATTCTAGCATGACCTGCCAACATTTTCTGCCATATTACAATGCAAACTATATTTTACAGTTTTTGGAACTATATCTTAGAGTGGTTTGTTGGTAGTTTAACAACGGTGAATGGTGTTCTTTGTCGGTAGAAAACTCTGAGAGTGTTATGTTAGAATATAATATATATTGAATATGAGGACTGCTTTTGCTTTCAGATTTACTGCACAATTCATAATTGTAAATTGTATTTTTAATGAACAAATGCATGGATTTGTATATATTGTTAAGGAACTAATTCATGGATGTGTATATAAACATTATGTATGGCATTGTCACTGTGTACAAAAGAATATATTATAAATGTAATTGTTTTCATAAGTATATATGGAATGCCGAGGGAAAACCGGGCTTAATGCAAGTGCTTAAAGTATCGTCCCGGATTAGCACAGGCTTATCCAGGACGTCACTTTCCGCCTACAGTGGATTTATGTTTAGAAGAGACTTCCTTGAAACAGAAAATACCATAAAGGCGTCAAATGCCGTCCTGGATTAGCCTGTGCGGACTGCACAGGGTAATCCGGGACAACACTTTACGCACATGCATTAAGCTCGGTTTTCCCACGACACGCCTTATATATAAATTTACCTATAGGAACTCCGCTGAGATCGTTATTACACTAAAGTGTCAAGTTTATAACTGAGATATAACTTAAGTTTTTTTGTGAAACCGGGCCCTGGGCTGGTATTTATAAAGAATCTTAGTCAAAAATTAAGAAATATCTTAAAATTCTCAAATTTAATTATTGGATTTTCTGACAAACTAATGCATTTCGGGAAGATTTTGACACATAATTTGCAATAATATTCGAAGTGTATTAATATCTAGCATTAGTCATGCAAATGTTCCAAAGCATAATGATTTAAACACAAATTCTAATTTTGACTTATGTTCAACTTAAGTTAAGAATGGCTTAAGAATCTTTATAAATATGGGCCCTGGTGCTTGTAAATGGGACTTGGTTTAATGTAGTGTTATTGTTAGTGTACAAATGTGTGATTGTGAATAATCATGGGTTAAATCTGTAATGGGTATGACTGTTGAAACTGTATTTATTTTGAAAACTTTGTGTCTTTGCAAATAATGATCAGTCTGTTTGTATAATTGTTTGAACTTTAATTGTTTGGATAACTATATTTATTGGGTGAGACCGTGAAATTGTTATGTCTTGTAGTGTTTGCGTTGAAATATCAGATACTGTTGCTATATACTATATATGAGTTGGGTGTATTATTATTATATGATTTTTTAATTTGTTAAAATGTAAAGAAACAATTTTGCTTGCATTGTGGGACATATGGTTATACACGTGTAATTGCCTTCAACAACAGTTTCTGACATGTTTGGGACTAGTATGCTAAAAGTTATAATTTTATATATTATGGAATTAAAAGAGCCTATTTTGACATATATGTGTAACCTTTAAATGATCATAGCTGCCGTTATGATAAATAGAACAAAACAAATGATTACACTGTCAGTATTATAAATGTATTTAAAAAGGGAAATTACCTATCATAGACTGATTATCAAGTAAAATATGATTTGTGTACAAAGTCATTAAATAATCTTTCGTAATACATACATATTTTTGGCACACAGTTGTTCAATTTAGCTTGAAATATTCGCTTTGATTAAAGCTAACTTGCAGAATACTCAGGTTGCATGGTCGTATGGGTACTGGTTATTACATAGTGTAATATTTTTATGATAACTTACAGAAATGTTTTAGTTATTATTATTACAATTACCATTGTTGTTTTAATTAAGTGAATTTATAATTTAGTTAAATATTATCTGCTTCAAATGCTTGTGTTGCCATGTTCAAATGATAACTTCAATGTATATACATGAATATGTTAATAGTTAAAATGTCTTTATATATTAATATATAATTATGTATTTTATGAAGCATATTTAAAATGTTATATAGAATATCATACAATATTTTGAGCATTGCATCATTTGTTGTACTTTTCTAATAAAATCATACCATTATATATAGTTTTTGTCTCCAAATTTAAGACCTATGTCATATATTATTATGATTATTCAAATATTTGTGTAACCATAAAGCATTTACATTTCCACTAATTTTCCACGCTAACAAGGACATGGCCATCAGGTACTAGTATGTGATCAATTAAAGGGTGGGTGTGTAGTATATTTTTTTCGAATGCACCGGGATTCACTCCCATATGGCCATCGCCCCAGGCCCCCAGAAGACTTGTTGGGGCGATAGTGCAAGATACAGGAGACGCCCCGTTCCAGAGGCGACCCTGGGCCTTTTAGTGCCCGGTGTGAAGCACTGTCTCATGCGAAAGGCGAGTTAGTAGGTTAGGGTATAGCGGGGGCTCGAACCTGCAACCCCTGGGTTGTGAAGCCAGTGCGTTACCACTAGACCACGGATCCGCCTAATTAAAGGGCTCGGGCTGACCTAATTATATCCTTTAGAAACAGAAATGAAAGTTGGGCTTGCAGTTTGTGTTTCCTGCTTGAGTGCAGATGAATGTCTGCAATATTTTTAGACAGACTGCAATTAAGAAATAATGTTCTATTTAAAGTTGTTGATCGGCTAATAAACAACGATTTGGAGTTATGATGCGTATAAATTAAACCACATAGGCGTTATACCGCATCCGAACGACGAATCGATGTTTATTTAAGAAATAATTGACGGGTAACTGTTGGTTATTACGGTACTAACCAACGGTTTGGAGTTCCGATGCGTAGGAATTAAACCACGAGGGCGTTAGCCCGAGTGGTTTGATAACAAGCATCGGAACGACAAACCGTTGGTTATTACCGCAATAACCACCTGTTACCCGTTAATTATTTCGATTCTAACACGATCTAATATAAAATTCGTATTTTTAAGGTTATGAATGAGAACTATATTTATCTATACTCCGCCCATTTTCTGAGAAGTGCACTCACACGTGCGTTTCAGTGACGTCAATAAATCATAACAAATCATAACATAATAAATCATAAATCAAAATGACGTCAGCTTTATTGATAAACAGTGAGCGAATGACGTCATACTTATCGATATAATACAGTGAAAATATGTTGCCAAAAAGCGCAAACTACACGCATATTAACAAAAGGTAAACGTTTTTGTGAACTTAAGTATAACATATGTAGTACAGGTGTGGTTTTATTACGCGACATAATACAGAAATGATTTGTTTGTCACAATTTACTATCGCGCGTTTAAGCACGTGCATTTTACGGAATAATTTCTTCGAACTTCCGGAACTATTTTCAAAACATGAAGCTCCGCCCATAATTTGTTGCAGAATAACCCACAGTTATTTTCCTTCTTTATCTATGGACCACTAGCCGCGTGCCGTGGTAGAATGCAGAATAACCCACATTTATTTTCCTTCTTTATCTATGGACCACTAGCCGAGTGCCGTGGTAGAATACCCGATAAACAACGATAATGCGAAAATTATTTCGATTCTAACATGACCTTAAAACCTTTTCTGCAATTACAATGCAAACTATTATTTTACGTTTCGGAACTATTTTTCGGGTTGTTTATTGTAGTTTAACAACGGTGAATTTTGTTCTTTGTCTATAGAAAACTCTGTGCATGTCATGTTAGAATATTCTTCTTAAGACACACTGCCCTTCCAAATCATTATAAACATAAACACTAAATGTATACTAATGATTAAAAACTTTAAAGTTATTATAAGTGGTTATATAGGGTCAAAATTGTTTAATTTTTTTTCCGAATGTTTCTGGATTCTCTTCCGTGGGGTCTTCGCCCCACAACAGGCATTAGTTGGAGGTGTCGAGACAAAATCCTCCAGACATAATCCCTCCCGCTCCATTTTACGTACCCGGACAAAATCCCTCCCGTTTTTTTACAACCCGGACAAAATCCCCCATCAATAGTTGATAACCGTGTTTTTACTATTTGCCAAAATAACCGTTAAATATATACAAACTTACGCTGTATTCAGCATCAAAATAAAGAACGTCTGCTGATTTATTTTAATTAATTCGTTACATAATTTAAATACAATCATATTAAAATACATAAACAGTCTCTGTGTGTTCAGGGGGTGTCCGAGATGTAAAATAAAATTATCGGGAGAGATTTTGTCCGGAATTCGTTCGTTGGGTTACGAAGTAGATAAAAACAAGCCATTAACATATGAGCATTGATTTAATTTCGTAAGTACTCGTAAAAAGAAAATGCGTCGTTGACAAAATCGTACTTTTTTCACACATACAATCTCAAAGCATTGTGTGATTAATGATTATACGTTGACAAAGAATATGGCACCGGTGAAGCATTTGGTAAAATCAGTTTGAACTCAAGTTCGTTGACAGTGTTAGTATAATGAAATAAGTTAAAATATTACTTGCACCACATTACAATCATATTAAAATTAAGAAATAGTTTTCATTTTGGAGTTGTTTATCGGTTAATAAACAACGATTTGGAGTTCTGATGCATAGGAATTTAACCACATCAGAACGACAAATCGTTGTTTATAAGCCAATAAACAACGATAGTGCGAAAATTATTTCGATTCTGACATGACCTGACCATATTTTCTGCAATTTCAATGCGAACTATATTTTACAGTTTGGGAACTATTTTTTAGGTTGTTTATTGGTAGTTTAACAATGGTGAATTTTGTTCTTTGTCTGTAGAAAACTCTGCGCGCGTCATGTTAGAATACTGTTAGAACAACTGAAGAAAAAAAATGCTACGATATTGGAGCTTTTGACCGATTGTTGACGGTTTTTGTATGAAACTTTCATAATGATATATTTAAAGTCAATTATTGGTCATTATATTGCGAAAGTGTTACAGTAAGTAACAGTGTAAAGCTCAGAAACAGTTCACAATTCACTTAAGCAAGGTGACATTAGCAAAACATTAATTTCAATCATTTACAAACATAAAGTTCAAGCATAAAACAAACAACTTCCAACAAATACACTTCAGCAATGGGGTTTAAGCTAAATAGTTGGGCAACAAACTGTAAACAAATTGTAAAAAAAAATCCAGCAAATATCGCTGTTTTCATCTACTGCAACAATAAGTTGTATGCGTCATGTTATACCAAATTATTGAATAATAATTCCTTATTTAACAGTGTATGTCATGTTTTCGACATGTAGTGTTTTTTTTTTACAAATTGTCTGACAGTTGATTTAGAGGTTTCGCGCAGCCTGATCCGAGGAAACCTTTCAGAGACTATTTAGCAAAACGCATAATGATCTCGCGTTATAGACAGTATAATTATAAACTAATATTTTTCTTGATACACGTAATTATTGCCGCGTCAACTTTTTAGATTTCTTTTTTTTTCAAATTAATAAATTTTCAAAATTGTTTCGTTAAGTCCCTACGCAATGCTATAGATATAATTAAAGATCATTACTGAATTTTCTGAACAAGTTCATTTTATCAAATTAGTAAAATTACTGAATTTTCAAAATTGTTTCATTATGTTAAGCCTCTAAGCGATGTTATAATGTACCATCATTACTGAGTTTTCTAAACAAGATTTGTAAAGTTAAGCTTACGTCGTCAGAGAATGTGCGACAAGAAATAACAATTTGATTATAATTACCGTCGATCGTTTTTTCGCGGAAAGAGTCATTTAGCAATTTTCAATTACGAAATCCACATTGTGTCCCTTGAAAGCCAGATGGTGCTATCAGCATATGTGCAAAGAAGGCTGATAGCCCCTTCTGACTTTCAACGGTCGATATACGGGAAATCAACTGCGCTTTCTTATTTACAGGCATTTCAAAATACATGTATTAGCACTAAAACCGGATAACGATTAGGTAAATACAACACTACATAGCCCGTTTTTGCTTCCACGACGCCTTCCAGAAATACGATTCATATTAAAGCCGATTAAAATACCTTTGCTTCACAAATCTATAACAATTTCTTATATGTAGAGACGTGTCGTGGGAAATCCGGGCTTAATGCATGTGCGTAAAGTGTCGTCCCGGATTAATCTGTGCAGTCCGCTCAGGCTGATCCGGGATGACACTTTCCGCCTTTATGGTATTTTCTGTTTCAAGGAAGTCTCTTATAAACATAAATCAACTGTAGGCGGAAAGTGCCGTCCTGGATTAGCCTGTGCGGAGATCACAGGCTGATCCAGGACGACACTTATCGCAGATGCATTAAGCCCGTTTTTCCCACGACACGCCTCGTATGGATATAATTATCTACACGAAAGCGAGGCCAGGGGCGTATATAGGCATACTCCTACATGTCAACAAGCCAAAATTCATAATAACACACGACGAAACGGTGGTTACGTATTATATTACTCACTGTCCGATTCTATTCTTTCCGATGCGAAGAGTAATATAAATCCGAAATATTCGCAAATTATAGAGGACGCCTAAATTTTCTTTCTTAAAAATAGATTAAATTAAAACTAAATGTGCGAATTTAAGACCGCGCGAATGAACTAATGTGCGAAATTTAGAAACCGCAAAATAAAATGATTTTACAGTACTGATATTATGGGCACGAAAGAAATGTTTAGAATTAAAACTATTTAATATTTAGCGGCGCCTATTAAATGACAGCTATATATTACCGTAATTACCCTTTGTATTGGGACACCCTAAAGATTGGGACACCCCCAATTTTGGAAAAAGAATTATTTTTCGCACCCCTTAAAATTGGGACAATTCGAAAGTTGAATTATTTCACGTCCCTAAATATTGGGACACCAAAATAACACATTATGTCGTTACTGTATAAACATTCCATACCCTGCCATTACGCTGGTTGCATAGCGACTGGTGACGCGGTATATTGCGCTTGCTTATCTATACACCATAAACTATACCGCTAGGTGTATATTTACATGCAGTTGACACGTGGTGCAAACTATGTATTCTAGTGGAGCATGGGCTTCTCAATTAAGCTTCTCAATTAATTACCACCAAGTCCCCAGCAAGAAATAATTTATATGATAAACAGAAGTCTATTAAACACAATACTTCTTATTATTTGTAATTAAATATTTAATATATTTTAGTACAGGATTATTATCCTAAAGAAATAAAAAATACTTCATTGGTTCAAGACATAGATATATGAAAAAAAGATTTATCATATATTGCCCTAAACGCTGGGACACAGTTTCGAGAACTATTTGTTATGTCCCTTAATATTGGGACAATAAAAAAATTAGTATATTTTAGTGTCCCAATAATAATTTCTGCGAAACTGCTCGCAGTGGTCTCCATTGAATCGCTTCAGTTACGCAATTAATATCGCGTAGCAGGGGAGATCATTGTCAATTATATCACCGTAGTTACAGAAGAGAATGTGATCACAGGCATTTGACGCGTTGCTATGATAACAATTAGTAAAAACATCATTTTAATGACAAATAAACAAGAAATGACATTAAAAATACTTTTGTAACAAATTCATTATTCAATATTATTATCATAGCAATGCGTCTAATGATAGTGTATGTGATTGGCGTATTTTAAGGAAGGAGTTATTGCTCTTGGAGACGACTATTTCGCTCTTTCAGCTTCTGTTTCATGGCGGGGTCGTTCAGAACAGCGATGTAACACTGCGGCTGGGTCGCCTGGATGTGCTGTTTCCGGGCAGCAACATGACCATCGTCATAGCTACCATCCGACTGCCGCGCGTTATTCTGGTCACTATGGTGTTTAAATGACGACGTGGCGCTGTATTTGTTGGAAAGTTGCATATCTTCGTCACTACGACTCCCGTTTTCGTCCACGTCGAACATCGGCACAGGCTGAAACGTAGACGTCGGTCTACTTTCGGTTTTGTTTTCGTGCGACTCTAGTCTGCGCATCTCCACCGCGCATGCGCCGAAGTCAAACACCCAACCGTGTATGCACGACATTATGGATGAATACACCGACAAAATAGTACATGAGCAAAGGAAAATGGTGATAAATATGGCAAGCAGCCTGTGCTCAGACTTGTTTTCAGTGAAGCTGCATTTCGAGAACCACATGTCCGTGTCGCACGGTCCCACGGCGAACACCACACACACCAACAGCCCCGCCACACAGCCTATCAGCGACAGCACCGAGGTCACGGTGTTTCCAGTTACCTTTAATGAAAACATTATAATAATTTCATCTATGTTATTCGTGTTTGGGCAACATGAAAATATACACTGGTTTTTAACAGGAAATTAATATTACGTCAATATGATCCAAACCTATTTTCCCAGCAGTGTTACTAAGCCTTTAACATATAAAATATTTATTTATTTATTTATTTATTTATTTATTTATTTATTTGTGTATCCCTTCAATTTTTTACTTACTTACGGAAACATTGCATAAACATCATCAAAAAACAACAACAAACACACCAATAAAGCCATGCGTTTGTTTTAATACGTCTTTACCGCTCTTTTAATCTTGCTTGCGGACGACAAATCCAGATAGTAGTAGTCCAACAGTGGCGCCTCGGTCATGAACACATAGAGAGAGCAGATCCCGCCGCAAATAATCTGAAAAAAAAAGTTTCAAGTTAGACCTAGTGTTGTTTTTTTGTGTTTAAAGTAACAAACACTTCATCACTCAAATTTTGAAATACCAATAGCAGTACGATTCATAATGGACATACACAGTGTTACCTGTTGCTTTGATTAAATACATATATTTATAACAGTTATACACACATTCATTGTAAATACGCATGTCTGAACAAAACTGTGAAACTACATAACTGTATAGGCTTAAATAATGTATATGTATATAATGTCAGCAGGATAATTGGAATAAACAACCTATATTCACATAATAGGCACCTACTATGACGCCAACACAATGGGTTCCTACGATGACGCCAACATATTGGGAACCTACGATAACGCCATCGCAGTGGGTACCTACGACGACGCCAACACAATGGGTACATACGATGACGTCAACACAGTGGGTAACTACGATGACGTCAACACAATAGTTACCTACGATGACGCCAACATCATTGGTACATACGATGACGCCAATCCAATGGTTTACCTACGATGACGCCAACACAATGGGTACTTATGACGACGCTAAAATGATAGGCACCTACGATTACACCAACACTATCATGTTCTAAGATAACGAAAATAGGAACCCACAATGACGCCAATAGAATGGTCCAGACGACGACGGCAACCCAATGGTTTTCACCAACGATGACGCCAACACAAAGGTTACCTACGATGACGTCTAAACCATGGATACCAACGATGACGTCAACACAATTGGTACCTACGATGAAGCCAAAATAATGAGTACCTATGATGACCCCAACACAATGGGTACGTATGATGAAATCAACACAATGGGTACGTACGATGACGTCAAAACAATGTGGACCTATGATGACGCCAATACAATGGGTGCATACTGAGAATAGCACAATGGGTACATACAATGACGCCAACACAGTGGGTACCTACAATGATGCCAACACTATGGGAAACTACGATGACGCCAACACAATGGTTACCTACGATGACGTCAACACAATGGGTACCTACAAATACGCCAACACAATGGGTACATATGACGACGCCAAAATAATGGGCACATACGACATCAACAACACAATTAGTTTCTAAGATTACGAAAATGGGAACCTACAATGACACGAACAGAATGGTCCAGGCGACGACGTCAACACAATGGTTTCAACATTGACGCCAACTAAATGGGTACCTAAGATGACGCCAACACAATAGAAACAAATGATGACGCCAAATCGATGGGTACCTACCAAGACGCAAACACAACACAATTGGTACCTATAATGACAACAACACAATGGATATTTTTTGATGACGTCAATACAATGGGTACCTACGATGACGCCAACGAGGAATGCCCCTAGGAAGTACGGAGGCCGGGAGATATGGAACTCATCTTGTGAGTACTTGATGGCCAGCATCCCGGAAATGATGAGCAGTAGGCCGAGGCAGAGCTGCAGCAGCGACACGGCTCCGTAGGCGCGCAACACGCACCGGCGAGCGGACTCTGGCGTACCGGAAGTAGAGAAATGGATACTAGAATGCCATGTTAATTATATTAGCATACGTATTTAGTAGGAGTGGCAACGAATACTAACACGGCGTTCGAACCTTTAATTCAGTTAAACTGAAAAAGTTAATGTTTAAAAAAGTTTAGATTTTCATCAGCTACGAATCGAATATTAGGCGAGTAATCGAATGTTCGATTATTCATAGACATCCATCGTATTCAGGGAAAAAGTTAACTTTTAAAAGTTAAAGTTTAAAATTTAGTGTACAGTATTGTTTATTATCATGGGCAATTAACAACTATAAATTGCAACAATAGTAATTAAATGTATCACAGTACCATGCCCGACCGGATTATGAGTCACCAAAATATTAAATATTTTAGTTCTAATTCTGTTAGTTATGTACAAATATATACAAAATTATAAACAAAACAGTGAAAACTTGTCATATACACAAAGGAATACAGTGGTTAAGGGTATTAACTCTATAAAACATGTACATGTCGCTAACTTGGCCGGGTGACATTAAGCTTTCAACAAAAGAATGAATACTGTTTAGCACGATAGATTCGGTTACCATATTAAATAACTATAAAACTGGTTTCAAGGACACATAAGTGCGGAAATGATTAACATTTGCGGAGGAATAGAACGCATTATTTTGGCTCTAACATTATTCTAGGATTGGCATCCGAGATAAAAGATGTATACCGGTATATATTTGTATCGCGTTTCTCCAACAATCGTTTAGCTAGCTACACGTGTAAAAACGATGGTATCTCAAAGCTATATCTCTATCGGACACTTAAACAACAGCGGTGAAATTTACCAGGCATCGTTGTTCGGCGCATATCTGTATTAATAATACTAGATCATATACGCTCTTGCAATCGAATGAACTGCGGGTAATACTGTAAAATCGTTTTATTTCGAGGGTAATACTGTAAAATCGTTTTATTTCGAGGTGGTTTAATTTTCGCGTATTTCGCGATGTGAAATTTTAGCGCGAATGTTAGTCCCCGCCTATTTTTTTTCTTTAAAATGTCATATCAATTGAAATAAAATGCGCAAATTTAAGACCGCGAATAATCCCCTATTCAAGAATGTGCGAAATTTAGATACCTCGAAATAAAATGATTTTACAATATTCGAATAGTGAAACGCTAACTGCACGGGATAAAGTCTGACACGTGCGCGCACGTGATAGAATGCAGCTCGTGCAGCAATCGTGCAGCATCGAGTCATGAATCAGAGTAGACAGATATTATGCAGCATTGAAATAACGACTTGAACACTTATCCCATAATACGTTCTTGTTTGTTGTGCATCATAATTTTTTTCTGCATCATTGAACAGTTGAACTCTTATCCCAAAATATGTTCAAGTTTGGATTTCACCATTACAAGAATGGTTCAATACTTATCCCATACGGACCCATAATGTAAAATATGTTCTAGTTTCGCATCATCAAATAACGGTTAAGGCTACCTGAAGTTTGTGATTGTAGCAACTATAAATGAACCGATAGTTGTCTACAATATAGTTAATTCCGAAATAGACTGTGCACAGATGTTGTGGTTACATCATGTTTTACCTCTACATGTATTCCTGTTTTCTTGAGTAGTTATGGTTTGGTAAAGCACATGTGCGTTACATTTCGCATAAACTTTCCTGGATTATTTGTATGAATTAGGTTGTTATATTTGTGTATGTATAGTCATTTTGTATTATTCACATATTGTTTAATAACACTGCTGTCATAACATGTATTAGTTATTTACCAAACTTTGATAACGTGTCAACAACTGTAGTCTATACTATAAGACATGTTTAATAACGTTTATTAATATAATAACAATCTCCAGTGAATGCAAATGTATTTGGCCTGTAATTTCTACTATCCCTAAATCGGACATGTCTATGTAGACAACTATTAGATTCTTTATTTCAAAACATGCAGTTACAGTCTTTTTATTTTCATGACAACAACGTGTTTAGAGGTGTTTGGTAGGCATCCACCACTCCAACATTGCTCGCTCATTATTTCATGAAAATTTGAACAATTCGTATTAGTTCCTAATTCTTCTGTCATGTATACCATATTTCAGAGAGTTTTCTTTGTTTTGCGGTATTCAATAACTACGGATCCGGTTAGTGCCATATGAAATATCGTGTCTCGACCCTTGAACGCGAGGCACGAGAATTGCGCGAAACACGAAGCGAGACACGATATTCCCGCGAGACATGAAGCGAGGCACGATATTGTAAAACGATATCTCGCACTGTCGCAGTATCCCATACCACGAAATATCGCGGTAATATATCATGTCTCGCTTGGTTTTTCGCGCAATTCTCTTGTCTCGCTTCATGGTCAAATTACACCAAAACGGAAGTCACATCCTCAGCGTTACATGCTGTCAGTTAGATAATAAACACATAGGGTTCAGTGTATAATGCATATGATTTTTTAAGTACAGTTTAAATGATATGTTTTGGTATTAATTTAAAGGTATATATGTAAGAAATAAGAAAAAAGACAGTTTTAGGCACTACTTTATCTTAAATGGTTCCCAGCTTCATAACTTTTGGCCCATGTATTCATGCACAAAATGGCAGCCCCCATGCCTTTCAAAACCGGTGTGTTTATTCTAAGGTAAATATTTTGAGTTACAACGTATAGAAATTTTTGACATGCTGTTTTGTCAAAAGGTTATGGCCTTATCTGTCCAACAATGTATGGTGATATATTGGGAAGTCGCTTGGTCCTGGTGAAAATTGAGATCAAACATTGAATATTTTATATGTAACAATGAAGGAATTTATTTGCGCATGCGTAACCTCATGTCTCGCGTTAAAATATCGTGCCTCGCTTCGTGTCTCGCGCAATTCACTTGCCTCGCGTTCAAAGGTGGAGGCACGAGATGCGAAGCGAGACACGAAGCGATACACGATATTCAGGCGAGACACGAAGCGAGGCACGATATTATATCGTTCAAATATCGCCCGATTCTCGTGTCTCTGTAGATTTTAAACCACGATACACAAAACACGAAGCGAGACGCGAGAATTGCGCGAGACAAGAAGCGAGGCACGATATTGAATCGTTCAAATATCGCACGATTGTCGAGTATCGTGTCTCGCTTCGGGTCTCGCGGTAAAATATCGTGCCTCGCTTCGTGTCTCGCGCAATTCTGTTGCATCGCGATCAAAGGTCGAGACACGAGATGCGAAGCGAGACACGATATTCAGGTGAGACTCGATATTCGGGCGATATTTGAACGATACAATATCGTGCCTCGCTTCGTGTTTCGCCCGATTCTCGTGTCTCGCTTCGTGTTTCGAGTATCGTGGTTTGAAAATCTACCTCGATACTCGAGATTCGGGCGATATTTGAACGATATAATATCGTGCCTCGCTTCGTGTCTCGCTTCGATTCTTGTGCCTCGACCTCTAAACGCGAGACACGAAGCGAGGCATGATATTTTACCGCGAGACACGAAGCGAGACACGAGAATTGCGCGAAACAGGAAGCGAGACACGATATTTTACCGCGAGATATCGTGGTATGGGATACTGCGACAGTGCGAGATCTCGTGTTACAATATCGTGCCTCGCTTCATGTCTCGCGGGAATATCGTGTCTCGCTTCGTGTTTCGCGCAATTCTCGTGTCTCGCCCTTGCCGTAAGCGGCACGATATTTCATATGGCCTAACCGGATTCCGTAAATAACTGTGATATTAGAACAGAAACTGGTGGGCGGAGCCTATTATGCAACCTTATCTTGCAATAAGTAGCGTGCTGTATTATTGAAATTTAGATTTAATTTATACGCACGCTACTTTTTACAAGGTAAGTTTCCACATTCGACATTGCTAAATTTAGAAACGAGACACATGCTTGACACATGCCAAGCATGTCAGACATCATGTGACGTCTAGGAACTGCCCATTGGGATCGGTATCGTAGTAAGTTGCGATGTGATTGGTAAAAATGGTATAAAACACTTGTAGCACCCTTTGACCTCAATATGTTAGTTCGGTTAAAGTATGCTACAACTATTACTTATATACCATTACTACATACGGGGATATTACGACCAGTGCTCTAATTAGTTGAAACGATTAATAAAAACGTTTGACTTTCGTTTTCTAATTACGTAATCAATTAAATTTCGCTTACTCAATTGTTACATTGTAATACAAGTGGTAAACCAGGAAGTGGAAAACACGTTTTCTTTCAAATAAGTATAAATTATAATAACATACAGTGACTTCAAACATGCTTTTACAATATCTCTGTTTACTCCAACAACCAACAAATGCCCACCCTCACCTCACGTTGTTTTCTTCACCTGGGTGTTAGTGCAAAGAAGCAGAGAGATCCACTAAAAAATCGCAGTTCCCAAACAATCATGAAAGTAACTTAACGCACGTGCATCCATCGTGCCAATATTGCTCGCTTAATATTTGATGAAAACCTGCACAGCGGGTGCCGAGAGGTTCAAGTTATAGCCATGACGTGTCTGTAAGTCATATGTTGGTATTCAAAGGGACGTTAGACATCTGGTTACATTGTAAGCTCGAGAGATTGTAGTTTATTTGTCCCCGTTAAACGCAAAACAAATGGAATTTTCATCTTCTGACGAAAACATGCTGAACACTTGTGTAACATTGTTTTCAGTTTTTTCAACGATTGGGTATTCATGGAACATTCAACTCAAAATGTAAAGACATTACATGACGACGCACGTTGAACAAATGTGTAACTTTGTTTTCATATTCAGTAATTTGAGTTTCTTTGCGTGAAATTTAATGTCATATCTATGTTTTGAGAATTTGCAACACAATGTAACCTAGTGATAGTGTGAGATGAATATGTCTTTTTTCAATGTCGTTATGTTTCATTTCAATATATATATAGTTCGCCAATCTATGCAATATAATGATGTTACAATATGAACAGGTAAACCGCATTAATTTTAATGCAAGTAGTTGGAGGTAAGGGAAACATTGCTCGAAATTGCTCGCTAAATATTTGAGGAAAACGTGCACAGCGGGTGCCGAGAGGTTCAAGTCACAGCCACGATGTGTTTGTACTTCATGTGTTGGTATTTATAGGAACATTAGACATATGGTTATATTGTGAGCTCGAGAGATTGTAATTTATTTGTCCCCGTTAAAAGGCAAACTAGAAGGATTTCATGGTTCATCACGAAACATGTTCAATAATTTGTTTAATTCCTTCCATTATTCAAGAATGTGGATTTTTTACCATCTTACGACGATTTTGAAATAAACTGTTATACATGCATATGATAACAAGAGACGAAAGTAGTTATTCTTCTTTTATTTCGGTATGCATGTGTTTAGTTTTAATACCCTAGTACATAATGTATACAGTTCACTTATACGTACAATATGCTATGCACATATGTGATACTACTACATGTAAAATATGTATTTAAAGATTAAAACGTAAAATAAAAGAAAAGAAAAACTTAGAGCGAGCCAGAGAGAAGTTCCTTTCACGTTTACTTTTATGAACAGTTTAGCCATTTCAACTAATGGTATATTTGGATTAATTTATTCCGGACGATTGTCTCGATGCATGTTAGTTTGATTGGACAAATCCAAATTACTAAAAGTCTACTAGGAGATAATGAGATAAAATAAACATTTGCGCATATGAGTGTTAAATATGCAAATGTATGCGAATGCAAAAACAATTTGTTGAACTGGCCGTTCAGATTATAGCAACTCTACTTAACAAAGTCCGGCTAGCTCAGTTGGTAGAGCGCTGGACTGTCAATCCGGAGATATTGAGTTCGAACCCCAGCCCGGACACATAACCTGTGTGGGGATTGCTCATGAAATTATTTTTACGGCCATTCTCCCTCTAGCTCTGATTCAAGTATGGCAGTTGTCAGTTACTGGCATAAGTATGTGCACAAAGTACTGGTAGACCGCTAAGATCGGCTAAGCTTGCCCAAGAAAAGTGTGAGCATGTTAACTGACCGCCGTGATATGACTGAACTACTGTTAAAACAAACTTAACAAAGTCATTAGTCTTCGCACGCGATATGTAGTATTGCTAGGTCGGCAAGCAAAGGTATCTGTTTATACTTCATTTGTGCCAATTTTCTGTTTGGCCGAAAGACTATTTGCACCAGACATGACATATTATCGATAACGTTCGTTCTGACGTTCTTGAAATAACCACTCTAAGACGTGCTACACATACCGGCTTCGGGAATTGTTTTGATACATAATATCATCGAATACCGCTTGCTGAATTGATACATAAAAGCCAAGAGGTGTATCTAAACGTAATTATCGAAGAATGTCTGACTAAGAGAGAATTGCAGCTAATACAGGTCGTGAAGGAAGATGCACTTGAGAAACATTTTTGTTGAGGCCGAAATCATTAGATATATTTGTTTGCAGTCTTCAGACAAGAATCTGTTTCCTGTTTGCAGTTGGCTATCTGTAGAAACCAATTAAAGGGACTTAGTCACAGATTTTCGCATTTTTTTAAGTATGCCATTAAATGTCTTAACTTGACAGATTTCTGCATCGAAACTAAAAAGCTCAAATATAATAACAAAAAAATATTTAGAAAAAAAAATAAAAAAATAAAAAAGGTTCCACCGGGGTTCGAACCCGATACTTCCGGATTAAAAGGCTATCGCCGTAACCACTCGGCCACTGACACTTCTATATCTCACTCTACATTATTTACTTTATTTAAGTGTCTATGTGACGTCAACAGTTTCAACAAAAACAACAGAAACACTCCAAATTATTCCATCGTTTAGCGTTACAAACGCTTTATAATTTTATCAATTTCATCTGATGATTACTCATTAACGAACGGTTTTTAGAGAATATTTTTAGATCCATATTGTTATTTTGCTCCCTTGTATATACTGTTCTTTTATTTTTGTCTATCGGCGACAATGTTGAAAACTTGTCAACTCGTCAATCTGTGAACAGGTCCCTTTAACAGCATCTACATCGTCATCAAGTCAACGTTGTATTAGCATAAGGCCATACACATTTGATTCTATGTTTAGCGTCCCCATAGTTTTTTGGAACCTACAAACCAGGCAGGAAACAACAAACAATAAAGTCGATTAAAAAAACACTTTTTCCTTCACAACTTATTCATGGCAGTGGTGCAAGCTAAAGCTAATGTTTACCTGCAAAACTGTTATATATCATCTGCATATTGGGAACCTACTTTAACACAGTATTTTAACTGTGTACATTGAATAATTGCACACGATTTTTACAAAAATTGGTAAAAACACATATTGTCCAATTTTTATATGCTTTCCAACTCGATTTTTTCACATTGTCAACACTGTAGCTTTTTTTCGTGAAGGCATCCAAAAACCTACCAGCCGGAGGACGCTAAACATAGAATCAAATTGGTATGGCCTAATACAAAACAGAACAACGCCAATGAGTATAATGTGTGAAGGCGACACAGCGTTAACGTATACGTAATTTTTCCTTTTTGTTTTCAATGAAAAATAATTTTTACTTCAAAATCTTAGCATTTGAAAATATCATTTTGTATTTAAAATAGTTCGATGACGTCATAACTACCCTAAAGAACGCCATGAAGATGGATCAGTTCATTTGAAAATATAGTTTTTGACGTCATAACTACCCAAAAGAACGACCATAATTTTGGATCGGTTACGGTGGCATAGATGTGACATGTGCAATTTTTTGTTTATGTCGTTCCCACGACATATTAAGTCGTGGGAACGAGATCTTATCTCGTGGAAACGACATAAATAACTTGTGGCAACGAGATAATTGACTCGTGGTACGTAACGACATATTTAGTCGTGGGAACGAGATCTTTTCTCGTGGGAACGACATAAATAACTCGTAGGAACGACATATTAAGTCATGGGAACGAGATAATTAACTCGTGGTAACGACATATTATGTCGTGGGAACGACATATTTTTGTCGAGGGAACGACTTAATGAGCCAATCAAAATCACAACTTCCACAGATTTCCGCTCAACTAGGGACATTCAACTTCCAGTTCACGTTGGCATATCTGGAGTTGTGATTTTCCCACGACATAATATGTCGTTACCACGAGTTAATTATCTCGTTCCCACGACTTAATATGTCGTTCCCACGAGTTATTTATGTCGTTCAAACGAGAAAAGATCTCGTTCCCACGACTTAATATGTCGTTACCACGAGTTAATTATCTCGTTCCCACGACTTAATATGTCGTTCCTACGAGTTATTTATCTCGTTCCCACGACTAAATATGTCGTTACCACGACATAATTATATCGTTCCCACGAGATAAGATCTCGTTCCCACGACTTAATATGTCGTGGGAACGACATAGGTAAAAACATGCACATGTCACATCTATGCCACCGTAATCGGTTTATTTGAAACCATACTTTTGTTTCGGAAACAGGTCGATGACGTCGTAACTGCCCTAAAGAACGCTATAAAGATCGATCGGTTCATTTGAAAATATTGTGTTGTTTTGGAAACAGGTCGATGACGTCATAACTACCCTAAATAACGCCATAAAGATGGATCGGTTAATTTCCTCCGCCAATGAGGTAATGTTGTGCAGGCGTTGGTTCGTCTGCCTGTCTTTCTGTTTGTCAGTTATAATAGCAACCATACGAACACGTTTACTGGGACGGTTGGAGATTGGCTAATGAACAAATTATTATAATTTCGTTGGTGAACCGGATCACCGTGTGGATCAAGGCACTTTAACAGAACTATTTATTATTTTGAATTTCGTTAGTGCCATCGCCTATGAACGTGCTGAAATAAAACACGATACACGATAGTGCGATGATAAAACGCGCAATGACGACACTACGATAACGAAAACGCGACAACACGATGATAATAACGCGATAAAATACGATAACAAAAACGGTATAATACGATAGTACCATTATGATAATGCGATATATTATCGTGTTTTCATCATCGCACTGTCGCGTTTTAACCATCGTTATATCGTAATATCGCGTTTTCGTTATCGCAGTATCGTGATTTCGAGTTATCATCATCATGGTCCCACATGTCGCGTGATCATCATGGTACTGTCGCCTTATCATCATTGTACTGTCGCGTTATCACCGTCGTACATTGTCGCGTTTTCGTTATTGTAGTTACGTGATTTCGCGTTTTCATCATCGTACTATTGAGTATCGCGTTTCAGATCAGAATATTCATATGCGATGGCACTAACGGAATAGAAGTAGGGCAAATTGGTTGCCTTGGTGGGGTTCTACGCGCTCCTAGCGCTTTCCAGTTATCATTGCAACTGTTAGTTAAATATAACTGTATTTTTCACGGTTTAAATAATATTATTATCCACATTTAAAATCTTTATTTTTGTAGTTCTTTTTTATTCAGTAGTAAAGACATTGCATTGGCTGCATTTTAAAGAGAAATAAAAGCATTTCTTTATGTATACCGGTAAGGTCTTTTCAAAACAATTGTAGGGCGGTAGATTTAAAGTTCTCTAACATTTATGATAGTTTCTTTGGCATATGGAGAAGACGTTAATGGTTTCAAAATAATTGAATGGGCTATAAAACCATCTGAAGTGAAATGACTGCTGATTGAATAATAAAATAAATACCTAAATGCTTAGTACGAGGATCTAGGCTATCAGAGAATATAAACAAGAGGGCCATGATGGTCCAAAGCGCTCATCTGAGTACTGGTACAGATGAAGACCATACTGTTGTGACAGGTTTGAAAATGAAGGTATCTGAACAATACGCAGAGGGGGATAGGATCAATTTTGATTTAAAACATCGGTTAGTGCAATGGGCTAACTAAAGTACGAGTTGGGTACTGCATGTGCGGTTTTTTTGCTAATGGTTCTCAAATCACTTTTCCCGATATTCTTACCTGACCCTATTTCATTAAGTCATTGACAAATCTGGAAAATGCAGAAACAGTAGATTTTGATGTCTTTTTCGCAAACAGTTTTGGAGAACTAGTTGCAAAGCGATAATTGCGATGGCTGTGCTATAAGGTAAAGTTTTGCTTTTTCTTTGATAATTTTCTATCCAATGATGATAAATGATGTTACTATATCTCACTTTTGTCTACAATGATAAATTCCCATTACCCGAGAAAGAGATATTTGGACTGTCAAAAACATTTCAACTCTTTAGACACGTGACCAAGCGAAAGTGACTGTCAGGTCATGTGACCGAGCGGACATTTTGAATGTCATATAAGGGCAAGTAACTGCGTCAGTATTTTTAGCCACAACATGAAAAGATTGACTCCCTTGTCGTAACGTCACTATTTCAATGTGTAAACAAGCCATTGTCTTCTGTTAACTGTAAGAAAAAAAAATTGCAACTATTTCTGAAGTTAAAAGAAGATTTAGGCATCTTCAATCTTGATGGGCAGAATTAAAGATGTGTTTACCCTTTTTTACTCAATTTTGTTCGGTATGATAAAATAAGTATCAAATGGCAGCGGTTGTGACATTGATATTGTAAACCCTAGTAACAGAATGTCACCACTCGTCATTCGAATCCGATGACATTCTGCCCTCGGGTTGACAATATCAATATCGCACACGCTGCCATATGATATTTATATATTATTTTTATTTTTATTCATTTTTCAACATACATCTCATACATCTCCATCACACAATGTTAATATATAAAAGTACAAGTTGTACATACATCTCCATTACACAATGTTAATATATAAAAGTATAAGTTGTACATACATCTCCATTACACAATGTTAATATATAAAAGTACAAGTTATGCATATAAACAATATTAATACACTAAAATCAGTATTTATTATACATTCATTTATGTGTATTTTGCGTAATAAATTGTTTATAGAAAATATTTGTTTCAATTTTTAGTTTTGAGATGATGCTGGATATAAAAAGTGATATACAAAAAAAAAAAAAAAAGGAAAGAGGATAATAAAAAGTCAAGGTGTTCCCATTAATAGACATGAGGTGCTTGTTTTCAAAAACTGGAAGACTGCTATGGGAAGGCACATGCTGGATATAAAAAGTGATATACAAAAAAAACTAAAAAGGAAAGAGGATAATAAAAAGTCAAGGTGTTCCCTTTAATAGACATGAGGTGCTTGTTTTCAAAAACTGGAAGACTGCTATGGGAAGGCACATGTGTTGGCGCAAATACACAACAGCTTCCCTAAGGTATGGGGGAAAAAAAAAGAAAAAAAAGAAAATAACAATCCTAAGAAAAGAGGGGGAAAAAAGACAGAATAGGCAAGATTCACTTCAAAGTATTAGGATGTGCAAATTTTTGCCATTTTTTAAAATGCAGATCAGTTTTATTTTTTTCAAAAGCGATCTGCTCTTCTAAATGTATTTTCATTCTGAGAGAGTTTTTGAAAGACTCGATATTTGGATTTTCGGCTCGTGATTTAACGCTAAATATATATGACTTCATCAGAATGAGTATATAGTTAATAACTGAATTATTAGCGCCACCTTTTTGTGTTCCAAGGATAATATCTTTTACATTAAGATCAATATGTAATTCTTTACTGCTTAAATAAATTGTGAGGTCCCGCCAGATGGGTTGTACAATATTACATTCAAATAAAACATGTGTAATAGTTTCTTTATAACTTGCACAAAATGTACAAATGTACAAAGGTTAGAAGCTGCTAGCTTACATTTATACAGGTATGCATTAGTCTACAATGTAGAATCTTATACTGAAAGTTGCGTAAATTATTATCTATGGTGGCTTTAAATGGTATTAAATATGTATTTATATATTACTGCAGGCTCTGAAGACATCAATGTTGCAGGTACAAATAACTGCATGCAAGACTTGCAACTGTTGGAATCAAATTTTATCAATCAATTTTTATGGTCATGCGCAAACTGTGTAAGTTTGGTCAACATTGAATCAAAAATCGTGTGTGCAAGCCAATCAATGATAACTTGTTGATGTTCTTTTTCCAAACACAAGGGGCAATAACTCCGGTGTTTCTGGCCCGATCATTCTTATATTCGACATCACCTGTAGTCTTACGTTCATAGACAAACTGTGTACGATATGTGAAGATTGGATGCAAAATGAAAACTCTACCCTGAATAATGTCCATTTTTTGCATATTTTTTCACAAACAAAGGGCAATAACTCTCGTGTTTCTGGTCCGATCTTACTTATATTCGACTTCAACTGTAATGTTATGGTAATAGACAAACTGTGCAAGATTGTTGAAGAGTGGATGAAAAATGAAGTCTCTGTCCTGAGTTATGTCCATTTTTGTAATTTTTTTTTAATAAACAAAGGGCAATAACTCTGGTGTTTGAAACGCGATCTGGCCTTTTGGCGTCTCCTGAGATCTGATGGTCATACACATACTGTAAATGTTTGGTTAAGAATGGATGGAAAATAAAGTATATACGTTAGAAAAAGGCATTTTTGCACTTTTTTGGGCATGAAAAAGGGGCAATAACTCTGGTGTTACTGGTGTGATCTGACCCAATAACAATCCCATCTGAGATTTTTTGGTCATACACAAACTGTGCAAGTTAGGTCAAGATTGAATAAAAAATGTAGTCTTTATCACGATAACGGTCCAAAGTGTTGACGGCATACGGACGACGGACGACGACGGAGAGGTCCCCTATACCAACAGCTCTTCGTGCTCAGGTGAGCTAAAAAAACGTTATTTAAAGTACACGTAGTTCTGTTCATATAAACATATTTTCGATTATGCAATAAAATACTATAGACAATCAATAAAAACGTAATATGCTATGGTATATTTATTTGTATATCTTACTACATGGTTAGCCGTGACAAAAAGGAAATTGTCAAATTGCCCATTGGAAACATATCACAATAACGTCTTGAAATCGTTAAACACCCCCTACTACTATCTTCCGTGGCAACACAACAACAACAACAAAAAACGAACTGCTGACGATAAGCAGAAAGAAATATTGGTCATTGAATGTATTAACGGAAAACGTTTTAAATCGCACGGCGTTAAACTTGGCACTGGTAACCAGAGCAGAAGAATATTTCGATCAATAAAGAAACCATTCCATCACACGAGATGCGTATCTAGTAAATAATCCGATTGCTGTAGATGTCGACAGCTGTTCTTCGCCGTTTTGGTCAAGATTAATATAAACTGTATATTGCTTCCTGTGATACGGTTAGAATTATTTACGGCGTTATGTTGTTCGAGATTTTGTTTGTTTACTATTCAAGGTCAAATGCTCACAAACTTTGCTCACCAACAAGGTCATACGCCAAAAGTGCAAATCCAAGGAACACTGTTTATGAGGTCACGTGATCTCCCTTTATCGCGTAAATGTACATGATAATATAATATCATACTATATTAAATTTTGGGGCGTGTCGTGGGAAACCCGGGCTTAATGCATCTGCGTAAAGTGTAGTCCCTGATTAGCCCGTGCAGTCTGTTTCACGAAAGTTTCTTCTAAACGTATATCCACTGTACTGTACAGGCTAATCTTTACGCAGATGCATTAAGCCCGGGTTTCCCACGACACGCCTCATTCGCATATAATACTGTTTTGTGTTTGTAGAAAACGCGTCTCATTACAGATTAATTAACAATTTGTTTCATGTTTCTTTGGCTCCAGTCTTCTACAACTTGTCATGTGATATTAAAATTATCGGTATGTAAACTTACTCTGATGTTGTTCTTTTCCAATTTGCTTATATTTGAAATTATGTAATATGACCATGTTTCACATACATACATGGTATTAATCATAGCATTTTTGACGGTCACGGGTACGGTTTATAATTATAATGGATACTATAAGCATGAATTTATACTTTGCATGACATCGTGACTTATTTCAACATGTTACTTCATGTGTTGCTTCGTTGCGTGTTGTTTCAGTCCGTCCGTCCGTTCGTGTTTGGATAGGTCCATCAATCGTTCTGTCCTACAGTCATTTACTCGTGTTAACACTGCCGCGGAGTTAAAAGGCAAATATGTTATACCACGCATCCCAATAACACCGACATAAATGTATAACAAACTCGCGCGTAACATGTCAGTCGCTGTCTGTAATTGGACTTTCTTTACAGTACACAATTGCATTGCCTCGAGAACGACTGGAGATTTAAGACAAACATTCCTGCACATCGATTTTTGTCGTCTGATCAGGAATCCGGATTCGAATCTAACTAAGGTTGCAGACGTTACAGCAATGCAAACAAATAAAACAAACAATGCACAGGATATTCATATTTGTTTAATACATACCTTCACTAGCCCTAGAATCCATTTAAACACAAATTCACATAAAATTTCTCCGCAACGTATTCCACTCAAGTCACCATGTTTGTTTTTCCGCAGCAGACGATACGTTTCCAACCGGTGTGACAGTAGAAATTACTCAATATACGTTTTCCCGTTTGAATACTGCTCAGGTACTTCGGGATTATGTTGCTATGGCAACGCTCGCGCTAGGAATGCTACTATGCCAAGAAACAGTGTGTATTATTGTATAATAATTATCTTGAATCGTAATAAAGAGGCGTTGGCACTAAAAGATGAAATGTTGCAACAGTAAGAAACAACCTTACATTACCAGGAAATTGGGAATTAGACTGGTTAATAAAGAATCATGTTTGCTCGCGCAAAAATAAACCCGTCGGGGAATTCGCTTAATGCAATTTTCATTGATTTGCGATACACATGTTTAAAGGGACTATGTCATCGAAAAGGGCCTCAATGGGGCGATTTCTTTAACAAATCTGAAATTTAGATAGTATTACTGGAATATAATAACGGTTAAAACAGGGTATATATAATGGGAAAAGAGTGTAGGCATTCTGAGATAAAAATCCCTTTATAATATGGGTTGTGTCTGTTTGGCCCTTTTCCTGCTTACATTTTGACGTCAGAATTGTCAGCATTTTGTATAACCATAGTTTACAAACGACTCCTTACCAAGCATGATAGCGCAGTTGGTTAAAGCGCTGTGTACTGTCAGTTCTTCGTATTGCTCCTAAGTCGTGAGTTCGATACCCGCTTGGGGTTTTATTTTCTCAGGCTATTTTGCTACTTTGTTTTTATCAAATATCTTATTGTGTATTTTTTTTTTTTTAATGCACATGTCTTAGTAAAGCGCATTTCTATCAAATTATATAATTTATAGTGCAATAGGAAGCCAATATTTCGTTGACATAGTCCCTTTAATGCACGTGCATCGGAGGTCGGGAGCGCAATTAATTTTCAACGGTTTTGCGGGTTAAGGCGTGTCCAATCGCGATTAGTCCGAAAGATGTTTGCAGCCCTTACTGACATTAAACACTGAAAATACATTGTGATCATTATAAAAAAAATTATGAAAGCACTCAGACCTCCTCCAAGAAAGGTAACCTACTCGGTACTTATCGATTGAATTTTCCAGTGATAGGTTAACTCCCTTGTCATATCTCCAACTAATAAAGTTGTGTTTTTTCCTGGATCCAGACGGTGTTTGGGATAACTACCAAAATGTAATCTTTTGGCCAATGGCACATTTCCAAAATTCGCAGGATGTTTTATTATTTAACTTAGATGCTTTTGATACATATGTCATATTCAGAACTACTAATATATAACAGTTATTTTTTCACAATTTAAGCCGGAATAAAATATTTTCGGAAAACAATTCAAACTCGGTAAACAAGAAATTGATTATGAAATATCAGTATCTTAAACAACATGACAACTTGCAATCTGGTAAAGTAATAAATTTGATCAATAACTTCGAATGTTACCCAAGGGCGTGCTTTCACCCCCTCCTCGCCCCCCACAAAATCCTGGTTAGCAATACATATTTCTTGAAGCAAAACCGCATCAGCGCCAAAACTGACGAGAATTCAGATACGAATTATGATTAATATCTTAAGATGTTTTGTTCAGAAAATAACACAATAATGAAAGAAGCAAAATTATTATTATTAATGTGTATTTTTAATGTGTATTTTAAATATTTTTATATTCAATATTCTTCTTAGAGCATACTTAACCGATAAAATCTCATTGCAAAAAACAAACAAATAAGAAATGTAAGAAACACAAATCATATATTGACTCATTAAGGGTATTACTCAGTCTTGTTAATCATGTACTTGCATTGAAATTGGGACACACATTATTTCGGGATACAATCACTCACGTAATGCGCGTGTTTCATTATAAGTTTATTTTAAACCTGTCTTCCATTTTAAATCGAATTACATAAAAACTAGCCGTAAAGAGTTCCATTTCGGACCTGATAAATTTCTCGAACGATCTTATAATTATAATTTTCCGGTGAACATTCAATATAGGCCATGTTGAACTATTTCCTTCATAGAGATCTTATCAGCTTCTCCGTCAGCCCGTGGTCGAGAGGCCGAATTATTGGAAATCAACTCGTATCGATAAGAATTGTTACATAGAACTATATAGGAACTATACATAAAATGTACTGTTTATGCATTTTAGTCCTTGATATGACAAGAGAGACATTTTTATTACCTGTCCCATAGCATATTTGTCATCAGAATAACTTAACGCCTTCTTTATTGCTTCCATTTTGCTTTAAACCGAACAACTGTTTTCACATTATACCGTTAAGGAAAATGGACACAATTAGCGTTGTTGCGCTTTTTAAACTAGTATTTCCATCCCACGTTTTCAATATTCTCCTTCATACAGACATATTGTGCCTGAGGCACAGAAGCAATTTACGTGAACAAAAATGAAGTGACTGTATGCGTACTTGAGTGTTTGTAGAATGCTTCATAATTATTGGTGATGCTGTTGGGAATGGAAATACCACGTGATACAGTTTTGTGTTTAAATAAATTCATAGCAAAAAAGGAATAATTTCTCGCTGTTACGGTATATACTCATCATGTACAACATGCAAAATCCAGAACTATTATTTTATTTTATTATTCCAAATTAACAAATATAACAATGCATACAAAACATTATCATATTCACTATCGTTTATGAGCATAGAAACAGTGACACACAAGAAATTATAACGATTCCTATTCACGAAGTTTCATTGAACAATTTACGTGTCTCACAATTTGCTATCCGTGTTCATTATATTAAGCTGCTCGTGCTCCTCGCGCACACTGAGATCCGGAAGTACCCGCGGCATCATGCGCGGCGGCTCCACATCCGGGTCGCACCGGTAGCGGGTAAAGTCCGTCACACCTTCGCTTCGCAAGTAATCTTCGTCCAGAAGCACCCGGCCGTTTAACCTACAATGAAATACAGTAATGATGAATATAGGGAAAGATCTACGATCAGACAAATTACATGGCGCCCTTCAAAAGGAGCAGAGGGTACAGTCGAACAATTGTTGCGGATCCGTGGTCTAGTGGTAACGCATTGGCTTCACAACCCAGGGATCGCAGGTTCGAGAACCCGCTACACCCTAACGTACTAACTCGTTTTTCGCATGAGAAGTTAAACCGAGGAGCAGTGTACTAGGCGCTTCACACTGGGCACTAAAAGACCCAGGGTCGCCTCTGGAACGGGGCCTCTCCTGAATCTTGCACTATCCCCCGAAACCCAAATAACAAGTCTTCTGGGGGCGATGGCCATATGGCAGAGAACAAGGTGCCCTTCGATAAAAATGTACTACTACACGCACACACGCCGAAAATTTTTATTCGAAATATTTCCCTAATTAACTTACAACATTAGGACCCGCCCGTGTGTGTTACCTAGATCGGGACTTTCCGAAAATGCGCACCGGAAATTGGCAAATCGGTGGACAATGGAAGCGACTCGCCAATAACTGAAGATATTCGGAAAAAAATAATGAATAATACAGATAAAATAAAGAATTCGCACATGAGTTGTAGAATTTCAACTAAATGAGAATACACCATGGAAATAAAATGCCATCAAGAGCGGATTTAATTAATGCCGTAGTTTTTTTACCTGACAAAACATGTGGACGCAGCTTTAAATGAATAGCGAAATAGGCAAATACATCGTATTATTTTTATTTGCGACTTAAAAATGTGTTAGTTTTTACGGTCTTTTGTTTTGTAACAAAGACATGATCTTGTAAACAAGGACAATTATAATTAATTGTTTCAAGTGAATGGTCATTTATAATGTTGTTTGCAGTTGGTGTTTAATTATTACCATCATAACACGAAGAATTATATCAGTTACAAAATAAAGAAAGAACATGAGCTATTCAGCACCGCGGCAGTCAAGGTTAGATACCAGTAAATCGGTGTGTATCCCTCCGTGTGAAAGTAGTGCCTATTACTAAAGAGTTCCCTTTCTCTTCTGGTATTGAAGCCATTTAGCAATCTCAGACATGCATTTTGTGGTTATTTCTCATATCCCATGTGTCTGCTACATATTGGTGCATTTTAGTGGAGGCTAACTTGAAAGATGAGCTGTTGTGGTGTGTTTACTGTGGGATGGGGCTTTTGTCGAAATTTGACTGCCGAAACCATGTTTTCTGCCGGGGTCTGCACTCGGGCGAGATGCATTTTCTTAGAAGCGACATGACATATGTTTTTATTGCAATTTTTGGAAGAAGACAGATTCATCCTTAAATTGATACCTGGTTTGAAAAAGGCTAGAAAAATGCTTGGACAGTTTGCCGTTTTATAATGGGACCCTATGGGAATTGGAATTACTGGTATCTAACATCAAGGTTACGAGAACTTTTATTACCATTACCTAAGAAGAGTGTTTAAATGGGAAATAACTCCATAACGAAAGCAATTCATTCGGCGACAGAGTTGTTCGTGCTTAGAATTCTAGCAATTAAATTATGATCTCTTGCGGTAAACTTTACATTTCTAAACAAACAACATGGTCAACAAACACTGTAATAAATACATAAAATTCACTTTCAATGAAATTCAAATTCGCCGTTTCCACCATTTGTTTCTTTCAATCCCGTTCGTAAAATACAAAAATGCTGGTAAATAGCAAATAATAAAATCGAGCCATATTATGAAATGATTACTTGCTTGTAGGTTCCTGTACAATGCGACACACAGCGTCTGCAAAGATGTCCGGAGTGCGCATGTGCGCGCGGGGCACGTGCATGACGTCAGTCACGTGCGAGTGGATCACGGTAGCCGGCCATAACGTGCACACCGATACACCTGTACGATAGAGTGAACTAAGCCCTAGCAAACTTAAAGCAAATGCACGTTGTTATATTTGAAACCCCAAATATACAACAATGGAGAAAATAGTTCATTACAATTATTTTAAACATTGCGTTGGACTGAATTTGGGCAGGAGTCCTATTACAGAAACATCTTATTATTAACCTCAAAATCATCATTTTTCATGAACATTTTATTTCATATTTAAATGGTATTGTACTAAGTGTGTATGAATTATCACCTTATTATTAACTATTGTTTACTTAACAATCAAGGGCTTCACACCTTTATATGCAGTTTAAAAAAAAAGTGGATTTTTTTTTTTATAAACTTAAAATTTTTCTGGAATATGAACCCAGAACTGAAGAGTATATGCATGATCAAGAAATATACGGTGATACCAGTATTTCGTATTCGTGTAGCTGTTTTAAGTCAGCCGTTGCATTATGTCTAAACTGGGCGGTGTCCCGCGAATTTTATTCAAAGTTGCGGTCTTATGCTTACGATGAATCTAGAGTACGCGATCACATGCGCCGGGCGGGAATCACACCGGCTCTGCTGTGTGAAAAGCGAGTTTACTGCGCTAACTGGACTTAAACTACGGGCATATAATTTTCAGAAGCGGTAAGTCCACACAGCGCCAATATAGTTCATTGTCTGTACTGTGATTTCGCTGGTTAATATATAATACCAGTTCCTTTTTGGGATCTTTGACAATAAATTTGAAAATGGTCAATTTGCCAATCTGTGAACAGGTCCCTTTAAAGTATGGACAGATAATTTTCAGGGGCGGTAACTCCACACAACGCCAAATGTGCATGTTGATTAAGAGGCTCGTACCCGTGTCCTGAAGTTCATGCGCGAGGCCCGTGGCCAGGACAGTCATGCCGACCTTGCTGATACTGTACGGCGTCTTGCCCTTGAAAAACCTGCAATATAAGAATCACTTTGTTTTTATCCAGGTGAACAAAATATGATAGAATGTTCGATGATTCTTCGTGTGACCTGCGGGCAGGAAATATGTGTTTTAGCATTGTTAATAATATTTGTCAATGACTGCAGCAAAAAATTACATGACGGATATCTGCTTGTATATAGTGTGATCGTTTAAAATGTTAACAATTGGTAGGGGAAATGTCGTAGGAGGCGGGAGGGGGCGGGGACAATTGGTAAGGGAAATTCCATGTCGTACGGAGCGGGGGACAATTGGTAGGGGAAATTCCATGTAGTAGGGGACGGGAGGGGGGCGGGGACAATAGGTAAGGGAAATTCCATGTCGCAGGGAGCGGGGGGACAACAATTGGTAGGGGGAAATTCCATGTCGTAGGGGACGGGAGGGGGGCGGGGAAAATTGGTAAGGGAAATTCCATGTCGTAGGGAGCGGGGGGACAATTGGTAGGGGAAATTCCATGCCGTGGGGGACGGTGTGGGGCGGGGACAATTAACATTTAGAAATTAGAGAAAATCATGAGTTTGTCACGATGTATTTCGTATAACTTCTATATCCTGTTATGCAAACACATTACGAAGCTTTGACGTTAGTTATAACCTGAAAATACAGATAATTATGTTGGTTTCATTAACATGCAACTGCTCAAGACATCAAGGGTGCGGGGAATTTTGAAATGTGGGTGTATATAATATATATTCCTGCAATAGCGGAATGGGGTCGTATTTCGGACTTACGAAAGTGTACGTCAATTTCAGAGAAATTACGCGTTATAATGCGTAGAACATGGTGATTACTGTTTGGTGACCTGGTGCGAAAACTGGCCACCATTTACCATTGCAGTGTACATTACTACTGAATGCACCTAAACGCAAAATATGTCCAGTTGTACTCTCTATGTTGTACCTGTTATATATAGGCGGCGCTACGAGCACGAGTCGGCCGTGCTTCTGTCGGAGCATCACCGGCGCGGCCTCCTGTACCGCGACGTAAGCGCCTCTGACGTTGACGTCAAGCATGAGCTCGAGTCGCTTCAACGGCGTCTCCAGAACCGGCTTCCACGTGATGGCCCCTGCGTTGTAGACAACGGCGTCTAGGCGGCCGAATCTGTGGACCGGAAGTGAAGATTTAAGGGATTAAACTGACGCTTGTCTTAAATTCTATGTATGACAGTCAACTGCATAAACAAATCCAGCGAGAGAAAGTGAAAATTTTAAAGATTGACTCCACAATGTGCTTTAATATGAATGTAATCGACTGCCTAGATCGTAAAAGGAAAGGTACACACAAACCCAGCCAGGATTTGGACTTTTATGAGCGCTAATACCGACGGAGCATATAAGAGCAATTGATCACGTGTCAAAATTATTGCTGATTCGTATTTTTATCTCTCATAATTCGCAATTAAATGGTCTGTTTAAGATAAGAAATATACAATAATAATGATTGTGTAACATTTAAAGATTTAAGAAAATAACCAAAATGCTCAAATTGTGTTCGTTAAGATAATAGGCCCGTGTTCGGACTATGGTCCCGATAGTAAATAACTTCTATTAACGTCACTACTAAATCTATGTAAAACAAATTATGACACATCTTGTGTTCCTTGCCTTTCTAGGGTTACACGCACGGCGTTCTTCAAATCCGGCGGGTGCCTGCAGTCACATTGCACCGGAAACGCCACGCCGCCGTCTCTCCTGATGTCATCGACCACAGTGTGTATGGAACCCGGAAGTCGCTCCGTCGACTCGACGGTCTTTGCCGCCACCGTCACGCCATATCCGTTCCGCGCGAGCGTCAGAGCGATCTGTCTTCCGATACCACGTGACGCTCCTATCACGAGCGCTGACGTCCTTCTTGGTGACGTCATTGAAAGAAACTTTTTTTTATCTGATTACAGAAACAAATAGCGTTGCAAGACCTTGATATTGGCAAATACCCTGGGAGTGTGTGTGTGTGTGGGGGGGGGGGGGGGGAGGGGGTAACGGGGTATTTTCATTTCATCATAGGCAAAACTACCAAAATTAATGTGTACATTGTATTTGAAAGACGTATACATATTGAAAAAACAAGTGCTATTCAACACATGCCTACAATATTTGCCTCTATATATTCTGAGAAACTGATTTTCACATTAAACACGTGTTGCTTCACAATCAATCATTGTTTCTGTCAAGTTGTTTATTTTACACGAGTATTTATCTCAAATCTCCTCTTATATTGAGCACTGCTTAACTTCGTGGTATTCTACGTATGTACCGATTTATGATCCCATATTGTACCACCAATCAATTCTAACATGATAATCGCTAATTTTCCTATAGACAAAGAACAAAATTATCGCTGTTAAACTACCAAATAGACAACGCAAAAAGTAGTCCCGATTCTGAGCGGAGGATAGTAAAATGTAGTTCTCACCACAATTGCAAAATATAAATATTGTCTAATCATGTTAGAATCGAAATAATTTTCACATTATCGTTGTTTATCGACCAATAAACAACTCTTTGTCGTTCTGATGCGTGGCTAATACTGGCTATTAAACCACTCGTCTAACGCCATCGTGGTTTAATTCCTACACATCAGGATTTTAAATCATTGTTTATTGGCCGATAAATCGAAAACTATTTCTTAAATATATGAATAAAACCTGCACGAGTCTTGAACAATATCCATTGCAATGATCTCTACATTTATTAGATTTGTAGTTTAATATAATGGACACATATAAGGATTGAAATCTGGTTTAAAAAAGTGCACGGAAAATACTGACAGTGATTTGAACGCTTTATTCTACGTTTTTACAGAATTGTGATTCTATAATGTATTACCAATTTATTGTGGATAAAAATATAAATAAAACCTGCATGAGTCTTGAGCAATATCGAGCGCAATTGTTTCTACATTGATTAGGTGTGTGACATAATAAAATTAACGCAATAATCCTGTCATGATACGGATATACAATCATAATCATAATGACATTTCAGCAGCATTAGCAGAACAAAAACACCTAATTAACAACATTAATTGTTTAGTCCCATTATATTTAAGTCCAGGCAATGATCATTAATTTTATTACAGCCATACTTTACTAAATACCTTAAATGTTCAGCAGCATTGTTTAAAAGCTAATAAACAACGGTCTGAATAATGAGTAGAAATTAGGCCAAAATTTAAGGGTCTCACCCGTAATTTATTGTAGAATAAACCGTGATTATCTTATTTGAATTCTCAATATTTTTGGCACCAACTGCTGGGCTCATGTTATCATATACTTAAATAATTTTCGATTTTGAGTTGTTTATCTGTAAATAAACAACAATATTGAGTTCTGATGGGAATTAATTAAACCACGAGGGGGTTAGAACGAAAAAAATCGTTTTATATCGATTCTAACATGGCCAGACAACATATTTTGCAATTGCAATGTGAACTATATTTTACACTTTCGGAACTATAGAGTAATTATCGAGAAAATCGTTGTTGTGAGGTCGCTGTGGTTTAATTGATGTCGTGTCCGTCTTGCTATCCGGAGGTCGCGAGTCCGATCCCTACTTGGGCCGCGTTCGAATGATCTTTCTTAAAGACAACAAGTACTGGCTCTACCCAGGAAAAGGACTCAAAAGTGCCCCAGCCATTCAACGAAATTGAGCTTAAATAAATAGGTTAAACCGTAAATTTAAACTGAAATCGTTGTACTACGTAAAAAAAGAGAAAACATGTGCACATTGTAGTGGTTGAATTCAACGAGACGCGAATAATCACGTACACAAAGTGGTGTAATGGGTCACGGCTTCTGTGGGAAGGTAACAGGAGTGCAACGCAGTCACACTTCACAAAACATGCATTGATAGATACAATTAATTATTAAACAACAGCCATCAAGGAACAGCTGTTGCGATCAATGGCTCGAGTTCATTTACCTCGTATGTTATCATATTATAGACTCGTTATCGTGGCTGTCCTTACTATATGTGTGTTTATTCAGTGAACATTACGAATCATCTAGTCACACGTGTGAATGAAGTCAGCCGTAATGCACCTATCAATGGGGGGGGGGGGGAGCGGCGGGCATACAGGGGACTTTAGACTGCAAGCGATTCCCGACAGACAGGAATGTGACAAGCCGGATGATTCTGGGTCCCGGGCAAATATACTTTGGTCGGAATTTAGATCCCGGCAATATATGACCATATATATCCATCCTAGGGGAAAATATTGATCGGTGCATAAGACCCCCCAAAATAATATTTGTAAATTCCCGTAGGTCTGCCCGCCGCTTCCCCCCGTCCCCTGGGGGAAATATTGATAGGTGCATACGTGTGCTAAATTAAATTTCACACGGTACAAATACACCTCACACCTGTAACCTACATCTATACCATTCTCCGCGCAGAGATTTGACTTGTTCTGAGCATAGCTCTAATTAGCGACAACAGAGGATTTTTTTAAATTTAGAAAAACCCATAAAATTATATACCATTTTAAAGGTTATTCTTTTAGAAAAACAAAACTGCAAATGAAATTACTGTATCTTGAAAAATAACCAAGTTATGTGTATCTGAAGAAGGTAACCCCCACATTTCGTTCTGTCAAATATGTAAATTCTGTAAATAATACACCTGGCAATAATTTCTGGCCAGTTAAACGGGTTCAAAGCAATCTTTTCATGTCACTTTGTGCTTTGTTAAGTAAACACTTCACATACTTTCACTGTCTTACATACATGGTGACTTATAAAAGACAACAAATCATTTTAAATGGAATGAGTATTAAAGCCAAATGCTGGACTGAATCTGGGTAAGACAATGTCTCTAGTACTGCGTAAAACACATGTGGCATTTACAAACTGCAAGTAAAAGATGTTATATACATTTATAAAGCTCAATTATATATATTATATATATCTTTAACATGCTTAGTACATATAACAGACTAATTTATTTCAGTATTCGGAACAGTGTATTCATTAACTCTAAAGGCATATATCCGACATCATCTCCAGTTTTAAGACCATCCTTTCTGGAAGACCAAAACACAAACTAATATATTTTACCTTTTAATTCTGCCAAAAAGATCATGTACTCTTCAAAGTTATTAAAAAATGGCCACAGAAATGTAAATACATGTATTAAACAACATGCGGTCTTGGTGAAAGGTGGTCTTTCAATGCAGCTTTTGCTTTAGGAACTTTTTGGAATACTAATTGTTCACTCATTGAAAAGAACCCAAACCATACCTTAAATACAACAATTAACATGGTTTGAATGCTGAACAATTTTTAAGTATTGATCGGAAAATACTTGAAAAGAACATAGTCTTGTGATTATACGAAAAACTTTTCCAACAAATATGAACAGGAACAGCAACATCAAACATTAACAAATTGAATACTGGATAGGCCATCTCAGGCAAAAGAAGAAAACAATTAAAAACTGCAATGCAAAGCACCACAACACAACTTTAAAGACTCGTTGGCTGACCATCTTGGAAACAACCTAACACGAGAAAGACTGTTAATTTCTGTCTTCAAAAGCCACTGTCTCCACTGTCTTGTTTGTCCTGTATGAACAGAAGACTAAACACCAAAGCACAATATCTTACAAAAACTGCAGCAATCCTGAAATTAATATATGCAAAAGCAAATCATGCAATACTTAATGCTGTTACTTAACAGCATTTTATGAAGTGCTACTAGTATTGCAGTTAAGTTAAAATATCAAGCATGCAGAATAAATGCTGTTACAAGATTGTTTTCAATGTAAGAATTGTTTTTCAATCTAAGGATGTTTTAAGATTTGAAGAAAAACAACAAAAAAGCTTTAAATTTAAAGAAAATATTAAACCTTGTAAGTATACAACATGAAGTCATTCAATTAAACCTGCAGTGACCACTTAAAGGCAATGACAAGGGCGGGAGTGCTCACCCCTCTCCCACCCAGCTACCTTATTTGCAGCTCATTCAAGAAATGATATAGATTAAATTGATCAATTATAAATGAAAATAAACACGACAGGCTTTGCATTTCAGTTGTGTACACGGTGGTGATTGAGGATCAATGCTGTGCTATAAATCGAGACTATGTCTTGTCAAATTGTTGTCCACTTTCACTTTCACTATCTTCCAACAGCCTAAACATCGTAAATCTTACGTGAAATAATTATATTAACAGCCATCTTGCATGCACTAATTGCAATAATAATTATTTTGATGTGGTAAATAGTTTGCAGTACCTGTAATATACAATCAAACAACAAAGATTGACAAAGACGTCAAAGTTGCACGACTGCAATACCTCGCGAAAACTGATAACATTCAGGGGAGATCACTCTTTGCAGTATGACGAACGTTAAGCGGAGTGACACGAAATCAGAATCGGCTGACAACGGGTCGTTATCGGAAGCTGACGGAAGAACACGAAGTACCTGATCGACAGTTAATGGAATTAAATGAATTGCGCAAAAATGCGCTAAGATGTAATTTTAAGAAACTGATGTTAAATGGTGGATGGATGCTTATATTTTGCTGGTATACTTGTGCTTTCCAGTGACCATATTGTTTTCATCAGACAAATGGCCAGTGAAAATTGCCTAAATTTGGCGCCTTGCTGCTCTTCCATGCATTAATTTGCATAATTTATTTTCAGACTAATAGAAAGCGTGTTCTTTCCCCTTTCCAATGATGTATAATACATGATTGTAGTTAAAAATAGGCAGGAGTAATTTAGATTTAAATCACATGATCCGTTCGTGTAAACAAAGATGGAAGACACAAATTCTGTTCAGTAAACAACAAAATCGGCAATTTAATAGTGAAAATTATCAACAAAACGTTAATGATTTTCAATTTTATTACTAATATATAAACATTTAAACTTTAATGTCTTTAATTCCATCAAAACAATGACTTTTATGTCCGTAGTTAATTTTTAGCGATGTGATAAAAAATGGTTTACTATGGTGACAGATATGGACTGGCTGAATGAACAAAGCTTTGTTATCGCTACTCTATTCAAATCTCTGCCATCATAAAAAACCATGTGATGATAAATCGATTTAAATCTTCTAGATATGATTTATGGTTTTAATTTATTTTCTTTTTTCATTATTGACTGCAAACGATATATAAAATGTCGAATCATGTAGAAAATTGCAATGAGTTGCATTAAGTAAGTAAAAACTACAAACGCGTAATCCTTCCAGATCTTGAAGGATTTTTACTTGTGATGGCAGTGGTTACCGTTAACCGATAGGGAGGTAACCGCTGCGAGGAGTTTGCATCTATACATGTATCCTCGTGTTGGGTATTTTCGACAATGCAATGTTTTTTTTAACAAAAAACAATATAAATGAATAATATTTATGAAAAAATAAACTGCTAAGGCCTTTCTATTTGTTTACATTAGTATAAAATGGCCGACACTCACCGGTTGTGTTCTGCACATCGGGTGGGGTATTTTCGACGGTCACACTGCACTAATACTCAACTGCACTATACTACTCAAAAAAGTTTAGCAGCATTGTTCAAATAAATCGCCAAACTGTTGTAGGTGTATTTAAACTGTCTTGAAAGGAACTTTATAAAAATTTTAACATATTTACAGTTTTATTTACATGTTTAGCCCCTTATCTCATGAAATTTCTAGTCTTCTGAAGTACACCCAGGGCTATGGAAGGAATCACCTAACCTAAGTACTTTAATGAGTGAACAGAAAGCCAAATGTACCCATCCATGGCACAAATCACAACAACCCCACTTGACATTGTTAATGTGATCTAGTCTTGTGTTAGTGTTAGGAGGATACAACTGTTTGCATATGATGCACTTGTCAGACTCTGGAATGTCAGTGTCATCAGTGTCAGAGCTGTCCAACTGTTGCAGTTCAATAGGGGCTGTTTTCTTTTACGTTGAACACCAGAGGTACTGGGCATAGAGATGGTATAGTTCTGTTCATTTTTTGACTTTTGAATATTTTCTGTTTTGTTTTTGTTCTGTGAGCTGAAATGGAACTTAATAGCACCAACAACTGATGACTCTGTTATAGCTTTACCGCCAACAACTTTACTGAGTGTTTTCCTTTCTTTTTTTCTGGTGAACATTTTTCAAAATTTGGCCACCCTTTGTTTGAAAAAATAAATCATCTGATGTTTTAGCTGATATTTCAGGAACAACTTGACTTGATTCTGTACTTTGGAAAGCAGTTGAGGGAGCAATATCTGAAGCACAGATAACATCTGGATTTATTGGATATACACCTGATTTGTTAAATGCTGTTTGAATATTTAATGCAGTTAGAGTACTGGTGTATGCCCTACAAGCAATTGCACAAACTTCATATCTAGTGATTGCATTATCACCTCTTTCTCGAATGTGTTTGTGGCAAGTAGAGTTCCATGCTTGTTCCAGTGGCCCATAGCAACTGACGTCCAGTGGTTGTAGTAAATGGCTACAGTGAGGGGGCAGCACAAACAGAATGATATGTTCCTTAATTGCCCATTCAATCAATGGCAAAGACACATGACTCTTGTGGCCATCATACAGTACAAGAACATAACCACTGTCTCTAGCAGGCAAGTATTTCAATAAATGTTGTTTCATATAATGATTAAATACCACCGAGTTCGACCACCCACTTTTAGTCACTGTGCCTGCCGCTCCAGGGGTAGCTCCCTCTAAGAGGGAGTCCAACATCCGCTTAGCCGGAAAAACAAAATAAGGTGGTACTTGATGCCCAACACCATTAACACATCCAATCAAAGTGACATTTTTGGATTTTCCGGACGTCACTGCCTGCGCTTTGCATAACTTACCAGAAACAATTTTGGGAGGTTTGTGCTCAATATTAAGGCCTTTTTCATCAATGTTATAAATACACTGAGGCTTATTTGTTAAGTCATATTTCTGCATGATGTTTGTCAGTTCTTTAAAGTAATTGTTGATAACATTTTGATTTGCATACATTGCACGAGATATTTCAAGACTTCTCGGTTTTGTAAGCTTCAAATTAGGCCACCTTGACATGAAGCCATAAAACCAGTAAAAGCCTAAAGTTTGTGACCTCTCTTATTCCTAAATGAGCAGCATAGTCTGAAGCCAAATTAATGGTCTGTTGTCTTGAGTAGCCATAATCCACTTCAGCCATGGTCTGCAGGTGCTTAGCCAAGAATGCCTATTGTTCCTGACTTAACACAGTGGGGGGCCCAGACCTCAATGTATCAATCTCAACCCTGCCTGTGACTCGATCTTTTAAGGTGGTAATGGGCACTGAGAACATCATGGCAGCTCTCTCAACAGGAAAGCCATCTTCTACCACAGCTTGGTATGCCTCCTTCAAATCACCAGGGTCATACCTTCTGTAAGTGCCTCAGTAGCACCCTTATGCTACAATCAATATATTAAAATGTGTATATGCATGCATGCAACTAATGTCTTTGTTAATTAAAAATGTTAAAAAATGATAGAACACATGTAAGCAATGCTTAAACTTGTGTCACCTTTTTTTTCGGCGTAGCTGTCTAAGATCACTTTTGACCTAGATTTATTGCGATAATTTTATGCAGCGGGAAAATTGAATGCCAATAGAATTGGGAAATTTTCTAATTTTAGGGAATGCAAACTTACAACAATGGTTTGATGTCTACCAATAACTGTTACATATTTTGGGGGATTAAAATTTACATAATTGTTTACATCAGCGGTTCAAATAAAGTTATAAACATATCTTCGACATACACACTAGAACTGAACATAATTTATGAACAATTTCACTCACTGGATGTCATGAACAGAATGTAATATTTTTTCACATAATGAATACTTATTTTGTTTAGCCTACATCAGCGGCACGCTCTATGAATAGCAATGACAATGATCTCATTGGTTGACCGATATCTGAGAATAATTATGCTCTGGGTGGTTTCGGAGTTATACCAAGATATTCGGCGAAGATCGGTATGAAATGGTGTATTCTAGCGTATTCAAAAGGTGAATCATTCTAAAAATAGCGCGCGGTATATCTGTGTTAATGTTCATTCATCCATTAGCGTCCGAAGAATCATAAACCCGAGAATTTCAAAAAACGGGGAATTTATATTTACAAACTTACTGTGCATGTTAATTTATATTTGAATGGCTCTTGCGTTTTATTAAGAATTAATTATAACTGCACATTTCTATCAACTTCTCCATTAGATGTTATTCAATCTTTAAAAATATTTAAAGGGAGTATGTACGATTTTATCAAATTTTCATAAAAAAGAAAGAAAGTAAAATAACACCGATAAAACGTCGATGAATAAAAAACTAGAATAAAGGTTCTGTATCCAAAATTTTCGAAATTAGAGCTTTACGCCGTTAAAACACTGTTCGTATTCCAGTCGAAAACCCATTCATATACATTAGACATGTACTATATTGGGAAAACCTCAATATTCATTGTAAGTTGACTTAAGACATTGACAGAGCCTATCCATACAAGGCAGCGGTAATTACAATCAAAGAACGCACTTTTCGTGAACATGTCTTTATATAACGGGATTTTGAGTGGTGGTTTAAAATAGAGGGTCCTCCATCCGCAATGATAAGACTGATATGAATACATTATTATATTAATATTAAACTACAATTTACAAATGCATCTTTGTATTGTTTCACACATGATTTATAAGCCTGTTCCACAATTTTGTCAGTAACAACACGTCTTTGCAGTCCTTTCGTAAATGCAATAATTCCATTACAGTGTTACAGACTCAATCTATAAAGCGTTTAGTTTTGTGGTTTGGGCCTCACTATAAACAATTCACTGCGTATAGCACATGCTGAATTGACACGATTTATTCATGTAAGTAGTGCATATGTTATTGTCTATGCGGAACTTTCAAATGGTATTCATGCGGTGTTTCACCCACAAATACGATTAACATGTCGGTATCGGCATGGCGCTATGAAAACATGTGTCGTTACAAAGAATTATATTGCAAAAACATATTAAGTATTGTACATATAACTGATTATTTTTATTCTTTCCTCCATCATATTCGTCCTATCATTTGTGCTGTTAAAATATGTGATGTTGATCGAGTATTAAGATTGTAATCGTATATACCCCCTTGAACATCTTTCTATGAATAAAATGTGGGGAAAGAAGTCTCATAATACGTCAAAATGTCAACGAGTTCAAGTTACTTTTACTTTATTTGCCTAGCATGAATACACTATTTGTAAAACTATGATACGTATAGTGCATTATTTAACACAACTATGTACACTTGTCTGATATATAATATTTTTTCATTAATTCCTGCAATTATTTTCTGACAATGCTAATTTGTTAAATTTGTCTGACAAATTCATGTATCAACAAGAGCTGTTTGTAAAACAGTTATGCCCCCTCTAGGTTAAAAGCTTAAATATCAAGTTTGGCGGTGATCGGATGAGAACTGTTGGACATAGGGAGCAAAAACTGCTTAAAAGGGAATTTTAAATAAATCAAGGGCCATAACTCTGCAGTTCAAGGGGTGGTTTGGTAATCATCGAACTTGGCAAAGATATAATAACCTCAAACATTTTCATAAAGTTTGGTGAAGATTAGATGAAAACTGTTGGACACATGCCTAGGTCACATATAGAACGGGCGACGTCCGATTTTAACGAACCGTAAAGCATCGGCAATTTATGGAATTTGACAGGTGCCGCTTGATTTATGTATTGTTTGCCTTGCGTGGTCACAAACTCAAGCAGGCACCGGACGATTTTCACTGACTGACATGGGGAACAAGCAATTTGAGCAACAAGCGGCTACTGGCCGATGATCGGACGGCACCCGTGCGGTGAATATGTGAATCGAACGGTCGACACGCAGGATTGAGATGACTTCAACTAAAATGTATTGAAAAAGGTATCCAGTCAATGTTAGTCGGCAGAAGATGCCCAACAAAACAGGGGCCGCCTGGTGACTGTAAGGCACCGCCCGAACTTGGCCTAGATTTCATGCCGATAATTATTTTCGTGGAGTTTGGTTAAGATCGGATGAAAACTATTGAACTTACAGATATAAAGATATAAAACCAGAATCAGAAACGGAAGTGGTCTACCAACCGACCGACAGACAGACCCACATTAAACCAATATACCCCGCAATCTTCGATGGGGGGGGATTACTACTGTATATGTGGTTGATGTTGTTGTTATAACTATGGTAAATTACTGAGGAATACACAATCAAGATAAGAATACATTAAACCAGTAACAAACAGAATTTATACGCTTTCATGCCCATTAAACAATACAAAGTTAAAATACACTCAAACATAATACAAGAGGGTCAAAGTGGCCCTGAGTTGTCACAAAAGTAGATTGTGGGCAAGAGCCCTGTGTCAAACAATAAATGTCTAACCTCAAACTAGGGCTATGTAATTTCCAATTTCGTAGCCAAAACTCCAATGTATCTATTCTTCCCTCAAGAAATTATGTTAGAAATTTAATTGACAATTGTTTTTTTTTTTTTTTTTTTTATCTTACACATACCTGCTAACATCAAATTTTATTTTGTCTAGTTTGTGACTTCTTATATTTAAAAAAAAAAGGCAGATAACGAAGGCTTAAACTGAATTTTATTATTTTAAGCAATTTGGAAGCAGGTCACCCAATGAATATTTCTGTTAAATTATTTTTAAAGTTTGCTAGATTTTGAAGCTTTTGGTTGCCAGAGTTGCTTTAATTTGTGAATGGTCAACAGTGTATTTGAAAAAAATTAATTTCAATAGAAGCCATAACTCTGTCAACATTTAGTGGTTTGTAACTAAAGTTGAACCTGATCTGTATTTTATGATGATACACCTATGTACCAAAAATAATTTAAATATGTGAAGCCTTTCATGAGTTATTGTCCATGTTTTTCGGGAATTTAAGTCAAAAACGGGCCATAACTGTGTCAAAATTTAGTGGTTTGTAACCAAAGTCGAACTTGACCTGTATTTTATGATGCTACACATGTGTACCAATAATTATTTAAATATGTCAAGCCATTGTTGAGTTATCGTCAGGAAAGTAGGTTTTTATGGGAATTAAAGTCAAGGGCCATAACTCTGTCGAAATTTAGTGGTTTGTAAACAAAGTCGAACTTGACCCGTATTTTATCATAATACACATGTATACCAAGAATTATTTGAATATGTCAAGCCATTCTTGAGTTATCGTCTTGAAATCATGTTTTTTTAGGAATTTTAAGTCAGAGAGGGGCCATAACTCTGTCAAACTTCAGTGGTTTGTAACCAACATCGAACTTGACCTGTATTCTATGATGTTACACATGTGTACCAAAAATTATTTGAATACGTCAAACCTTTCTTGAGTTATCATCCGGAAACCATGTTTTGTGGGAATTTTCAGTCGAAAAGGGGCCATGACTCTGTCAAAATTTAGTGGTTTGTAACCAACATCGAACTTGATCTGTATTCTATGATGTTACATATGTGTACCAACAATTATTTGAATATGTCAAGCCTTTCTTGAGTTATCATCCGGAAACGAAAAACCAACAGACCGACAGACCGACGGACCGACAAGCTTACTCCTATATACCCCCCCCCCCCCCGCAAACTTCGTTTGTGGGGGTATAATTAAAAATTCAGTCGAACCTCATCGAAGTCATCCTGGCCAATAATAACGGACATTCTATCTAAAGATTTCATCGTTGTTTTTTAGACCCAGAAAAAGTAAAGTTGTAGAACTAGCAAAATAAAAGCATTTGAGTTTGTTCTTTAAAATTAGTAAAGATAAATGATAAAATATTGCTACAAAAACAAGCATGGGCTTGGGTTAGTTGCGATTTACAAATGCATGGCATTTACTAGAGAAATTGCGTGTATAACTGGCAACAGTAAAACAAGAGTGCTCAAAATGTACAATGTGAAACTGAAGTCTGTCTACAAGCAGTCGTTTCTGTTTTTTGGTGGCGAACAAATTCAAGGAGCGAATTGGTACTTTTGATAAAATTCATAACTTGACACTGTGCATAATTTTGCAGATGTTAGATCATGTATCACGCCATACCAGCAATGTAGACAATTAAAATATTTACTTGTATGGATTTTCTCTAATACCCAAGGATGATTTCTGTTTAATTTGGTTGAATTCTGCCCAGGGTTTTAAGTGTTAACTGACGCACTGACACAGGCACACACATCGGATGAATTATATCTTGGGCTTTAAACTAACTTTTTAAAACACGTCTGGTGGAAAAGCAGGAGCCCATTAGTCACTTAACAAGTAAGCCACAAGTCACTAAATATTCATTGGACAGGAATTCTGCCCAGTGTTGAAAGTGTTAACTGACTCAATGACACACACACACAACAGACGAAACATACACAATAACAAGAGATGTTTGTAAAACATGTATGCCCCCCCGACTTGCAGGCAAGTTGTGAATATGTGCAATTGTTAAGAAATTTTTTAATATGCAATCCCAAGCGAGGTCTCAATATACGGTATCTATGTATGAAGATTAATTAAATATCTCGATGCGTTCTCAAGTTATTGAGCAGAAACCGTTTTTCTATTTTTAGTAATGGTGACATTGACCCCAACCACACCATATAAAATCCCAAGAGAGGTCTCAATATAAGGTATCTATGTATGAAGTTTCATTAAAATATCTCGCTGCATTCTCAAAAGTTATTGAGCTGAAACTGTTTTTTTTCTATTTTTAGCAACGGTGACCTTGACCCCACCCACCCCATATGCAATCCCAACCGAGGTCTCGATATAAGGTATATATGTATGAAGTTTCATTAAAATATCTTGATGCATTCTCAAGTTATTGTGCTGAAACCGTTTGTTCTAATTTTAGTAACGGTGACCTTGACCTTGACCCCACCAACCCCATATGCTATCCCAAGCGAGGTCTGAATATAAGGTATCTATGTATGAAGTTTCATTAAAATATCTCGATGCGTTCTCAAGTTATTGAGCGGAGACCGTTTTCTGATTTTAGTAATCTTGACCTTGACCCCACCCACCCCATATGCAATCACAAGCGAGGTCTCAATATAAAGTATCTATGTATGTGGTTTCTTTAAAATATCTCGATGCGTTCTCAAGTTATTGAGCGGAAACCGTTTTTCTATTTTTAGTAACGGTGAGCTTGACCTTGACCCCACCCACCCCATATGCAATCCCAATCGACGTCTCGATGTAAGGTATGTATGTATAAAGTTTCATTAAAATATCTCAATGCTTGTCAAGTTATTGAGCGGAAACCGTTTTCTATTTTTAGTAACGGTGACCTTGACCATGACCCTACCCACCTCATATGCATTCCCAAGCGAGGTCTCAATATAAGGTATCTATGTTTGAAGTTTCATTAAAATATCTCGATGCGTTCTCAAGTTATTGAGCGGAAACCGTTTTTCTGTTTTTAGTAACGGTGACCTTGACCTTGACCCCACCCATCCCATATGCAATCCCAAGCGAGGTCTCGATGTAAGGTATCTATGTATAAAGTTTCATTAAAAGATCTCAATGCGTTCTCAAGTTATTGCGGGGAAGCTGTTTTTCTATTTTTAGCAACGGTGACCTTGACCTTTGACTTGTTGACCTCAAAATGTATAGAGTTCTTCCTTTCCTCCCAAGTAACCAGCGTACCAACTTTCATGATCGTAGGTCAAAGCGTTCTCAAGATATCATGCGGAAACGAAATGGTCTACGGACCGACCGACCGACGGACGGACAGGTGCAAAGTAAGATATCCCCACTTCCTCGAAGGAGGGCATAATTATGATAACATAAATTACTTACATTCAGGTTATTCATTTATTACCGGTGAATACATCGAAGGTATGATCGGTTTATTCAGGGTGCAGATATAAATAATGTTTGAATTTATCTCAAATTAATGTTAAGTCCGATAAGTTTTCTACAGTCAGAGAAGTATCCTTAGTGGGGAATAAACAAGCTGGGGTCCGAAAAGTGACGTAACCGATCATCTTGTCCCTCTTGTATTATGTTTCGGGTAAAAAATGACATCTCAATATTAATTGCAACGCTTTTAAACACATTTCTTGGTTGAACAGTATACTACAGCTGTACGAAAACATCACGTGACTACTATGGAATGTACTGTGCGTAAAGCAGACGAACTGTCAAAATATGGAATCAATCGGAAATAATTTAAAACGTGGTTTTTTAATGGTGGTATTTAGGGATTAGTTGAAATGGATCAAACATACAATGTTCAAACAAATTTACCGCTCTTATCGCCATGAAAACTTAAATTAGGTCATCCTTGAATGATCTGTGTGAAACCAATGTAAATAAGACGTGATTCTCGCCGAGCATGCGCAATACGCGTGTTTATACCGGAAATGCGCAATCGTCGAGAATACCTCTACGTCGAAATTACCCGATATCACAAATATACTTACAAAGGCTCACCCAACTAGCTGGAACGGGCTAAAATGGACGTGACACGGGTTGTTATTGGCGTTGATGTCGGCGGAACGAACACAGATGCTGTGATTGTCGCCAAATCCGACGGGAAATCAAAGTTAATCGCGAAATCCAAAACATTAACAACAGAAGACGTAACAACCGGTGTCACCAAAGCTATACACCTCGCACTGAATGCCTCGCGGAAAGAAAATGCGAGTCTCGTCGTTCAGCAAGTTAACATCGGGACAACGCATTTTATAAACGCGGTGGTGGAAGGAAAACACTTGGTGAAAGTGGCGGTCATCAGACTCTGTGGAACGGCTTCCCGGAAGCTTCCTCCGTTCAGCGATTTCGAGAAGAGGTTAACAAAGTCGGTCCGTGGTTCCTTGTTTATGGTCAACGGCGGGTACCAGTTTGATGGTCAAGAGATAACGCCTGTAAACGAGGAAGAAGTAGCAAGGTCTGTGCAGATCCTGAAAGCAAATGGCGAAAATAATATCGTCGTTTCTGGAATATTCTCGCCGGTTCGTCCGGAACAGGAAACGCGGGTCGCCGAGATTATTCGGCGTCATTTTCCGGAAGCTAGCGTAACCGTCAGTCATGAGATTGGAAAGTTAGGCCTTCTGGAGCGGGAAAACGCGGCAGTGTTAAATGAATGCATCAAGCCATTGTGCTTCAAAACAATCCGCGGCTTTCGATCCGCCCTCGACACACTTGGTTTGAAATGTCCGCTTTATTTGACGCAGAATGACGGAATCATTCTCAGAGAAGAAAATGCGTTGCGATTTCCGGTACTGTCGTTTGCTTCCGGCGCGACCAACAGCATGCGCGGCGCTGCGTTCTTGTGCGGAATTAAAGACGCCCTTGTGGTCGACATTGGTGGAACCAGCACGGACATTGGCCTGTTGCTGAGTGGATTTCCCAGGGAGGCTTCTGCGGAGGTCAAGATTGGCGGTATTCGAACCAACTTCCGGATGCCCGATGTCATGAGCATCGGTCTTGGTGGCGGTTCTTACGTCCGGCGGGCAACTGAAAAAGGAAAATCAAAGATGGCGGTAGGTCCGCAGAGTTCCGGCTGCCGCCTCGTGTCAGAAGCACTTGTTTTCGGAGACTCGTCCAGTATTCAAGACCGCGTCGCGACAGCAACAGATATCGCGGTGGCGGCGGGCATGACCGAAATTGGTCTGAAAGAAAACGTGGCCCACCTCGATCGAACATTCGTCGGCGACGCCGTGCAGACTATCCATGACATGCTGGCCATTTGCGTGGACAAGATGTGTTTCAACAACCGAAAGCTGCCTCTGATCCTTGTCGGCGGCGGAAGCATCATTGTAGACAAAAACGCGACGTTTGACGGCGTGTCAGAAATAATCGTTCCGGAACATTACGATGTAGCGAACGCTGTCGGTGCAGCGTTGAGTCAAGTTTCCGCAACAGTCGATCGTGTCGTCGATCTTGAGCAGTATATAAACAAACAGGATATGGAAACAAAAATGTCGTCTGCGTTGAGGGAAGCTCCCGACGCTTCTGCAGAGCAGCAGACGGCAGCTAAAGAACGCGTACGAACGGAGTTTTACCAACGCGCCCGTGATGAGGCGATACGCGTTATTATTGACTCACTCAAAGCGGAAGCTATACGAGGTGGAGCCACCGATGACTCGCTGACCGTCGTTGAGAAAGAGGATGTCGCGCTGTCTTATGTTCCCGGGAACGTAACTCGCGTTAAAGGTATAAGGTACACGTAGGTTGACTTAGAAATTGTAATATGCTTTAATTAGTCAGGACTCGTAATACTTCGTTGTACTCGGGTGACACCTAGCCTTCAATGTAAGCTGTGTAATTGAAATAAAGCCTCTTCTGATTCCGCAGTAGGTGTGCAACACGCGCAGAGTTTTCTATAGACAAACAACAAAATTTTCCGTTGTTAAATCTCCAATAAAACTAGTTGTTGTTGAAGATGTTGTCGGATTATGTTAGAATCGAAATATTGTTCGCATCGTTGTTGTTGATCTGTAAATAAACAACCGTTTGTCGTTCTGGTGCGCGGTTAATACGGGGTAAACCTCTCTAGCTAACCCCCTCGTGATTTACTGGTAATTCTTTAGCACCAATAAAAACGACAATTCGAAAAGTATTTCTTAAATCAATTATTCACTCGCAATTGCAAAACTATCTTACCGGTAACGGCATACATTTTACCGGTACATGAGATATCACAGTAGTATTATGAGTGGGGTTTTACTATACTCCTCGTGTATTATTACATTTATTTGCAGTTAAGGTTGTGGGGGACATGAAACTCGAAGAGAGTTTTGAAGACTGTCAGGTTCCCGTTCAACAAACATCGCCACACCAGGTGGTCAGCTCGACAGGAACCATGCTCACCCATGACGACGAACACATTCGCAGACAGGAACCGGAAGTAAATCCCGAAACTGGGGAGTGGCTATTGTCGAAATACGACCTGGAGTGCCTGAGTATTGGGGCGGGGGTGATGGGATGTGGCGGTGGAGGGAGTCCCCATCTTGGTCTGCTGCTCGCTAGGAAAGGCAAGTTGAGTGTAGTGACAGAGTAACAATGTTACGTCCGTTAAGGCACCGTCAGACTGTGGCGAATTGAGCTTCGAGTTTCGTACGCGTTATAACTCGCCTTACAGTAGCGGCGTTGGTCGCGGAATTGTTTCAATACATTTGAAACGGGTTTAAAATTCTCGCTGCTTTTTAGCGAGTTCTGGCGACATAAGACATCATTGCGACATTGAACGACATGTGTTCAAGATCTACATGGCAACAGGCGAGTTGTGGCGAGAGTTACAACTCGCCAAAACTCGTACCTCGAATTCGCCACAGTGTGACAAGGCATTTAATAAGGTTGCAATTTAATGAATGTTTTTCGTTACGTTTTTGTTATCGTTTCGCGTTTGTGATGATTACTTGTCATTACTTCTGTTTCAACAAGTTATATAACCGCAAAACGACTCGTGAAAATCCAGCTGAAATAAATTTCACAAGCATAACGCGACTAAATGTGGGTAGCAAAACTCTTTAAATACACACTGCCTCTTCAATATAAATGTATTTATGCGACTTGCACAAGCTCACGATAAGTCAATGCAAAAAATCACGATTTTACACCTCATCAGTTTTGCTTGTTATCGGTAAACTCTTTCCAGTTCTCGAAAGCGGGAAGAAAATCCGAGTTGTCACCCCTGAACGAATTTTCCGTTCTGTAGCGAACGCAGACGACACTGTTATAATGGTAGCGGGCATGGGGGCGCCACTGATCGTCCACGAAAAGCTCGTAGCCGGAAATGAACTAGAGGGGGCGCTGCAGTGTATGAAGGATCTGTACGAATGTGGCCAGTACAACGACGAAGCCGGTGACCTCAAGGTCACAGACGACGTCGAGGTCAAGGTCGGGGACGGCGTTGTTTACATTGATAACTACGCGCCTAAGACAAGATCCGGCCGGTTACGTATCGCTGCGGTTATGAGCTGCGAGATTGGCGGTATGAACTGCATGGAGCCGCTGCTAGTGGCGGCCGAGCTGGGGGTTCCGGTGCTGGACTGCGACGGCATGGGTCGCGCCTTTCCGGAACTGCAGATGTTCGCGCCGTTCATATACGGGTTTAAACCCTACCCAGCGTCCCTGGCGGACGATAAAGGTCGACGCGCGGCTGTGCTGAGAGTCGACTCGCCCAAGCGCTTAGAGAACCACTTCCGGGACGTGACCATTAGCATGGGCTGTAGCAGCGGCCTCTGCATGGCTCCAATGCGCATAGAGGATGTAACGAAGTACACAGTGCGCCACAGTGTCAGCCACGCGTGGCGCATCGGAGATACGATCCTGCAGGCGCGATCCTCGAACGGCGATCCGGTGGCGGCGCTAATAGAGGCGGAGGCCGGACGCTACCTGGTGTACGGCAAGGTCACAGACGTGCTGCGTGCGACGACCGGTGGCTTCAACAAGGGAAAAATAGATATCGAGGGCCTGGACAATGATACCGGAAGGAGAATTACAGTGGAGTTTCAAAACGAGTTCCTGGTTGTCCGGGAGACCACTGGTGGTCAGAAGAGCGTCCTGGCCTCCGTACCGGATCTGATAGCGCTCCTGGACGCCGACACGTCGCAGCCGATACCGACGGAAGAGGCCGGCTTCGGAATGCGGGTCGCTATCGTCGGTTTCAGGGTAAATCCGATGATGTCTAGTGAGAAAGCTCTCGAATTTGTGGGGCCGAAGGCTTTTGGCTTGACTGATGTAGAATACAAACCTATTGGCGAGTTTAAAGACCGCGGCTCGATCGCTCGAAATATTGCAGTGTCTACTAATTAGGCTTCAAAACTGTAGTGTCATTATGAAGAGATATGATTTCATTTACACCTGAATTTCTTTAACAGTGCTTATATACACAATCAAGATAAGAATACATTAAACCAGTAACAAACAGAATTTATACGCTTTCATGCCCTTTAAACAATACAAAGTTAAAATACACTCAAACATAGTACAAGAGGGCCAAAGTGGCCCTGGGTTGCTACCCTGAGTTGTCACAAAAGTAGATTGTGGGCAAGAGCCCTGTGTCAAACAATAAATGTCTAACCTCAAACTAGGGGTATGTAATTTCCAATTTCGTAGCCAAAACTCTAATGTATCTATTCTTCCCTCAAGAAATTATGTTAGAAATTTAATTGACAATTGTTTTTGTTGTTTGTTTTTTTTGTTTTTTTTTTATCTTACACATACCTGCTAACATCAAATTTTATTTTGTCTAGTTTGTGACTTCTTATATGTTTAACAAAATGGCAGATAACGAAGGCTTAAACTGAATTTTATTATTTTAAGCAATTTGGAAGCAGGTCACGCAAGGAATATTTCTGTTAAATTATTTTTAAAGTTTGCTAGTTTTTGAAGCTTTTAATTTGTGAATGGTCAACAGTGTATTTGAAAAAATTTAATTTCAATAGAAGCCATAACTCTGTCAACATTTAGTGGTTTGTAACCAAAGTTGAACCTGATCTGTATTTTATGATGATACACCTATATACCAAAAATAATTTAAATATGTGAAGCCTTTCATGAGTTATTGTCCATGTTTTTCGGGAATTTAAGTCAAAAACGGGCCATAACTGTGTCAAAAGTTAGTGGTATGTAACCAAAGTCGAACTTGACCTGTATTTTACGATGCTACACATGTGTACCAAAAATTATTTAAATATGTCAAGCCATTGTTATCGTCAGGAAACTAGGTTTTTAGGGAATTAAAGTCAAATAAAGGGCCATAACTCCGTCAAAATTTAGTGGTTTATAAACAAAGTCGAACTTGTCCCGTATTTTAGCATGATACACATGTATACCAAGAATTATTTGAATATGTCAAAGCATTCTTGAGTTATCGTCTGGAAATCATGTTTTTAAGGAATTTTAAGTCAGAGAGGGGCCATAACTCTGCCAAACTTCAGTGGTTTGTAACCAACATCGAACTTGACCTGTATTCTACGATGTTACACATGTGTACCAAAAATTATTTGAATACGTCAAACCTTTCTTGAGTTATCATCCGGAAACCATGTTTATGGGGAATTTTCAGTCGAGAAGGGGCCATGTCTCTGTCAAAATTTAGTGGTTTGTAACCAACATCGAACTTGACCTGTATTATATGATGTTACATATGTGTACCAAAAATTATTTGAATATGTCAAGCCTTTCTTGAGTTATCATCCGGAAACAAAAAAACCAACAGTCCGACAGACCGACAAGCTTACTCCTATATACCCCCCCCCCCAAACTTCGTTTGTGGGCGTAATATTAAAAATTCAGTCGAACCTCATCGAAGTCATCCTGGCCAATAATAACGGACATTCTATCTAAAGATTTCATCGTTGTTTTTTAGACCCAGATAAAAGTAAAGTTGTAGAACTAGCAAAATAAAAGCATTTGAGTTTGTTCTTTAAAATTAGTAAAGATAAATGATAAAATATTGCTACAAAAACAAGCATGGGCTTGGGTTAGTTGCGATTTACAAATGCATGGCATTTACTAGAGAAATTGCGTGTATAACTGGCAACAGTAAAACAAGAATGCTCAAAATGTACAATGTGAAACTGAAGTCTGTCTACAAGCAGTCGTTTTTGTTTTTTGGTGGCGAACAAATACAAGGAGTGAATTGGTACTTTTGATAACATTCATAACTTGACACTGTGCTTAATGATTTTGCAGATGTTAGATCATGTATCACGCCATACCAGCAATGTAGACAATTAAAATATTTACTTGTATGGATTTTCTCTAATACCCAAGGATGATTTCTGTTTAATTTGGTTGAATTCTGCCCAGGGTTTTAAGTGTTAACTGACACACTGACACAGGCACACACATCGGATGAATTATATCTTGGGCTTTAAACTAACTTTTTAAAACACGTCTGGTGGAAAAGCAGGAGCCCATTAGTCACTTAACAAGTAAGCCACAAGTCACTAAATATTCATTGGACAGGAATTCTGCCCAGTGTTGAAAGTGTTAACTGACTCAATGACACACACACACAACAGACGAAACATACACAATAACAAGAGATGTTTGTAAAACATGTATGCCCCCCCCGACTTGCAGGCAAGTTGTGAATATGTGCAATTGTTAAGAAATTTTTTAATATGCAATCCCAAGCGAGGTCTCAATATACGGTATCTATGTATGAAGATTAATTAAATATCTCGATGCGTTCTCAAGTTATTGAGCAGAAACCGTTTTTCTATTTTTAGTAATGGTGACATTGACCCCAACCACACCATATAAAATCCCAAGAGAGGTCTCAATATAAGGTATCTATGTATGAAGTTTCATTAAAATATCTCGCTGCATTCTCAAAAGTTATTGAGCTGAAACTGTTTTTTTTCTATTTTTAGCAACGGTGACCTTGACCCCACCCACCCCATATGCAATCCCAACCGAGGTCTCGATATAAGGTATATATGTATGAAGTTTCATTAAAATATCTTGATGCATTCTCAAGTTATTGTGCTGAAACCGTTTGTTCTAATTTTAGTAACGGTGACCTTGACCTTGACCCCACCAACCCCATATGCTATCCCAAGCGAGGTCTGAATATAAGGTATCTATGTATGAAGTTTCATTAAAATATCTCGATGCGTTCTCAAGTTATTGAGCGGAGACCGTTTTCTGATTTTAGTAATCTTGACCTTGACCCCACCCACCCCATATGCAATCACAAGCGAGGTCTCAATATAAAGTATCTATGTATGTGGTTTCTTTAAAATATCTCGATGCGTTCTCAAGTTATTGAGCGGAAACCGTTTTTCTATTTTTAGTAACGGTGAGCTTGACCTTGACCCCACCCACCCCATATGCAATCCCAATCGACGTCTCGATGTAAGGTATGTATGTATAAAGTTTCATTAAAATATCTCAATGCTTGTCAAGTTATTGAGCGGAAACCGTTTTCTATTTTTAGTAACGGTGACCTTGACCATGACCCTACCCACCTCATATGCATTCCCAAGCGAGGTCTCAATATAAGGTATCTATGTTTGAAGTTTCATTAAAATATCTCGATGCGTTCTCAAGTTATTGAGCGGAAACCGTTTTTCTGTTTTTAGTAACGGTGACCTTGACCTTGACCCCACCCATCCCATATGCAATCCCAAGCGAGGTCTCGATGTAAGGTATCTATGTATAAAGTTTCATTAAAAGATCTCAATGCGTTCTCAAGTTATTGCGGGGAAGCTGTTTTTCTATTTTTAGCAACGGTGACCTTGACCTTTGACTTGTTGACCTCAAAATGTATAGAGTTCTTCCTTTCCTCCCAAGTAACCAGCGTACCAACTTTCATGATCGTAGGTCAAAGCGTTCTCAAGATATCATGCGGAAACGAAATGGTCTACGGACCGACCGACCGACGGACGGACAGGTGCAAAGTAAGATATCCCCACTTCCTCGAAGGAGGGCATAATTATGATAACATAAATTACTTACATTCAGGTTATTCATTTATTACCGGTGAATACATCGAAGGTATGATCGGTTTATTCAGGGTGCAGATATAAATAATGTTTGAATTTATATCAAATTAATGTTAAGTCCGATAAGTTTTCTACAGTCAGAGAAGTATCCTTAGTGGGGAATAAACAAGCTGGGGTCCGAAAAGTGACGTAACCGATCATCTTGTCCCTCTTGTATTATGTTTCGGGTAAAAAATGACATCTCAATATTAATTTCAACGCCGATTGACTTTTTTTAAACACATTTCTTGGTTGAACAGTATACTACAGCTGTACGAAAACATCACGTGACTACTATGGAATGTACTGTGCGTAAAGCAGACGAACTGTCAAAATATGGAATCAATCGGAAATAATTTAAAACGTGGTTTTTTAATGGTGGTATTTAGGGATTAGTTGAAATGGATCAAACATACAATGTTCAAACAAATAAGTTTATTTACCGCTCTTATCGCCATGAAAACTTAAATTAGGTCATCCTTGAATGATCTGTGTGAAACCAATGTAAATAAGACGTGATTCTCGCCGAGCATGCGCAATACGCGTGTTTATACCGGAAATGCGCAATCGTCGAGAATACCTCTACGTCGAAATTACCCGATATCACAAATATACTTACAAAGGCTCACCCAACTAGCTGGAACGGGCTAAAATGGACGTGACACGGGTTGTTATTGGCGTTGATGTCGGCGGAACGAACACAGATGCTGTGATTGTCGCCAAATCCGACGGGAAATCAAAGTTAATCGCGAAATCCAAAACATTAACAACAGAAGACGTAACAACCGGTGTCACCAAAGCTATACACCTCGCACTGAATGCCTCGCGGAAAGAAAATGCGAGTCTCGTCGTTCAGCAAGTTAACATCGGGACAACGCATTTTATAAACGCGGTGGTGGAAGGAAAACACTTGGTGAAAGTGGCGGTCATCAGACTCTGTGGAACGGCTTCCCGGAAGCTTCCTCCGTTCAGCGATTTCGAGAAGAGGTTAACAAAGTCGGTCCGTGGTTCCTTGTTTATGGTCAACGGCGGGTACCAGTTTGATGGTCAAGAGATAACGCCTGTAAACGAGGAAGAAGTAGCAAGGTCTGTGCAGATCCTGAAAGCAAATGGCGAAAATAATATCGTCGTTTCTGGAATATTCTCGCCGGTTCGTCAGGAACAGGAAACGCGGGTTGCCGAGATTATTCGGCGTCATTTTCCGGAAGCTAGCGTAACCGTCAGTCATGAGATTGGAAAGTTAGGCCTTCTGGAGCGGGAAAACGCGGCAGTGTTAAATGAATGCATCAAGCCATTGTGCTTCAAAACAATCCGCGGCTTTCGATCCGCCCTCGACACACTTGGTTTGAAATGTCCGCTTTATTTGACGCAGAATGACGGAACCATTCTCAGAGAAGAAAATGCGTTGCGATTTCCGGTACTGTCGTTTGCTTCCGGCGCGACCAACAGCATGCGCGGCGCTGCGTTCTTGTGCGGAATTAAAGACGCCCTTGTGGTCGACATTGGTGGAACCAGCACGGACATTGGCCTGTTGCTGAGTGGATTTCCCAGGGAGGCTTCTGCGGAGGTCAAGATTGGCGGTATTCGAACCAACTTCCGGATGCCCGATGTCATGAGCATCGGTCTTGGTGGCGGTTCTTACGTCCGGCGGGCAACTGAAAAAGGAAAATCAAAGATGGCGGTAGGTCCGCAGAGTTCCGGCTGCCGCCTCGTGTCAGAAGCACTTGTTTTCGGAGACTCGTCCAGTATTCAAGACCGCGTCGCGACAGCAACAGATATCGCGGTGGCGGCGGGCATGACCGAAATTGGTCTGAAAGAAAACGTGGCCCACCTCGATCGAACATTCGTCGGCGACGCCGTGCAGACTATCCATGACATGCTGGCCATTTGCGTGGACAAGATGTGTTTCAACAACCGAAAGCTGCCTCTGATCCTTGTCGGCGGCGGAAGCATCATTGTAGACAAAAACGCGACGTTTGACGGCGTGTCAGAAATAATCGTTCCGGAACATTACGATGTAGCGAACGCTGTCGGTGCAGCGTTGAGTCAAGTTTCCGCAACAGTCGATCGTGTCGTCGATCTTGAGCAGTATATAAACAAACAGGATATGGAAACAAAAATGTCGTCTGCGTTGAGGGAAGCTCCCGACGCTTCTGCAGAGCAGCAGACGGCAGCTAAAGAACGCGTACGAACGGAGTTTTACCAACGCGCCCGTGATGAGGCGATACGCGTTATTATTGACTCACTCAAAGCGGAAGCTATACGAGGTGGAGCCACCGATGACTCGCTGACCGTCGTTGAGAAAGAGGATGTCGCGCTGTCTTATGTTCCCGGGAACGTAACTCGCGTTAAAGGTATAAGGTACACGTAGGTTGACTTAGAAATTGTAATATGCTTTAATTAGTCAGGACTCGTAATACTTCGTTGTACTCGGGTGACACCTAGCCTTCAATGTAAGCTGTGTAATTGAAATAAAGCCTCTTCTGATTCCGCAGTAGGTGTGCAACACGCGCAGAGTTTTCTATAGACAAACAACAAAATTTTCCGTTGTTAAATCTCCAATAAAACTAGTTGTTGTTGAAGATGTTGTCGGATTATGTTAGAATCGAAATATTGTTCGCATCGTTGTTGTTGATCTGTAAATAAACAACCGTTTGTCGTTCTGGTGCGCGGTTAATACGGGGTAAACCTCTCTAGCTAACCCCCTCGTGATTTACTGGTAATTCTTTAGCACCAATAAAAACGACAATTCGAAAAGTATTTCTTAAATCAATTATTCATTCGCAATTGCAAAACTATCTTACCGGTAACGGCATACATTTTACCGGTACATGAGATATCACAGTAGTATTATGAGTGGGGTTTTACTATACTCCTCGTGTATTATTACATTTATTTGCAGTTAAGGTTGTGGGGGACATGAAACTCGAAGAGAGTTTTGAAGACTGTCAGGTTCCCGTTCAACAAACATCGCCACACCAGGTGGTCAGCTCGACAGGAACCATGCTCACCCATGACGACGAACACATTCGCAGACAGGAACCGGAAGTAAATCCCGAAACTGGGGAGTGGCTATTGTCGAAATACGACCTGGAGTGCCTGAGTATTGGGGCGGGGGTGATGGGATGTGGCGGTGGAGGGAGTCCCCATCTTGGTCTGCTGCTCGCTAGGAAAGGCAAGTTGAGTGTAGTGACAGAGTAACAATGTTACGTCCGTTAAGGCACCGTCAGACTGTGGCGAATTGAGCTTCGAGTTTCGTACGCGTTATAACTCGCCTTACAGTAGCGGCGTTGGTCGCGGAATTGTTTCAATACATTTGAAACGGTTTAAAATTCTCGCTGCTTTTTAGCGAGTTCTGGCGACATAAGACATCATTGCGACATTGAACGACATGTGTTCAAGATCTACATGGCAACAGGCGAGTTGTGGCGAGAGTTACAACTCGCCAAAACTCGTACCTCGAATTCGCCACAGTGTGACAAGGCATTTAATAAGGTTGCAATTTAATGAATGTTTTTCGTTACGTTTTTGTTATCGTTTCGCGTTTGTGATGATTACTTGTCATTACTTCTGTTTCAACAAGTTATATAACCGCAAAACGACTCGTGAAAATCCAGCTGAAATAAATTTCACAAGCATAACGCGACTAAATGTGGGTAGCAAAACTCTTTAAATACACACTGCCTCTTCAATATAAATGTATTTATGCGACTTGCACAAACTCACGATAAGTCAATGCAAAAAATCACGATTTTACACCTCATCAGTTTTGCTTGTTATCGGTAAACTCTTTCCAGTTCTCGAAAGCGGGAAGAAAATCCGAGTTGTCACCCCTGAACGAATTTTCCGTTCTGTAGCGAACGCAGACGACACTGTTATAATGGTAGCGGGCATGGGGGCGCCACTGATCGTCCACGAAAAGCTCGTAGCCGGAAATGAACTAGAGGGGGCGCTGCAGTGTATGAAGGATCTGTACGAATGTGGCCAGTACAACGACGAAGCCGGTGACCTCAAGGTCACAGACGACGTCGAGGTCAAGGTCGGGGACGGCGTTGTTTACATTGATAACTACGTGTCTAAGACAAGATCCGGCCGGTTACGTATCGCTGCGGTTATGAGCTGCGAGATTGGCGGTATGAACTGCATGGAGCCGCTGCTAGTGGCGGCCGAGCTGGGGGTTCCGGTGCTGGACTGCGACGGCATGGGTCGCGCCTTTCCGGAACTGCAGATGTTCGCGCCGTTCATATACGGGTTTAAACCCTACCCAGCGTCCCTGGCGGACGATAAAGGTCGACGCGCGGCTGTGCTGAGAGTCGACTCGCCCAAGCGCTTAGAGAACCACTTCCGGGACGTGACCATTAGCATGGGCTGTAGCAGCGGCCTCTGCATGGCTCCAATGCGCATAGAGGATGTAACGAAGTACACAGTGCGCCACAGTGTCAGCCACGCGTGGCGCATCGGAGATACGATCCTGCAGGCGCGATCCTCGAACGGCGATCCGGTGGCGGCGCTAATAGAGGCGGAGGCCGGACGCTACCTGGTGTACGGCAAGGTCACAGACGTGCTGCGTGCGACGACCGGTGGCTTCAACAAGGGAAAAATAGATATCGAGGGCCTGGACAATGATACCGGAAGGAGAATTACAGTGGAGTTTCAAAACGAGTTACTGGTTGTCCGGGAGACCACTGGTGGTCAGAAGAGCGTCCTGGCCTCCGTACCGGATCTGATAGCGCTCCTGGACGCCGACACGTCGCAGCCGATACCGACGGAAGAGGCCGGCTTCGGAATGCGGGTCGCTATCGTCGGTTTCAGGGTAAATCCGATGATGTCTAGTGAGAAAGCTCTCGAATTTGTGGGGCCGAAGGCTTTTGGCTTGACTGATGTAGAATACAAACCTATTGGCGAGTTTAAAGACCGCGGCTCGATCGCTCGAAATATTGCAGTGTCTACTAATTAGGCTTCAAAACTGTAGTGTCATTATGAAGAGATATGATTTCATTTACACCTGAATTTCTTTAACAGTGCTTATATACACAATCAAGATAAGAATACATTAAACCAGTAACAAACAGAATTTATACGCTTTCATGCCCTTTAAACAATACAAAGTTAAAATACACTCAAACATAGTACAAGAGGGCCAAAGTGGCCCTGGGTTGCTACCCTGAGTTGTCACAAAAGTAGATTGTGGGCAAGAGCCCTGTGTCAAACAATAAATGTCTAACCTCAAACTAGGGGTATGTAATTTCCAATTTCGTAGCCAAAACTCTAATGTATCTATTCTTCCCTCAAGAAATTATGTTAGAAATTTAATTGACAATTGTTTTTGTTGTTTGTTTTTTTTGTTTTTTTTTTATCTTACACATACCTGCTAACATCAAATTTTATTTTGTCTAGTTTGTGACTTCTTATATGTTTAACAAAATGGCAGATAACGAAGGCTTAAACTGAATTTTATTATTTTAAGCAATTTGGAAGCAGGTCACGCAAGGAATATTTCTGTTAAATTATTTTTAAAGTTTGCTAGTTTTTGAAGCTTTTAATTTGTGAATGGTCAACAGTGTATTTGAAAAAATTTAATTTCAATAGAAGCCATAACTCTGTCAACATTTAGTGGTTTGTAACCAAAGTTGAACCTGATCTGTATTTTATGATGATACACCTATATACCAAAAATAATTTAAATATGTGAAGCCTTTCATGAGTTATTGTCCATGTTTTTCGGGAATTTAAGTCAAAAACGGGCCATAACTGTGTCAAAAGTTAGTGGTATGTAACCAAAGTCGAACTTGACCTGTATTTTACGATGCTACACATGTGTACCAAAAATTATTTAAATATGTCAAGCCATTGTTATCGTCAGGAAACTAGGTTTTTAGGGAATTAAAGTCAAATAAAGGGCCATAACTCCGTCAAAATTTAGTGGTTTATAAACAAAGTCGAACTTGTCCCGTATTTTAGCATGATACACATGTATACCAAGAATTATTTGAATATGTCAAAGCATTCTTGAGTTATCGTCTGGAAATCATGTTTTTAAGGAATTTTAAGTCAGAGAGGGGCCATAACTCTGCCAAACTTCAGTGGTTTGTAACCAACATCGAACTTGACCTGAATTCTACGATGTTACACATGTGTAGCAAAAATTATTTGAATACGTCAAACCTTTCTTGAGTTATCATCCGGAAACCATGTTTATGGGGAATTTTCAGTCGAGAAGGGGCCATGTCTCTGTCAAAATTTAGTGGTTTGTAACCAACATCGAACTTGACCTGTATTATATGATGTTACATATGTGTACCAAAAATTATTTGAATATGTCAAGCCTTTCTTGAGTTATCATCCGGAAACAAAAAAACCAACAGTCCGACAGACCGACAAGCTTACTCCTATATACCCCCCCCCCCAAACTTCGTTTGTGGGCGTAATATTAAAAATTCAGTCGAACCTCATCGAAGTCATCCTGGCCAATAATAACGGACATTCTATCTAAAGATTTCATCGTTGTTTTTTAGACCCAGATAAAAGTAAAGTTGTAGAACTAGCAAAATAAAAGCATTTGAGTTTGTTCTTTAAAATTAGTAAAGATAAATGATAAAATATTGCTACAAAAACAAGCATGGGCTTGGGTTAGTTGCGATTTACAAATGCATGGCATTTACTAGAGAAATTGCGTGTATAACTGGCAACAGTAAAACAAGAATGCTCAAAATGTACAATGTGAAACTGAAGTCTGTCTACAAGCAGTCGTTTTTGTTTTTTGGTGGCGAACAAATACAAGGAGTGAATTGGTACTTTTGATAACATTCATAACTTGACACTGTGCTTAATGATTTTGCAGATGTTAGATCATGTATCACGCCATACCAGCAATGTAGACAATTAAAATATTTACTTGTATGGATTTTCTCTAATACCCAAGGATGATTTCTGTTTAATTTGGTTGAATTCTGCCCAGGGTTTTAAGTGTTAACTGACACACTGACACAGGCACACACATCGGATGAATTATATCTTGGGCTTTAAACTAACTTTTTAAAACACGTCTGGTGGAAAAGCAGGAGCCCATTAGTCACTTAACAAGTAAGCCACAAGTCACTAAATATTCATTGGACAGGAATTCTGCCCAGTGTTGAAAGTGTTAACTGACTCAATGACACACACACACAACAGACGAAACATACACAATAACAAGAGATGTTTGTAAAACATGTATGCCCCCCCCGACTTGCAGGCAAGTTGTGAATATGTGCAATTGTTAAGAAATTTTTTAATATGCAATCCCAAGCGAGGTCTCAATATACGGTATCTATGTATGAAGATTAATTAAATATCTCGATGCGTTCTCAAGTTATTGAGCAGAAACCGTTTTTCTATTTTTAGTAATGGTGACATTGACCCCAACCACACCATATAAAATCCCAAGAGAGGTCTCAATATAAGGTATCTATGTATGAAGTTTCATTAAAATATCTCGCTGCATTCTCAAAAGTTATTGAGCTGAAACTGTTTTTTTTCTATTTTTAGCAACGGTGACCTTGACCCCACCCACCCCATATGCAATCCCAACCGAGGTCTCGATATAAGGTATATATGTATGAAGTTTCATTAAAATATCTTGATGCATTCTCAAGTTATTGTGCTGAAACCGTTTGTTCTAATTTTAGTAACGGTGACCTTGACCTTGACCCCACCAACCCCATATGCTATCCCAAGCGAGGTCTGAATATAAGGTATCTATGTATGAAGTTTCATTAAAATATCTCGATGCGTTCTCAAGTTATTGAGCGGAGACCGTTTTCTGATTTTAGTAATCTTGACCTTGACCCCACCCACCCCATATGCAATCACAAGCGAGGTCTCAATATAAAGTATCTATGTATGTGGTTTCTTTAAAATATCTCGATGCGTTCTCAAGTTATTGAGCGGAAACCGTTTTTCTATTTTTAGTAACGGTGAGCTTGACCTTGACCCCACCCACCCCATATGCAATCCCAATCGACGTCTCGATGTAAGGTATGTATGTATAAAGTTTCATTAAAATATCTCAATGCTTGTCAAGTTATTGAGCGGAAACCGTTTTCTATTTTTAGTAACGGTGACCTTGACCATGACCCTACCCACCTCATATGCATTCCCAAGCGAGGTCTCAATATAAGGTATCTATGTTTGAAGTTTCATTAAAATATCTCGATGCGTTCTCAAGTTATTGAGCGGAAACCGTTTTTCTGTTTTTAGTAACGGTGACCTTGACCTTGACCCCACCCATCCCATATGCAATCCCAAGCGAGGTCTCGATGTAAGGTATCTATGTATAAAGTTTCATTAAAAGATCTCAATGCGTTCTCAAGTTATTGCGGGGAAGCTGTTTTTCTATTTTTAGCAACGGTGACCTTGACCTTTGACTTGTTGACCTCAAAATGTATAGAGTTCTTCCTTTCCTCCCAAGTAACCAGCGTACCAACTTTCATGATCGTAGGTCAAAGCGTTCTCAAGATATCATGCGGAAACGAAATGGTCTACGGACCGACCGACCGACGGACGGACAGGTGCAAAGTAAGATATCCCCACTTCCTCGAAGGAGGGCATAATTATGATAACATAAATTACTTACATTCAGGTTATTCATTTATTACCGGTGAATACATCGAAGGTATGATCGGTTTATTCAGGGTGCAGATATAAATAATGTTTGAATTTATATCAAATTAATGTTAAGTCCGATAAGTTTTCTACAGTCAGAGAAGTATCCTTAGTGGGGAATAAACAAGCTGGGGTCCGAAAAGTGACGTAACCGATCATCTTGTCCCTCTTGTATTATGTTTCGGGTAAAAAATGACATCTCAATATTAATTTCAACGCCGATTGACTTTTTTTAAACACATTTCTTGGTTGAACAGTATACTACAGCTGTACGAAAACATCACGTGACTACTATGGAATGTACTGTGCGTAAAGCAGACGAACTGTCAAAATATGGAATCAATCGGAAATAATTTAAAACGTGGTTTTTTAATGGTGGTATTTAGGGATTAGTTGAAATGGATCAAACATACAATGTTCAAACAAATAAGTTTATTTACCGCTCTTATCGCCATGAAAACTTAAATTAGGTCATCCTTGAATGATCTGTGTGAAACCAATGTAAATAAGACGTGATTCTCGCCGAGCATGCGCAATACGCGTGTTTATACCGGAAATGCGCAATCGTCGAGAATACCTCTACGTCGAAATTACCCGATATCACAAATATACTTACAAAGGCTCACCCAACTAGCTGGAACGGGCTAAAATGGACGTGACACGGGTTGTTATTGGCGTTGATGTCGGCGGAACGAACACAGATGCTGTGATTGTCGCCAAATCCGACGGGAAATCAAAGTTAATCGCGAAATCCAAAACATTAACAACAGAAGACGTAACAACCGGTGTCACCAAAGCTATACACCTCGCACTGAATGCCTCGCGGAAAGAAAATGCGAGTCTCGTCGTTCAGCAAGTTAACATCGGGACAACGCATTTTATAAACGCGGTGGTGGAAGGAAAACACTTGGTGAAAGTGGCGGTCATCAGACTCTGTGGAACGGCTTCCCGGAAGCTTCCTCCGTTCAGCGATTTCGAGAAGAGGTTAACAAAGTCGGTCCGTGGTTCCTTGTTTATGGTCAACGGCGGGTACCAGTTTGATGGTCAAGAGATAACGCCTGTAAACGAGGAAGAAGTAGCAAGGTCTGTGCAGATCCTGAAAGCAAATGGCGAAAATAATATCGTCGTTTCTGGAATATTCTCGCCGGTTCGTCAGGAACAGGAAACGCGGGTCGCCGAGATTATTCGGCGTCATTTTCCGGAAGCTAGCGTAACCGTCAGTCATGAGATTGGAAAGTTAGGCCTTCTGGAGCGGGAAAACGCGGCAGTGTTAAATGAATGCATCAAGCCATTGTGCTTCAAAACAATCCGCGGCTTTCGATCCGCCCTCGACACACTTGGTTTGAAATGTCCGCTTTATTTGACGCAGAATGACGGAACCATTCTCAGAGAAGAAAATGCGTTGCGATTTCCGGTACTGTCGTTTGCTTCCGGCGCGACCAACAGCATGCGCGGCGCTGCGTTCTTGTGCGGAATTAAAGACGCCCTTGTGGTCGACATTGGTGGAACCAGCACGGACATTGGCCTGTTGCTGAGTGGATTTCCCAGGGAGGCTTCTGCGGAGGTCAAGATTGGCGGTATTCGAACCAACTTCCGGATGCCCGATGTCATGAGCATCGGTCTTGGTGGCGGTTCTTACGTCCGGCGGGCAACTGAAAAAGGAAAATCAAAGATGGCGGTAGGTCCGCAGAGTTCCGGCTGCCGCCTCGTGTCAGAAGCACTTGTTTTCGGAGACTCGTCCAGTATTCAAGACCGCGTCGCGACAGCAACAGATATCGCGGTGGCGGCGGGCATGACCGAAATTGGTCTGAAAGAAAACGTGGCCCACCTCGATCGAACATTCGTCGGCGACGCCGTGCAGACTATCCATGACATGCTGGCCATTTGCGTGGACAAGATGTGTTTCAACAACCGAAAGCTGCCTCTGATCCTTGTCGGCGGCGGAAGCATCATTGTAGACAAAAACGCGACGTTTGACGGCGTGTCAGAAATAATCGTTCCGGAACATTACGATGTAGCGAACGCTGTCGGTGCAGCGTTGAGTCAAGTTTCCGCAACAGTCGATCGTGTCGTCGATCTTGAGCAGTATATAAACAAACAGGATATGGAAACAAAAATGTCGTCTGCGTTGAGGGAAGCTCCCGACGCTTCTGCAGAGCAGCAGACGGCAGCTAAAGAACGCGTACGAACGGAGTTTTACCAACGCGCCCGTGATGAGGCGATACGCGTTATTATTGACTCACTCAAAGCGGAAGCTATACGAGGTGGAGCCACCGATGACTCGCTGACCGTCGTTGAGAAAGAGGATGTCGCGCTGTCTTATGTTCCCGGGAACGTAACTCGCGTTAAAGGTATAAGGTACACGTAGGTTGACTTAGAAATTGTAATATGCTTTAATTAGTCAGGACTCGTAATACTTCGTTGTACTCGGGTGACACCTAGCCTTCAATGTAAGCTGTGTAATTGAAATAAAGCCTCTTCTGATTCCGCAGTAGGTGTGCAACACGCGCAGAGTTTTCTATAGACAAACAACAAAATTTTCCGTTGTTAAATCTCCAATAAAACTAGTTGTTGTTGAAGATGTTGTCGGATTATGTTAGAATCGAAATATTGTTCGCATCGTTGTTGTTGATCTGTAAATAAACAACCGTTTGTCGTTCTGGTGCGCGGTTAATACGGGGTAAACCTCTCTAGCTAACCCCCTCGTGATTTACTGGTAATTCTTTAGCACCAATAAAAACGACAATTCGAAAAGTATTTCTTAAATCAATTATTCACTCGCAATTGCAAAACTATCTTACCGGTAACGGCATACATTTTACCGGTACATGAGATATCACAGTAGTATTATGAGTGGGGTTTTACTATACTCCTCGTGTATTATTACATTTATTTGCAGTTAAGGTTGTGGGGGACATGAAACTCGAAGAGAGTGTTGAAGACTGTCAGGTTCCCGTTCAACAAACATCGCCACACCAGGTGGTCAGCTCGACAGGAACCATGCTCACCCATGACGACGAACACATTCGCAGACAGGAACCGGAAGTAAATCCCGAAACTGGGGAGTGGCTATTGTCGAAATACGACCTGGAGTGCCTGAGTATTGGGGCGGGGGTGATGGGATGTGGCGGTGGAGGGAGTCCCCATCTTGGTCTGCTGCTCGCTATGAAAGGCAAGTTGAGTGTAGTGACAGAGTAACAATGTTACGTCCGTTAAGGCACCGTCAGACTGTGGCGAATTGAGCTTCGAGTTTCGTACGCGTTATAACTCGCCTTACAGTAGCGGCGTTGGTCGCGGAATTGTTTCAATACATTTGAAACGGTTTAAAATTCTCGCTGCTTTTTAGCGAGTTCTGGCGACATAAGACATCATTGCGACATTGAACGACATGTGTTCAAGATCTACATGGCAACAGGCGAGTTGTGGCGAGAGTTACAACTCGCCAAAACTCGTACCTCGAATTCGCCACAGTGTGACAAGGCATTTAATAAGGTTGCAATTTAATGAATGTTTTTCGTTACGTTTTTGTTATCGTTTCGCGTTTGTGATGATTACTTGTCATTACTTCTGTTTCAACAAGTTATATAACCGCAAAACGACTCGTGAAAATCCAGCTGAAATAAATTTCACAAGCATAACGCGACTAAATGTGGGTAGCAAAACTCTTTAAATACACACTGCCTCTTCAATATAAATGTATTTATGCGACTTGCACAAGCTCACGATAAGTCAATGCAAAAAATCACGATTTTACACCTCATCAGTTTTGCTTGTTATCGGTAAACTCTTTCCAGTTCTCGAAAGCGGGAAGAAAATCCGAGTTGTCACCCCTGAACGAATTTTCCGTTCTGTAGCGAACGCAGACGACACTGTTATAATGGTAGCGGGCATGGGGGCGCCACTGATCGTCCACGAAAAGCTCGTAGCCGGAAATGAACTAGAGGGGGCGCTGCAGTGTATGAAGGATCTGTACGAATGTGGCCAGTACAACGACGAAGCCGGTGACCTCAAGGTCACAGACGACGTCGAGGTCAAGGTCGGGGACGGCGTTGTTTACATTGATAACTACGTGTCTAAGACAAGATCCGGCCGGTTACGTATCGCTGCGGTTATGAGCTGCGAGATTGGCGGTATGAACTGCATGGAGCCGCTGCTAGTGGCGGCCGAGCTGGGGGTTCCGGTGCTGGACTGCGACGGCATGGGTCGCGCCTTTCCGGAACTGCAGATGTTCGCGCCGTTCATATACGGGTTTAAACCCTACCCAGCGTCCCTGGCGGACGATAAAGGTCGACGCGCGGCTGTGCTGAGAGTCGACTCGCCCAAGCGCTTAGAGAACCACTTCCGGGACGTGACCATTAGCATGGGCTGTAGTAGCGGCCTCTGCATGGCTCCAATGCGCATAGAGGATGTAACGAAGTACACAGTGCGCCACAGTGTCAGCCACGCGTGGCGCATCGGAGATACGATCCTGCAGGCGCGATCCTCGAACGGCGATCCGGTGGCGGCGCTAATAGAGGCGGAGGCCGGACGCTACCTGGTGTACGGCAAGGTCACAGACGTGCTGCGTGCGACGACCGGTGGCTTCAACAAGGGAAAAATAGATATCGAGGGCCTGGACAATGATACCGGAAGGAGAATTACAGTGGAGTTTCAAAACGAGTTCCTGGTTGTCCGGGAGACCACTGGTGGTCAGAAGAGCGTCCTGGCCTCCGTACCGGATCTGATAGCGCTCCTGGACGCCGACACGTCGCAGCCGATACCGACGGAAGAGGCCGGCTTCGGAATGCGGGTCGCTATCGTCGGTTTCAGGGTAAATCCGATGATGTCTAGTGAGAAAGCTCTCGAATTTGTGGGGCCGAAGGCTTTTGGCTTGACTGATGTAGAATACAAACCTATTGGCGAGTTTAAAGACCGCGGCTCGATCGCTCGAAATATTGCAGTGTCTACTAATTAGGCTTCAAAACTGTAGTGTCATTATGAAGAGATATGATTTCATTTACACCTGAATTTCTTTAACAGTGCTTATATACACAATCAAGATAAGAATACATTAAACCAGTAACAAACAGAATTTATACGCTTTCATGCCCTTTAAACAATACAAAGTTAAAATACACTCAAACATAGTACAAGAGGGCCAAAGTGGCCCTGGGTTGCTACCCTGAGTTGTCACAAAAGTAGATTGTGGGCAAGAGCCCTGTGTCAAACAATAAATGTCTAACCTCAAACTAGGGGTATGTAATTTCCAATTTCGTAGCCAAAACTCTAATGTATCTATTCTTCCCTCAAGAAATTATGTTAGAAATTTAATTGACAATTGTTTTTGTTGTTTGTTTTTTTTGTTTTTTTTTTATCTTACACATACCTGCTAACATCAAATTTTATTTTGTCTAGTTTGTGACTTCTTATATGTTTAACAAAATGGCAGATAACGAAGGCTTAAACTGAATTTTATTATTTTAAGCAATTTGGAAGCAGGTCACGCAAGGAATATTTCTGTTAAATTATTTTTAAAGTTTGCTAGTTTTTGAAGCTTTTAATTTGTGAATGGTCAACAGTGTATTTGAAAAAATTTAATTTCAATAGAAGCCATAACTCTGTCAACATTTAGTGGTTTGTAACCAAAGTTGAACCTGATCTGTATTTTATGATGATACACCTATATACCAAAAATAATTTAAATATGTGAAGCCTTTCATGAGTTATTGTCCATGTTTTTCGGGAATTTAAGTCAAAAACGGGCCATAACTGTGTCAAAAGTTAGTGGTATGTAACCAAAGTCGAACTTGACCTGTATTTTACGATGCTACACATGTGTACCAAAAATTATTTAAATATGTCAAGCCATTGTTATCGTCAGGAAACTAGGTTTTTAGGGAATTAAAGTCAAATAAAGGGCCATAACTCCGTCAAAATTTAGTGGTTTATAAACAAAGTCGAACTTGTCCCGTATTTTAGCATGATACACATGTATACCAAGAATTATTTGAATATGTCAAAGCATTCTTGAGTTATCGTCTGGAAATCATGTTTTTAAGGAATTTTAAGTCAGAGAGGGGCCATAACTCTGCCAAACTTCAGTGGTTTGTAACCAACATCGAACTTGACCTGTATTCTACGATGTTACACATGTGTACCAAAAATTATTTGAATACGTCAAACCTTTCTTGAGTTATCATCCGGAAACCATGTTTATGGGGAATTTTCAGTCGAGAAGGGGCCATGTCTCTGTCAAAATTTAGTGGTTTGTAACCAACATCGAACTTGACCTGTATTATATGATGTTACATATGTGTACCAAAAATTATTTGAATATGTCAAGCCTTTCTTGAGTTATCATCCGGAAACAAAAAAACCAACAGTCCGACAGACCGACAAGCTTACTCCTATATACCCCCCCCCCCAAACTTCGTTTGTGGGCGTAATATTAAAAATTCAGTCGAACCTCATCGAAGTCATCCTGGCCAATAATAACGGACATTCTATCTAAAGATTTCATCGTTGTTTTTTAGACCCAGATAAAAGTAAAGTTGTAGAACTAGCAAAATAAAAGCATTTGAGTTTGTTCTTTAAAATTAGTAAAGATAAATGATAAAATATTGCTACAAAAACAAGCATGGGCTTGGGTTAGTTGCGATTTACAAATGCATGGCATTTACTAGAGAAATTGCGTGTATAACTGGCAACAGTAAAACAAGAATGCTCAAAATGTACAATGTGAAACTGAAGTCTGTCTACAAGCAGTCGTTTTTGTTTTTTGGTGGCGAACAAATACAAGGAGTGAATTGGTACTTTTGATAACATTCATAACTTGACACTGTGCTTAATGATTTTGCAGATGTTAGATCATGTATCACGCCATACCAGCAATGTAGACAATTAAAATATTTACTTGTATGGATTTTCTCTAATACCCAAGGATGATTTCTGTTTAATTTGGTTGAATTCTGCCCAGGGTTTTAAGTGTTAACTGACGCACTGACACAGGCACACACATCGGATGAATTATATCTTGGGCTTTAAACTAACTTTTTAAAACACGTCTGGTGGAAAAGCAGGAGCCCATTAGTCACTTAACAAGTAAGCCACAAGTCACTAAATATTCATTGGACAGGAATTCTGCCCAGTGTTGAAAGTGTTAACTGACTCAATGACACACACACACAACAGACGAAACATACACAATAACAAGAGATGTTTGTAAAACATGTATGCCCCCCCGACTTGCAGGCAAGTTGTGAATATGTGCAATTGTTAAGAAATTTTTTAATATGCAATCCCAAGCGAGGTCTCAATATACGGTATCTATGTATGAAGATTAATTAAATATCTCGATGCGTTCTCAAGTTATTGAGCAGAAACCGTTTTTCTATTTTTAGTAATGGTGACATTGACCCCAACCACACCATATAAAATCCCAAGAGAGGTCTCAATATAAGGTATCTATGTATGAAGTTTCATTAAAATATCTCGCTGCATTCTCAAAAGTTATTGAGCTGAAACTGTTTTTTTTCTATTTTTAGCAACGGTGACCTTGACCCCACCCACCCCATATGCAATCCCAACCGAGGTCTCGATATAAGGTATATATGTATGAAGTTTCATTAAAATATCTTGATGCATTCTCAAGTTATTGTGCTGAAACCGTTTGTTCTAATTTTAGTAACGGTGACCTTGACCTTGACCCCACCAACCCCATATGCTATCCCAAGCGAGGTCTGAATATAAGGTATCTATGTATGAAGTGTCATTAAAATATCTCGATGCGTTCTCAAGTTATTGAGCGGAGACCGTTTTCTGATTTTAGTAATCTTGACCTTGACCCCACCCACCCCATATGCAATCACAAGCGAGGTCTCAATATAAAGTATCTATGTATGTGGTTTCTTTAAAATATCTCGATGCGTTCTCAAGTTATTGAGCGGAAACCGTTTTTCTATTTTTAGTAACGGTGAGCTTGACCTTGACCCCACCCACCCCATATGCAATCCCAATCGACGTCTCGATGTAAGGTATGTATGTATAAAGTTTCATTAAAATATCTCAATGCTTGTCAAGTTATTGAGCGGAAACCGTTTTCTATTTTTAGTAACGGTGACCTTGACCATGACCCTACCCACCTCATATGCATTCCCAAGCGAGGTCTCAATATAAGGTATCTATGTTTGAAGTTTCATTAAAATATCTCGATGCGTTCTCAAGTTATTGAGCGGAAACCGTTTTTCTGTTTTTAGTAACGGTGACCTTGACCTTGACCCCACCCATCCCATATGCAATCCCAAGCGAGGTCTCGATGTAAGGTATCTATGTATAAAGTTTCATTAAAAGATCTCAATGCGTTCTCAAGTTATTGCGGGGAAGCTGTTTTTCTATTTTTAGCAACGGTGACCTTGACCTTTGACTTGTTGACCTCAAAATGTATAGAGTTCTTCCTTTCCTCCCAAGTAACCAGCGTACCAACTTTCATGATCGTAGGTCAAAGCGTTCTCAAGATATCATGCGGAAACGAAATGGTCTACGGACCGACCGACCGACGGACGGACAGGTGCAAAGTAAGATATCCCCACTTCCTCGAAGGAGGGCATAATTATGATAACATAAATTACTTACATTCAGGTTATTCATTTATTACCGGTGAATACATCGAAGGTATGATCGGTTTATTCAGGGTGCAGATATAAATAATGTTTGAATTTATCTCAAATTAATGTTAAGTCCGATAAGTTTTCTACAGTCAGAGAAGTATCCTTAGTGGGGAATAAACAAGCTGGGGTCCGAAAAGTGACGTAACCGATCATCTTGTCCCTCTTGTATTATGTTTCGGGTAAAAAATGACATCTCAATATTAATTTCAACGCCGATTGACTTTTCTTAAACACATTTCTTGGTTGAACAGTATACTACAGCTGTACGAAAACATCACGTGACTACTATGGAATGTACTGTGCGTAAAGCAGACGAACTGTCAAAATATGGAATCAATCGGAAATAATTTAAAACGTGGTTTTTTAATGGTGGTATTTAGGGATTAGTTGAAATGGATCAAACATACAATGTTCAAACAAATAAGTTTATTTACCGCTCTTATCGCCATGAAAACTTAAATTAGGTCATCCTTGAATGATCTGTGTGAAACCAATGTAAATAAGACGTGATTCTCGCCGAGCATGCGCAATACGCGTGTTTATACCGGAAATGCGCAATCGTCGAGAATACCTCTACGTCGAAATTACCCGATATCACAAATATACTTACAAAGGCTCACCCAACTAGCTGGAACGGGCTAAAATGGACGTGACACGGGTTGTTATTGGCGTTGATGTCGGCGGAACGAACACAGATGCTGTGATTGTCGCCAAATCCGACGGGAAATCAAAGTTAATCGCGAAATCCAAAACATTAACAACAGAAGACGTAACAACCGGTGTCACCAAAGCTATACACCTCGCACTGAATGCCTCGCGGAAAGAAAATGCGAGTCTCGTCGTTCAGCAAGTTAACATCGGGACAACGCATTTTATAAACGCGGTGGTGGAAGGAAAACACTTGGTGAAAGTGGCGGTCATCAGACTCTGTGGAACGGCTTCCCGGAAGCTTCCTCCGTTCAGCGATTTCGAGAAGAGGTTAACAAAGTCGGTCCGTGGTTCCTTGTTTATGGTCAACGGCGGGTACCAGTTTGATGGTCAAGAGATAACGCCTGTAAACGAGGAAGAAGTAGCAAGGTCTGTGCAGATCCTGAAAGCAAATGGCGAAAATAATATCGTCGTTTCTGGAATATTCTCGCCGGTTCGTCAGGAACAGGAAACGCGGGTCGCCGAGATTATTCGGCGTCATTTTCCGGAAGCTAGCGTAACCGTCAGTCATGAGATTGGAAAGTTAGGCCTTCTGGAGCGGGAAAACGCGGCAGTGTTAAATGAATGCATCAAGCCATTGTGCTTCAAAACAATCCGCGGCTTTCGATCCGCCCTCGACACACTTGGTTTGAAATGTCCGCTTTATTTGACGCAGAATGACGGAACCATTCTCAGAGAAGAAAATGCGTTGCGATTTCCGGTACTGTCGTTTGCTTCCGGCGCGACCAACAGCATGCGCGGCGCTGCGTTCTTGTGCGGAATTAAAGACGCCCTTGTGGTCGACATTGGTGGAACCAGCACGGACATTGGCCTGTTGCTGAGTGGATTTCCCAGGGAGGCTTCTGCGGAGGTCAAGATTGGCGGTATTCGAACCAACTTCCGGATGCCCGATGTCATGAGCATCGGTCTTGGTGGCGGTTCTTACGTCCGGCGGGCAACTGAAAAAGGAAAATCAAAGATGGCGGTAGGTCCGCAGAGTTCCGGCTGCCGCCTCGTGTCAGAAGCACTTGTTTTCGGAGACTCGTCCAGTATTCAAGACCGCGTCGCGACAGCAACAGATATCGCGGTGGCGGCGGGCATGACCGAAATTGGTCTGAAAGAAAACGTGGCCCACCTCGATCGAACATTCGTCGGCGACGCCGTGCAGACTATCCATGACATGCTGGCCATTTGCGTGGACAAGATGTGTTTCAACAACCGAAAGCTGCCTCTGATCCTTGTCGGCGGCGGAAGCATCATTGTAGACAAAAACGCGACGTTTGACGGCGTGTCAGAAATAATCGTTCCGGAACATTACGATGTAGCGAACGCTGTCGGTGCAGCGTTGAGTCAAGTTTCCGCAACAGTCGATCGTGTCGTCGATCTTGAGCAGTATATAAACAAACAGGATATGGAAACAAAAATGTCGTCTGCGTTGAGGGAAGCTCCCGACGCTTCTGCAGAGCAGCAGACGGCAGCTAAAGAACGCGTACGAACGGAGTTTTACCAACGCGCCCGTGATGAGGCGATACGCGTTATTATTGACTCACTCAAAGCGGAAGCTATACGAGGTGGAGCCACCGATGACTCGCTGACCGTCGTTGAGAAAGAGGATGTCGCGCTGTCTTATGTTCCCGGGAACGTAACTCGCGTTAAAGGTATAAGGTACACGTAGGTTGACTTAGAAATTGTAATATGCTTTAATTAGTCAGGACTCGTAATACTTCGTTGTACTCGGGTGACACCTAGCCTTCAATGTAAGCTGTGTAATTGAAATAAAGCCTCTTCTGATTCCGCAGTAGGTGTGCAACACGCGCAGAGTTTTCTATAGACAAACAACAAAATTTTCCGTTGTTAAATCTCCAATAAAACTAGTTGTTGTTGAAGATGTTGTCGGATTATGTTAGAATCGAAATATTGTTCGCATCGTTGTTGTTGATCTGTAAATAAACAACCGTTTGTCGTTCTGGTGCGCGGTTAATACGGGGTAAACCTCTCTAGCTAACCCCCTCGTGATTTACTGGTAATTCTTTAGCACCAATAAAAACGACAATTCGAAAAGTATTTCTTAAATCAATTATTCACTCGCAATTGCAAAACTATCTTACCGGTAACGGCATACATTTTACCGGTACATGAGATATCACAGTAGTATTATGAGTGGGGTTTTACTATACTCCTCGTGTATTATTACATTTATTTGCAGTTAAGGTTGTGGGGGACATGAAACTCGAAGAGAGTGTTGAAGACTGTCAGGTTCCCGTTCAACAAACATCGCCACACCAGGTGGTCAGCTCGACAGGAACCATGCTCACCCATGACGACGAACACATTCGCAGACAGGAACCGGAAGTAAATCCCGAAACTGGGGAGTGGCTATTGTCGAAATACGACCTGGAGTGCCTGAGTATTGGGGCGGGGGTGATGGGATGTGGCGGTGGAGGGAGTCCCCATCTTGGTCTGCTGCTCGCTATGAAAGGCAAGTTGAGTGTAGTGACAGAGTAACAATGTTACGTCCGTTAAGGCACCGTCAGACTGTGGCGAATTGAGCTTCGAGTTTCGTACGCGTTATAACTCGCCTTACAGTAGCGGCGTTGGTCGCGGAATTGTTTCAATACATTTGAAACGGTTTAAAATTCTCGCTGCTTTTTAGCGAGTTCTGGCGACATAAGACATCATTGCGACATTGAACGACATGTGTTCAAGATCTACATGGCAACAGGCGAGTTGTGGCGAGAGTTACAACTCGCCAAAACTCGTACCTCGAATTCGCCACAGTGTGACAAGGCATTTAATAAGGTTGCAATTTAATGAATGTTTTTCGTTACGTTTTTGTTATCGTTTCGCGTTTGTGATGATTACTTGTCATTACTTCTGTTTCAACAAGTTATATAACCGCAAAACGACTCGTGAAAATCCAGCTGAAATAAATTTCACAAGCATAACGCGACTAAATGTGGGTAGCAAAACTCTTTAAATACACACTGCCTCTTCAATATAAATGTATTTATGCGACTTGCACAAGCTCACGATAAGTCAATGCAAAAAATCACGATTTTACACCTCATCAGTTTTGCTTGTTATCGGTAAACTCTTTCCAGTTCTCGAAAGCGGGAAGAAAATCCGAGTTGTCACCCCTGAACGAATTTTCCGTTCTGTAGCGAACGCAGACGACACTGTTATAATGGTAGCGGGCATGGGGGCGCCACTGATCGTCCACGAAAAGCTCGTAGCCGGAAATGAACTAGAGGGGGCGCTGCAGTGTATGAAGGATCTGTACGAATGTGGCCAGTACAACGACGAAGCCGGTGACCTCAAGGTCACAGACGACGTCGAGGTCAAGGTCGGGGACGGCGTTGTTTACATTGATAACTACGTGTCTAAGACAAGATCCGGCCGGTTACGTATCGCTGCGGTTATGAGCTGCGAGATTGGCGGTATGAACTGCATGGAGCCGCTGCTAGTGGCGGCCGAGCTGGGGGTTCCGGTGCTGGACTGCGACGGCATGGGTCGCGCCTTTCCGGAACTGCAGATGTTCGCGCCGTTCATATACGGGTTTAAACCCTACCCAGCGTCCCTGGCGGACGATAAAGGTCGACGCGCGGCTGTGCTGAGAGTCGACTCGCCCAAGCGCTTAGAGAACCACTTCCGGGACGTGACCATTAGCATGGGCTGTAGCAGCGGCCTCTGCATGGCTCCAATGCGCATAGAGGATGTAACGAAGTACACAGTGCGCCACAGTGTCAGCCACGCGTGGCGCATCGGAGATACGATCCTGCAGGCGCGATCCTCGAACGGCGATCCGGTGGCGGCGCTAATAGAGGCGGAGGCCGGACGCTACCTGGTGTACGGCAAGGTCACAGACGTGCTGCGTGCGACGACCGGTGGCTTCAACAAGGGAAAAATAGATATCGAGGGCCTGGACAATGATACCGGAAGGAGAATTACAGTGGAGTTTCAAAACGAGTTCCTGGTTGTCCGGGAGACCACTGGTGGTCAGAAGAGCGTCCTGGCCTCCGTACCGGATCTGATAGCGCTCCTGGACGCCGACACGTCGCAGCCGATACCGACGGAAGAGGCCGGCTTCGGAATGCGGGTCGCTATCGTCGGTTTCAGGGTAAATCCGATGATGTCTAGTGAGAAAGCTCTCGAATTTGTGGGGCCGAAGGCTTTTGGCTTGACTGATGTAGAATACAAACCTATTGGCGAGTTTAAAGACCGCGGCTCGATCGCTCGAAATATTGCAGTGTCTACTAATTAGGCTTCAAAACTGTAGTGTCATTATGAAGAGATATGATTTCATTTACACCTGAATTTCTTTAACAGTGCTTATATACACAATCAAGATAAGAATACATTAAACCAGTAACAAACAGAATTTATACGCTTTCATGCCCTTTAAACAATACAAAGTTAAAATACACTCAAACATAGTACAAGAGGGCCAAAGTGGCCCTGGGTTGCTACCCTGAGTTGTCACAAAAGTAGATTGTGGGCAAGAGCCCTGTGTCAAACAATAAATGTCTAACCTCAAACTAGGGGTATGTAATTTCCAATTTCGTAGCCAAAACTCTAATGTATCTATTCTTCCCTCAAGAAATTATGTTAGAAATTTAATTGACAATTGTTTTTGTTGTTTGTTTTTTTTGTTTTTTTTTTATCTTACACATACCTGCTAACATCAAATTTTATTTTGTCTAGTTTGTGACTTCTTATATGTTTAACAAAATGGCAGATAACGAAGGCTTAAACTGAATTTTATTATTTTAAGCAATTTGGAAGCAGGTCACGCAAGGAATATTTCTGTTAAATTATTTTTAAAGTTTGCTAGTTTTTGAAGCTTTTAATTTGTGAATGGTCAACAGTGTATTTGAAAAAATTTAATTTCAATAGAAGCCATAACTCTGTCAACATTTAGTGGTTTGTAACCAAAGTTGAACCTGATCTGTATTTTATGATGATACACCTATATACCAAAAATAATTTAAATATGTGAAGCCTTTCATGAGTTATTGTCCATGTTTTTCGGGAATTTAAGTCAAAAACGGGCCATAACTGTGTCAAAAGTTAGTGGTATGTAACCAAAGTCGAACTTGACCTGTATTTTACGATGCTACACATGTGTACCAAAAATTATTTAAATATGTCAAGCCATTGTTATCGTCAGGAAACTAGGTTTTTAGGGAATTAAAGTCAAATAAAGGGCCATAACTCCGTCAAAATTTAGTGGTTTATAAACAAAGTCGAACTTGTCCCGTATTTTAGCATGATACACATGTATACCAAGAATTATTTGAATATGTCAAAGCATTCTTGAGTTATCGTCTGGAAATCATGTTTTTAAGGAATTTTAAGTCAGAGAGGGGCCATAACTCTGCCAAACTTCAGTGGTTTGTAACCAACATCGAACTTGACCTGTATTCTACGATGTTACACATGTGTACCAAAAATTATTTGAATACGTCAAACCTTTCTTGAGTTATCATCCGGAAACCATGTTTATGGGGAATTTTCAGTCGAGAAGGGGCCATGTCTCTGTCAAAATTTAGTGGTTTGTAACCAACATCTAACTTGACCTGTATTATATGATGTTACATATGTGTACCAAAAATTATTTGAATATGTCAAGCCTTTCTTGAGTTATCATCCGGAAACAAAAAAACCAACAGTCCGACAGACCGACAAGCTTACTCCTATATACGCCCCCCCCAAACTTCGTTTATGGGCGTATAATTAAAAATTCAGTCGAACCTCATCGAAGTCATCCTGGCCAATAATAACGGACATTCTATCTAAACATTTCATCGTTGCTTTTTAGACCCAGAAAAAGGTAAAGTTGTAGAACTAGCAAAATAAAAGCATTTGAGTCTGTTCTTTAAAATTAGTAAAGATAAATGATAAAATATTGCTACAAAAACAAGCATGGGCTTGGGTTAGTTGCGATTTACAAATGCATGGCATTTACTAGAGAAATTGCGTGTATAACTGGCAACAGTAAAACAAGAATGCTCAAAATGTACAATGTGAAACTGAAGTCTGTCTACAAGCAGTCGTTTTTGTTTTTTGGTGGCGAACAAATACAAGGAGTGAATTGGTACTTTTGATAACATTCATAACTTGACACTGTGCTTAATGATTTTGCAGATGTTAGATCATGTATCACGCCATACCAGCAATGTAGACAATTAAAATATTTACTTGTATGGATTTTCTCTAATACCCAAGGATGATTTCTGTTTAATTTGGTTGAATTCTGCCCAGGGTTTTAAGTGTTAACTGACACACTGACACAGGCACACACATCGGATGAATTATATCTTGGACTTTAAACAAACTTTTTAAAACACGTCCGGTGGAAAAGCAGGAGCCCATTAGTCACTTAACAAGTAAGCCACAAGTCACTAAATATTCATTGGACAGGAATTCTGCCCAGTGTTGAAAGTGTTAACTGACTCAATGACACACACACACAACAGACGAAACATACACAATAACAAGAGATGTTTGTAAAACATGTATGCCCGCCGACTTACAGGCAAGTTTTGAATATGTGCAATTGTTAAGAATTTTTTTTAATATGCAATCCCAAGCGAGGTCTCAATATACGGTATCTATGTATGAAGTTTAATTAAATATCTCGATGCGTTCTCAAGTTATTGAGCAGAAACCGTTTTTCTATTTTTAGTAAAGGTGACCTTGACCCCACCCACCCCATATGAAATCCCAAGAGAGGTCTCATTATAAGGTATCTATGTATGAAGTTTCATTAAAATATATCGCTGCATTCTCAAGTTATTGAGCTGAAACTGTTTTTAGCTCACCTGAGCACAAAGTGCTCGTGGTGGGCTTTTGTGATCGCCCGTTGTCCGTCGTGCGTGCGTGTGTGCGTCGTCAACTTTTCATTCAAACAACATCTCCTCCTAAACCGCTTGGCAGATTTTCACGAAACTTCACAGGAATTATCCTTGGGTGGACCTCTTTCAAATTTGTTCAAATCTTTTCGGTCCGCTGCATATGTAGGTCACCAGAGCTAAAAATAGATTAAAAAGCAAAAACTGTAAAAAATCTTCTCCTATGAAACCGCAAGGCTCAGGGCTTTCATATTTGACGTGTGACATCCCCTAGTGGTCCTCTACTAAGATTGTTCAAATGATACCCCTGGGGTCAAAACTGGCCACGCCCCAGGGGTCACATGGTTTATATAGACTTATATAGCAAAATGACTTTAAAAATCTTCTCCTCTGAAACCGCAAGGCCTAGAGGTTTCATATTTGGTATGTAACATTGTATAGTGGTCCTCTACAAAGATTGTTCAAATTATGCCCCTGAGGTTAAAACTGGCCACACCCCAGGGGTCACATGGTTTATATAGACTTAAATAGCAAAATCACTTAAAAAATCTTCTCCTCTGAAAGCGCAAGGCCCAGAGGTTTCATATTTGGTATGTAGCATTGCATAGTGGTCCTCTACAAAGAATGTTGAAATGATGCCCCTGGGGTCAAAACTGGCCACAATCCGGGGGTCACATGGTTTATAAAGACTTAAAAAGCCAAATTACTTTTAAAATCTTCTCCTCTGAAACTGCAAGGCCTAGAGATTTCATATTCGGTTGGTAACATTGTATAATGGTCCTCTACAAAGATTGTTCAAATGATGCCCCTGGGGTCAAAATTGGCCACACCCCGGGGGCGACATGGTTTATGTAGACTTAAATAGCAAAATGACTTAAAATCTTCTCCTCTGAATCCGCAAGGCCCAGAGGTTTTATATTTGGTATGTAACATTGTATAGTGGCCCTCTACAAAAATTGTTCAAATTATGCTCCTGGGGTCAAAACTGACTACACCCTGGGGATCACATTGTTTATACTGCAGCACTATAATTTCAATAAGCCTCCAACACTTAAAAATCAATACAGCAGACGACATTCCAGCCAGGTGTATACAGTGTGCTATTTTTAGATCTTATCAAACCAGCTAGCCAGTTACACAGTGTTGTGAGGGTGCTTTAGAGAATCGTTGGAGATGACCATTGAAATGCATAGAAAATGTTACCCACCAGCATGGTCAATCATGTTGTTGTGTAAGTAAATTAGCTGGATGTAATGTTTAGGCAATGTATAAGAAATGTAGTCAATCAGTCTTAGTATATAAGACCGTCTTATATCATATATTTTCACTTTAGATCTACAACATTGCATTTGTTTACAGGCAAAGTGTATATTTCTAATTTAATAATGAAATGCCAAATATGAAATGATAGCATTAGATCTATAAGTAGTCTAACTTAGGTGGAACTGCACAATTTTTTGTAAGACAAAATGATGCAGCAATCGAGTCTGTGGCTCTGACACCGCAGTCTGTTTCACCAGCATGTACAGAAACACGTAGCATAGAGCCTTAAGTCTAGTCATCTACTTTAAACCTTTCATTTGTACAGTTTAAATAAAATGTTTGCAGCACACACAAAACTACACACAGATCATGTCTCTCCAACAAAGTTCTTAATGCTTTGTTGGCAGCCTCCACCCAACGACCTCTTCTCAGAAGAACAACTTTTTAGTACCAGATATTTGACAGGGATTCCATATTTAATATGTGACATCCTCTAGTGGTCCTCTACTAAGATTGTTCAAATGATACCCCTGGGGTCAAAACTGGCCACGCCCCAGGGGTCACATGGTTTATATAGACTTATATATCAAAATGACTTTAAAAATATTCTCCTATGAAACCGCAAGGCCCAGAGGTTTCATATTTGGTATATAACATTGTTTAGTGGTCCTCTACAAAGATTGTTCAATTGATGCCCCTGGGGTCAAAACTGGCCACACCCCAGGGCTCACATGGTTAATATAAATGTAAATAGCAAAATGACTTTTAAAAACTTCTCCTCTGAAACCACAAGGCCCAGAGGTTTCATATTTGGTTGGAAACATTGTATAAAGATTGTTCAAATGATGCCCCTGGGGTCAAAACTGGGCACACCCTAGGGGTCACCAGGTTTATATAGACTTAAATAGCAAAATGGCTTTAAAAATCTTCTCCTCTGAAACTGCAAGGCCCAGAGGTTTCATATGTGGTATACGACATTTATAGTGGTCCTCTGCAAAGATTGTTCAAATGATGTCCCATTAGTCAAAACTGGCCCTGCGCTGGGGGTCAATATACTTAAAAGGCGTCATCCAACTAGCTGGAACGGGCTAAAATGGTCGTGACACGGGTTGTTATTAGCGTTAATGTCGGAGGAACGAACACAGATGCTGTGATTGTCGCCAAATCCGACGGGAAATCAAAGTTAATCGCGAAATCCAAAACATCAACAACAGCGGACGTAACAACCGGTGTCACCAAAGCTATACACCTCGCGCTGATTGCCTCGCGGAAAGAAAATGCGAGTCTCGTCGTTCAGCAAGTTAACATGCGGACAACGCATTTTATAAACGCGGTGGTGGAAGGAAAACACTTGGTGAAAGTGGCGGTCATCAGACTCTGTGGAACGGCTTCCCGGAAGCTTCCTCCGTTCAGCGATTTCGAGAAGAGGTTAACAAAGTCGGTCCGTGATTCCTTGTTTATGGTCAACGGCGGGTACCAGTTTGATGGTCAAGAGATAACGCCTGTAAACGAGGAAGAAGTAGCAAGGTCTGTGCAGATCCTGAAAGCCAATGGCGAAAATAATATCGTCGTTTCTGGGATATTATCGCCGGTTCGTCAGGAACAGGAAACGCGGGTCGCCGAGATTATTCGGCGTCATTTTCCGGAAGCTAGCGTAACCGTCAGTCATGAGATTGGAAAGTTAGGCCTTCTGGAGCGGGAAAACGCGGCAGTGTTAAATGAATGCACCAAGCCATTGTGCTTCAAAACAATCCGCGGCTTTCGATCCGCCCTCGACACACTTGGTTTGAAATGTCCGCTTTATTTGACGCAGAATGACGGATCCATTCTCAGAGAAGAAAAGGCGTTGCGATTTCCGGTACTGTCGTTTGCTTCCGGCGCGACCAACAGCATGCGCGGCGCTGCGTTTTTATGCGGAATTAAAGACGCCCTTGTGGTCGACATTGGTGGAACCAGCACGGACGTTGGCCTGTTGCTGAGGGGATTTCCCAGGGAGGCTTGTGCGGAGGTCAAGATTGGCGGTATTCGAACCGACTTCCGGATGCCCGATGTCATGAGCATCGGTCTTGGTGGCGGTTCTTACGTCCGGCGGGCAACTGAAAAAGGAAAATCAAAGATGGCGGTAGGTCCGCAGAGTGCCGGCTGCCGCCTCGTGTCAGAAGCACTTGTTTTCGGAGACTCGTCCGGTATTCAAGACCGCGTCGCGACAGCAACAGATATCGCGGTGGCGGCGGGCATGACCGAAATTGGTCTGAAAGAAAACGTGGCCCATCTCGATCGAACATTCGTCGGCGACGCCGTGCCGACTATCCATGACATGCTGGCCATTTGCGTGGACAAGATGTGTTTCAACAACCGGAAGCTGCCTCTGATCCTTGCCGGCGGCGGAAGCATCATTGTAGACAAGAACGCGACGTTTGACGGCGTGTCAGAAATAATCGTTCCGGAACATTACAATGTAGCGAACGCTGTCGGTGCAGCGTTGAGTCAAGTTTCCGCAACAGTCGATCGTGTCGTCGATCTTGAGCAGTATATAAACAAACAGGATATGGAAACAAAAATGTCGTCTGCGTTGAGGGAAGCTCCAGACGGCAGCTAAAGAACGCTTACGAACGGAGTTTTACCAACGCGCCCGTGATGAGGCGATACGCGTTATTATTGACTCACTCAAAGCGGAAGCTATACGAGGTGGAGCCACCGATGACTCGCTGACCGTCGTTGAGAAAGAGGATGTCGCGCTGTCTTATGTTCCCGGGAACGTAACTCGCGTTAAAGGTATAAGGTACACGTAGGTTGACTTAGAAATTGTAATATGCTTTAATTAGTCAGGACTCGTAATACTTCGTTGTACTCGGGTGACACCTAGCCTTCAATGTAAGCTGTGTAATTGAAATAAAGCCTCTTCTGATTCCGCAGTAGGTGTGCAACACGCGCAGAGTTTTCTATAGACAAACAACAAAATTTTCCGTTGTTAAATCTCCAATAAAAATAGTTGTTGTTGAAGATGTTGTCGGATTATGTTAGAATCGAAATATTGTTCGCATCGTTGTTGTTGATCTGTAAATAAACAACCGTTTGTCGTTCTGGTGCGCGGTTAATACGGGGTAAACCTCTCGAGCTAACCCCCTCGTGATTTACTGGTAATTCTTTAGCACCAATAAAAACGACAATTCGAAAAGTATTTCTTAAATCAATTATTCACTCGCAATTGCAAAACTATCTTACCGGTAACGGCATACATTTTACCGGTACATGAGATATCACAGTAGTATTATGAGTGGGGTTTTACTATACTCCTCGTGTATTATTACATTTATTTGCAGTTAAGGTTGTGGGGGACATGAAACTCGAAGAGAGTTTTGAAGACTGTCAGGTTCCCGTTCAACAAACATCGCCACACCAGGTGGTCAGATCGACAGGAACCATGCTCACCCATGACGACGAACACATTCGCAGACAGGAACCGGAAGTAAATCCCGAAACTGGGGAGTGGCTATTGTCGAAATACGACCTGGAGTGCCTGAGTATTGGGGCGGGGGTGATGGGATGTGGCGGTGGAGGGAGTCCCCATCTTGGTCTGCTGCTCGCTAGGAAAGGCAAGTTGAGTGTAGTGACAGAGTAACAATGTTACGTCCGTTAAGGCACCGTCAGACTGTGGCGAATTGAGCTTCGAGTTTCGTACGCGTTATAACTCGCCTTACAGTAGCGGCGTTGGTCGCGGAATTGTTTCAATACATTTGAAACGGTTTAAAATTCTCGCTGCTGTTTAGCGAGTTCTGGCGACATAAGACATCATTGCGACATTGAACGACATGTGTTCAAGATCTACATGGCAACAGGCGAGTTGTGGCGAGAGTTACAACTCGCCAAAACTCGTACCTCGAATTCGCCACAGTGTGACAAGGCATTTAATAAGGTTGCAATTTAATGAATGTTTTTCGTTACGTTTTTGTTATCGTTTCGCGTTTGTGATGATTACTTGTCATTACTTCTGTTTCAACAAGTTATATAACCGCAAAACGACTCGTGAAAATCCAGCTGAAATAAATTTCACAAGCATAACGCGACTAAATGTGGGTAGCAAAACTCTTTAAATACACACTGCCTCTTCAATATAAATGTATTTATGCGACTTGCACAAGCTCACGATAAGTCAATGCAAAAAATCACGATTTTACACCTCATCAGTTTTGCTTGTTATCGGTAAACTCTTTCCAGTTCTCGAAAGCGGGAAGAAAATCCGAGTTGCCACCCCTGAACGAATTTTCCGTTCTGTAGCGAACGCAGACGACACTGTTATAATGGTAGCGGGCATGGGGGCGCCACTGATCGTCCACGAAAAGCTCGTAGCCGGAAATGAACTAGAGGGGGCGCTGCAGTGTATGAAGGATCTGTACGAATGTGGCCAGTACAACGACGAAGCCGGTGACCTCAAGGTCACAGACGACGTCGAGGTCAAGGTCGGGGACGGCGTTGTTTACATTGATAACTACGCGCCTAAGACAAGATCCGGCCGGTTACGTATCGCTGCGGTTATGAGCTGCGAGATTGGCGGTATGAACTGCATGGAGCCGCTGCTAGTGGCGGCCGAGCTGGGGGTTCCGGTGCTGGACTGCGACGGCATGGGTCGCGCCTTTCCGGAACTGCAGATGTTCGCGCCGTTCATATACGGGTTTAAACCCTACCCAGCGTCCCTGGCGGACGATAAAGGTCGACGCGCGGCTGTGCTGAGAGTCGACTCGCCCAAGCGCTTAGAGAACCACTTCCGGGACGTGACCATTAGCATGGGCTGTAGCAGCGGCCTCTGCATGGCTCCAATGCGCATAGAGGATGTAACGAAGTACACAGTGCGCCACAGTGTCAGCCACGCGTGGCGCATCGGAGATACGATCCTGCAGGCGCGATCCTCGAACGGCGATCCGGTGGCGGCGCTAATAGAGGCGGAGGGCGGCCGCTACCTGGTGTACGGCAAGGTCACAGACTTGCTGCGTGCGACGACCGGTGGCTTCAACAAGGGAAAAATAGATATCGAGGGCCTGGACAATGATACCGGAAGGAGAATTACAGTGGAGTTTCAAAACGAGTTCCTGGTTGTCCGGGAGACCACTGGTGGTCAGAAGAGCGTCCTGGCCTCCGTACCGGATCTGATAGCGCTCCTGGACGCCGACACGTCGCAGCCGATACCGACGGAAGAGGCCGGCTTCGGAATGCGGGTCGCTATCGTCGGTTTCAGGGTAAATCCGATGATGTCTAGTGAGAAAGCTCTCGAATTTGTGGGGCCGAAGGCTTTTGGCTTGACTGATGTAGAATACAAACCTATTGGCGAGTTTAAAGACCGCGGCTCGATCGCTCGAAATATTGCAGTGTCTACTAATTAGGCTTCAAAACTGTAGTGTCATTATGAAGAGATATGATTTCATTTACACCTGAATTTCTTTAACAGTGCTTATATACACAATCAAGATAAGAATACATTAAACCAGTAACAAACAGAATTTATACGCTTTCATGCCCTTTAAACAATACAAAGTTAAAATACACTCAAACATAGTACAAGAGGGCCAAAGTGGCCCTGGGTTGCTACCCTGAGTTGTCACAAAAGTAGATTGTGGGCAAGAACCCTGTGTCAAACAATAAATGTCTAACCTCAAACTAGGGGTATGTAATTTCCAATTTCGTAGCCAAAACTCTAATGTATCTATTCTTCCCTCAAGAAATTATGTTAGAAATTTAATTGACAATTGTTTTTGTTGTTGTTTTTTTTTTTTTTTTTTTATCTTACACATACCTGCTAACATCAAATTTTATTTTGTCTAGTTTGTGACTTCTTATATGTTTAACAAAATGGCAGATAACGAAGGCTTAAACTGAATTTTATTATTTTAAGCAATTTGGAAGCAGGTCACCCAAGGAATATTTCTGTTAAATTATTTTTAAAGTTTGCTAGTTTTTGAAGCTTTTAATTTGTGAATGGTCAACAGTGTATTTGAAAAAATTTAATTTCAATAGAAGCCATAACTCTGTCAACATTTAGTGGTTTGTAACCAAAGTTGAACCTGATCTGTATTTTATGATGATACACCTATATACCAAAAATAATTTAAATATGTGAAGCCTTTCATGAGTTATTGTCCATGTTTTTCGGGAATTTAAGTCAAAAACGGGCCATAACTGTGTCAAAAGTTAGTGGTATGTAACCAAAGTCGAACTTGACCTGTATTTTACGATGCTACACATGTGTACCAAAAATTATTTAAATATGTCAAGCCATTGTTATCGTCAGGAAACTAGGTTTTTAGGGAATTAAAGTCAAATAAAGGGCCATAACTCCGTCAAAATTTAGTGGTTTATAAACAAAGTCGAACTTGTCCCGTATTTTATCATGATACACATGTATACCAAGAATTATTTGAATATGTCAAAGCATTCTTGAGTTATCGTCTGGAAATCATGTTTTTAAGGAATTTTAAGTCAGAGAGGGGCCATAACTCTGCCAAACTTCAGTGGTTTGTAACCAACATCGAACTTGACCTGTATTCTACGATGTTACACATGTGTACCAAAAAATATTTGAATACGTCAAACCTTTCTTGAGTTATCATCCGGAAACCATGTTTATGGGGAATTTTCAGTCGAGAAGGGGCCATGTCTCTGTCAAAATTTAGTGGTTTGTAACCAACATCGAACTTGACCTGTATTATATGATGTTACATATGTGTACCAAAAATTATTTGAATATGTCAAGCCTTTCTTGAGTTATCATCCGGAAACAAAAAAAACAACAGACCGACAGACCGACAAGCTTACTCCTATATACCCCCCCCCCCCAAACTTCGTTTGTGGGCGTATAATTAAAAATTCAGTCGAACCTCATCGAAGTCATCCTGGCCAATAATAACGGACATTCTATCTAAAGATTTCATCGTTGTTTTTTAGACCCAGAAAAAAGTAAAGTTGTAGAACTAGCAAAATAAAAGCATTTGAGTTTGTTCTTTAAAATTAGTAAAGATAAATGATAAAATATTGCTACAAAAACAAGCATGGGCTTGGGTTAGTTGCGATTTACAAATGCATGGCATTTACTAGAGAAATTGCGTGTATAACTGGCAACAGTAAAACAAGAATGCTCAAAATGTACAATGTGAAACTGAAGTCTGTCTACAAGCAGTCGTTTTTGTTTTTTGGTGGCGAACAAATACAAGGAGTGAATTGGTACTTTTGATAACATTCATAACTTGACACTGTGCTTAATGATTTTGCAGATGTTAGATCATGTATCACGCCATACCAGCAATGTAGACAATTAAAATATTTACTTGTATGGATTTTCTCTAATACCCAAGGATGATTTCTGTTTAATTTGGTTGAATTCTGCCCAGGGTTTTAAGTGTTAACTGACACACTGACACAGGCACACACATCGGATGAATTATATCTTGGACTTTAAACAAACTTTTTAAAACACGTCCGGTGGAAAAGCAGGAGCCCATTAGTCACTTAACAAGTAAGCCACAAGTCACTAAATATTCATTGGACAGGAATTCTGCCCAGTGTTGAAAGTGTTAACTGACTCAATGACACACACACACAACAGACGAAACATACACAATAACAAGAGATGTTTGTAAAACATGTATGCCCGCCGACTTACAGGCAAGTTTTGAATATGTGCAATTGTTAAGAATTTTTTTAAATATGCAATCCCAAGCGAGGTCTCAATATACGGTATCTATGTATGAAGTTTAATTAAATATCTCGATGCGTTCTCAAGTTATTGAGCAGAAACCGTTTTTCTATTTTTAGTAATGGTGACCTTGACCCCACCCACCCCATATGAAATCCCAAGAGAGGTCTCATTATAAGGTATCTATGTATGAAGTTTCATTAAAATATATCGCTGCATTCTCAAGTTATTGAGCTGAAACTGTTTTTAGCTCACCTGAGCACAAAGTGCTCGTGGTGGGCTTTTGTGATCGCCCGTTGTCCGTCGTGCGTGCGTGTGTGCGTCGTCAACTTTTCATTCAAACAACATCTCCTCCTAAACCGCTTGGCAGATTTTCACGAAACTTCACAGGAATTATCCTTGGATGGACCTCTTTCAAAGTTGTTCAAATCTTTTCGGTCCGCTGCATATGTAGGTCACCAGAGCTAAAAATAGATTAAAAAGCAAAAACTGTAAAAAATCTTCTCCTATGAAACCGCAAGGCTCAGGGCTTTCATATTTGACGTGTGACATCCCCTAGTGGTCCTCTACTAAGATTGTTCAAATGATACCCCTGGGGTCAAAACTGGCCACGCCCCAGGGGTCACATGGTTTATATAGACTTATATAGCAAAATGACTTTAAAAATCTTCTCCTCTGAAACCGCAAGGCCTAGAGGTTTCATATTTGGTATGTAACATTGTATAGTGGTCCTCTACAAAGATTGTTCAAATTATGCCCCTGAGGTTAAAACTGGCCACACCCCAGGGGTCACATGGTTTATATAGACTTAAATAGCAAAATCACTTAAAAAATCTTCTCCTCTGAAAGCGCAAGGCCCAGAGGTTTCATATTTGGTATGTAGCATTGCATAGTGGTCCTCTACAAAGAATGTTGAAATGATGCCCCTGGGGTCAAAACTGGCCACAATCCGGGGGTCACATGGTTTATAAAGACTTAAAAAGCCAAATTACTTTTAAAATCTTCTCCTCTGAAACTGCAAGGCCTAGAGATTTCATATTCGGTTGGTAACATTGTATAATGGTCCTCTACAAAGATTGTTCAAATGATGCCCCTGGGGTCAAAATTGGCCACACCCCGGGGGCGACATGGTTTATGTAGACTTAAATAGCAAAATGACTTAAAATCTTCTCCTCTGAATCCGCAAGGCCCAGAGGTTTTATATTTGGTATGTAACATTGTATAGTGGCCCTCTACAAAAATTGTTCAAATTATGCTCCTGGGGTCAAAACTGACTACACCCTGGGGATCACATTGTTTATACTGCAGCACTATAATTTAAATAAGCCTCCAACACTCAAAAATCAATACAGCAGACGACATTCCAGCCAGGTGTATACAGTGTGCTATTTTTAGATCTTATCAAACCAGCTAGCCAGTTACACAGTGTTGTGAGGGTGCTTTAGAGAATCGTTGGAGATGACCATTGAAATGCATAGAAAATGTTACCCACCAGCATGGTCAATCATGTTGTTGTGTAAGTAAATTAGCTGGATGTAATGTTTAGGCAATGTATAAGAAATGTAGTCAATCAGTCTTAGTATATAAGACCGTCTTATATCATATATTTTCACTTTAGATCTACAACATTGCATTTGTTTACAGGCAAAGTGTATATTTCTAATTTAATAATGAAATGCCAAATATGAAATGATAGCATTAGATCTATAAGTAGTCTAACTTAGGTGGAACTGCACAATTTTTTGTAAGACAAAATGATGCAGCAATCGAGTCTGTGGCTCTGACACCGCAGTCTGTTTCACCAGCATGTACAGAAACACGTAGCATAGAGCCTTAAGTCTAGTCATCTACTTTAAACCTTTCATTTGTACAGTTTAAATAAAATGTTTGCAGCACACACAAAACTACACACAGATCATGTCTCTCCAACAAAGTTCTTAATGCTTTGTTGGCAGCCTCCACCCAACGACCTCTTCTCAGAAGAACAACTTTTTAGTACCAGATATTTGACAGGGATTCCATATTTAATATGTGACATCCTCTAGTGGTCCTCTACTAAGATTGTTCAAATGATACCCCTGGGGTCAAAACTGGCCACGCCCCAGGGGTCACATGGTTTATATAGACTTATATATCAAAATGACTTTAAAAATATTCTCCTATGAAACCGCAAGGCCCAGAGGTTTCATATTTGGTATATAACATTGTTTAGTGGTCCTCTACAAAGATTGTTCAATTGATGCCCCTGGGGTCAAAACTGGCCACACCCCAGGGCTCACATGGTTAATATAAATGTAAATAGCAAAATGACTTTTAAAAACTTCTCCTCTGAAACCACAAGGCCCAGAGGTTTCATATTTGGTTGGAAACATTGTATAAAGATTGTTCAAATGATGCCCCTGGGGTCAAAACTGGGCACACCCTAGGGGTCACCAGGTTTATATAGACTTAAATAGCAAAATGGCTTTAAAAATCTTCTCCTCTGAAACTGCAAGGCCCAGAGGTTTCATATGTGGTATACGACATTTATAGTGGTCCTCTGCAAAGATTGTTCAAATGATGTCCCATTAGTCAAAACTGGCCCTGCGCTGGGGGTCAATATACTTAAAAGGCGTCATCCAACTAGCTGGAACGGGCTAAAATGGTCGTGACACGGGTTGTTATTAGCGTTGATGTCGGAGGAACGAACACAGATGCTGTGATTGTCGCCAAATCCGACGGGAAATCAAAGTTAATCGCGAAATCCAAAACATCAACAACAGCGGACGTAACAACCGGTGTCACCAAAGCTATACACCTCGCGCTGATTGCCTCGCGGAAAGAAAATGCGAGTCTCGTCGTTCAGCAAGTTAACATGCGGACAACGCATTTTATAAACGCGGTGGTGGAAGGAAAACACTTGGTGAAAGTGGCGGTCATCAGACTCTGTGGAACGGCTTCCCGGAAGCTTCCTCCGTTCAGCGATTTCGAGAAGAGGTTAACAAAGTCGGTCCGTGATTCCTTGTTTATGGTCAACGGCGGGTACCAGTTTGATGGTCAAGAGATAACGCCTGTAAACGAGGAAGAAGTAGCAAGGTCTGTGCAGATCCTGAAAGCCAATGGCGAAAATAATATCGTCGTTTCTGGGATATTATCGCCGGTTCGTCAGGAACAGGAAACGCGGGTCGCCGAGATTATTCGGCGTCATTTTCCGGAAGCTAGCGTAACCGTCAGTCATGAGATTGGAAAGTTAGGCCTTCTGGAGCGGGAAAACGCGGCAGTGTTAAATGAATGCACCAAGCCATTGTGCTTCAAAACAATCCGCGGCTTTCGATCCGCCCTCGACACACTTGGTTTGAAATGTCCGCTTTATTTGACGCAGAATGACGGATCCATTCTCAGAGAAGAAAAGGCGTTGCGATTTCCGGTACTGTCGTTTGCTTCCGGCGCGACCAACAGCATGCGCGGCGCTGCGTTCTTATGCGGAATTAAAGACGCCCTTGTGGTCGACATTGGTGGAACCAGCACGGACGTTGGCCTGTTGCTGAGGGGATTTCCCAGGGAGGCTTGTGCGGAGGTCAAGATTGGCGGTATTCGAACCGACTTCCGGATGCCCGATGTCATGAGCATCGGTCTTGGTGGCGGTTCTTACGTCCGGCGGGCAACTGAAAAAGGAAAATCAAAGATGGCGGTAGGTCCGCAGAGTGCCGGCTGCCGCCTCGTGTCAGAAGCACTTGTTTTCGGAGACTCGTCCGGTATTCAAGACCGCGTCGCGACAGCAACAGATATCGCGGTGGCGGCGGGCATGACCGAAATTGGTCTGAAAGAAAACGTGGCCCATCTCGATCGAACATTCGTCGGCGACGCCGTGCCGACTATCCATGACATGCTGGCCATTTGCGTGGACAAGATGTGTTTCAACAACCGGAAGCTGCCTCTGATCCTTGCCGGCGGCGGAAGCATCATTGTAGACAAGAACGCGACGTTTGACGGCGTGTCAGAAATAATCGTTCCGGAACATTACAATGTAGCGAACGCTGTCGGTGCAGCGTTGAGTCAAGTTTCCGCAACAGTCGATCGTGTCGTCGATCTTGAGCAGTATATAAACAAACAGGATATGGAAACAAAAATGTCGTCTGCGTTGAGGGAAGCTCCAGACGGCAGCTAAAGAACGCTTACGAACGGAGTTTTACCAACGCGCCCGTGATGAGGCGATACGCGTTATTATTGACTCACTCAAAGCGGAAGCTATACGAGGTGGAGCCACCGATGACTCGCTGACCGTCGTTGAGAAAGAGGATGTCGCGCTGTCTTATGTTCCCGGGAACGTAACTCGCGTTAAAGGTATAAGGTACACGTAGGTTGACTTAGAAATTGTAATATGCTTTAATTAGTCAGGACTCGTAATACTTCGTTGTACTCGGGTGACACCTAGCCTTCAATGTAAGCTGTGTAATTGAAATAAAGCCTCTTCTGATTCCGCAGTAGGTGTGCAACACGCGCAGAGTTTTCTATAGACAAACAACAAAATTTTCCGTTGTTAAATCTCCAATAAAAATAGTTGTTGTTGAAGATGTTGTCGGATTATGTTAGAATCGAAATATTGTTCGCATCGTTGTTGTTGATCTGTAAATAAACAACCGTTTGTCGTTCTGGTGCGCGGTTAATACGGGGTAAACCTCTCGAGCTAACCCCCTCGTGATTTACTGGTAATTCTTTAGCACCAATAAAAATGACAATTCGAAAAGTATTTCTTAAATCAATTATTCACTCGCAATTGCAAAACTATCTTACCGGTAACGGCATACATTTTACCGGTACATGAGATATCACAGTAGTATTATGAGTGGGGTTTTACTATACTCCTCGTGTATTATTACATTTATTTGCAGTTAAGGTTGTGGGGGACATGAAACTCGAAGAGAGTTTTGAAGACTGTCAGGTTCCCGTTCAACAAACATCGCCACACCAGGTGGTCAGATCGACAGGAACCATGCTCACCCATGACGACGAACACATTCGCAGACAGGAACCGGAAGTAAATCCCGAAACTGGGGAGTGGCTATTGTCGAAATACGACCTGGAGTGCCTGAGTATTGGGGCGGGGGTGATGGGATGTGGCGGTGGAGGGAGTCCCCATCTTGGTCTGCTGCTCGCTAGGAAAGGCAAGTTGAGTGTAGTGACAGAGTAACAATGTTACGTCCGTTAAGGCACCGTCAGACTGTGGCGAATTGAGCTTCGAGTTTCGTACGCGTTATAACTCGCCTTACAGTAGCGGCGTTGGTCGCGGAATTGTTTCAATACATTTGAAACGGTTTAAAATTCTCGCTGCTGTTTAGCGAGTTCTGGCGACATAAGACATCATTGCGACATTGAACGACATGTGTTCAAGATCTACATGGCAACAGGCGAGTTGTGGCGAGAGTTACAACTCGCCAAGACTCGTACCTCGAATTCGCCACAGTGTGACAAGGCATTTAATAAGGTTGCAATTTAATGAATGTTTTTCGTTACGTTTTTGTTATCGTTTCGCGTTTGTGATGATTACTTGTCATTACTTCTGTTTCAACAAGTTATATAACCGCAAAACGACTCGTGAAAATCCAGCTGAAATAAATTTCACAAGCATAACGCGACTAAATGTGGGTAGCAAAACTCTTTAAATACACACTGCCTCTTCAATATAAATGTATTTATGCGACATGCACAAGCTCACGATAAGTCAATGCAAAACATCACGATTTTACACCTCATCAGTTTTGCTTGTTATCGGTAAACTCTTTCCAGTTCTCGAAAGCGGGAAGAAAATCTGAGTTGTCACCCCTGAACGAATTTTCCGTTCTGTAGCGAACGCAGACGACACTGTTATAATGGTAGCGGGCATGGGGGCGCCACTGATCGTCCACGAAAAGCTCGTAGCCGGAAATGAACTAGAGGGGGCGCTGCAGTGTATGAAGGATCTGTACGAATGTGGCCAGTACAACGACGAAGCCGGTGACCTCAAGGTCACAGACGACGTCGAGGTCAAGGTCGGGGACGGCGTTGTTTACATTGATAACTACGCGCCTAAGACAAGATCCGGCCGGTTACGTATCGCTGCGGTTATGAGCTGCGAGATTGGCGGTATGAACTGCATGGAGCCGCTGCTAGTGGCGGCCGAGCTGGGGGTTCCGGTGCTGGACTGCGACGGCATGGGTCGCGCCTTTCCGGAACTGCAGATGTTCGCGCCGTTCATATACGGGTTTAAACCCTACCCAGCGTCCCTGGCGGACGATAAAGGTCGACGCGCGGCTGTGCTGAGAGTCGACTCGCCCAAGCGCTTAGAGAACCACTTCCGGGACGTGACCATTAGCATGGGCTGTAGCAGCGGCCTCTGCATGGCTCCAATGCGCATAGAGGATGTAACGAAGTACACAGTGCGCCACAGTGTCAGCCACGCGTGGCGCATCGGAGATACGATCCTGCAGGCGCGATCCTCGAACGGCGATCCGGTGGCGGCGCTAATAGAGGCGGAGGCCGGCCGCTACCTGGTGTACGGCAAGGTCACAGACTTGCTGCGTGCGACGACCGGTGGCTTCAACAAGGGAAAAATAGATATCGAGGGCCTGGACAATGATACCGGAAGGAGAATTACAGTGGAGTTTCAAAACGAGTTCCTGGTTGTCCGGGAGACCACTGGTGGTCAGAAGAGCGTCCTGGCCTCCGTACCGGATCTGATAGCGCTCCTGGACGCCGACACGTCGCAGCCGATACCGACGGAAGAGGCCGGCTTCGGAATGCGGGTCGCTATCGTCGGTTTCAGGGTAAATCCGATGATGTCTAGTGAGAAAGCTCTCGAATTTGTGGGGCCGAAGGCTTTTGGCTTGACTGATGTAGAATACAAACCTATTGGCGAGTTTAAAGACCGCGGCTCGATCGCTCGAAATATTGCAGTGTCTACTAATTAGGCTTCAAAACTGTAGTGTCATTATGAAGAGATATGATTTCATTTACACCTGAATTTCTTTAACAGTGCTTATATACACAATCAAGATAAGAATACATTAAACCAGTAACAAACAGAATTTATACGCTTTCATGCCCTTTAAACAATACAAAGTTAAAATACACTCAAACATAGTACAAGAGGGCCAAAGTGGCCCTGGGTTGCTACCCTGAGTTGTCACAAAAGTAGATTGTGGGCAAGAACCCTGTGTCAAACAATAAATGTCTAACCTCAAACTAGGGGTATGTAATTTCCAATTTCGTAGCCAAAACTCTAATGTATCTATTCTTCCCTCAAGAAATTATGTTAGAAATTTAATTGACAATTGTTTTTGTTGTTGTTTTTTTTTTGTTTTTTTTATCTTACACATACCTGCTAACATCAAATTTTATTTTGTCTAGTTTGTGACTTCTTATATGTTTAACAAAATGGCAGATAACGAAGGCTTAAACTGAATTTTATTATTTTAAGCAATTTGGAAGCAGGTCACCCAAGGAATATTTCTGTTAAATTATTTTTAAAGTTTGCTAGTTTTTGAAGCTTTTAATTTGTGAATGGTCAACAGTGTATTTGAAAAAATTTAATTTCAATAGAAGCCATAACTCTGTCAACATTTAGTGGTTTGTAACCAAAGTTGAACCTGATCTGTATTTTATGATGATACACCTATATACCAAAAATAATTTAAATATGTGAAGCCTTTCATGAGTTATTGTCCATGTTTTTCGGGAATTTAAGTCAAAAACGGGCCATAACTGTGTCAAAAGTTAGTGGTATGTAACCAAAGTCGAACTTGACCTGTATTTTACGATGCTACACATGTGTACCAAAAATTATTTAAATATGTCAAGCCATTGTTATCGTCAGGAAACTAGGTTTTTAGGGAATTAAAGTCAAATAAAGGGCCATAACTCCGTCAAAATTTAGTGGTTTATAAACAAAGTCGAACTTGTCCCGTATTTTATCATGATACACATGTATACCAAGAATTATTTGAATATGTCAAAGCATTCTTGAGTTATCGTCTGGAAATCATGTTTTTAAGGAATTTTAAGTCAGAGAGGGGCCATAACTCTGCCAAACTTCAGTGGTTTGTAACCAACATCGAACTTGACCTGTATTCTACGATGTTACACATGTGTACCAAAAAATATTTGAATACGTCAAACCTTTCTTGAGTTATCATCCGGAAACCATGTTAATGGGGAATTTTCAGTCGAGAAGGGGCCATGTCTCTGTCAAAATTTAGTGGTTTGTAACCAACATCGAACTTGACCTGTATTATATGATGTTACATATGTGTACCAAAAATTATTTGAATATGTCAAGCCTTTCTTGAGTTATCATCCGGAAACAAAAAAAACAACAGACCGACAGACCGACAAGCTTACTCCTATATACCCCCCCCCCCAAACTTCGTTTGTGGGCGTATAATTAAAAATTCAGTCGAACCTCATCGAAGTCATCCTGGCCAATAATAACGGACATTCTATCTAAAGATTTCATCGTTGTTTTTTAGACCCAGAAAAAAGTAAAGTTGTAGAACTAGCAAAATAAAAGCATTTGAGTTTGTTCTTTAAAATTAGTAAAGATAAATGATAAAATATTGCTACAAAAACAAGGATGGGCTTGGGTTAGTTGCGATTTACAAATGCATGGCATTTACTAGAGAAATTGCGTGTATAACTGGCAACAGTAAAACAAGAACGCTCAAAATGTACAATGTGAAACTGAAGTCTGTCTACAAGCAGTCGTTTTTGTTTTTTGGTGGCGAACAAATACAAGGAGTGAATTGGTACTTTTGATAACATTCATAACTTGACACTGTGCTTAATGATTTTGCAGATGTTAGATCATGTATCACGCCATACCAGCAATGTAGACAATTAAAATATTTACTTGTATGGATTTTCTCTAATACCCAAGGATGATTTCTGTTTAATTTGGTTGAATTCTGCCCAGGGTTTTAAGTGTTAACTGACACACTGACACAGGCACACACATCGGATGAATTATATCTTGGACTTTAAACAAACTTTTTAAAACACGTCCGGTGGAAAAGCAGGAGCCCATTAGTCACTTAACAAGTAAGCCACAAGTCACTAAATATTCATTGGACAGGAATTCTGCCCAGTGTTGAAAGTGTTAACTGACTCAATGACACACACACACAACAGACGAAACATACACAATAACAAGAGATGTTTGTAAAACATGTATGCCCGCCGACTTACAGGCAAGTTTTGAATATGTGCAATTGTTAAGAATTTTTTTTAATATGCAATCCCAAGCGAGGTCTCAATATACGGTATCTATGTATGAAGTTTAATTAAATATCTCGATGCGTTCTCAAGTTATTGAGCAGAAACCGTTTTTCTATTTTTAGTAATGGTGACCTTGACCCCACCCACCCCATATGAAATCCCAAGAGAGGTCTCATTATAAGGTATCTATGTATGAAGTTTCATTAAAATATATCGCTGCATTCTCAAGTTATTGAGCTGAAACTGTTTTTAGCTCACCTGAGCACAAAGTGCTCGTGGTGGGCTTTTGTGATCGCCCGTTGTCCGTCGTGCGTGCGTGTGTGCGTCGTCAACTTTTCATTCAAACAACATCTCCTCCTAAACCGCTTGGCAGATTTTCACGAAACTTCACAGGAATTATCCTTGGGTGGACCTCTTTCAAAGTTGTTCAAATCTTTTCGGTCCGCTGCATATGTAGGTCACCAGAGCTAAAAATAGATTAAAAAGCAAAAACTGTAAAAAATCTTCTCCTATGAAACCGCAAGGCTCAGGGCTTTCATATTTGACGTGTGACATCCCCTAGTGGTCCTCTACTAAGATTGTTCAAATGATACCCCTGGGGTCAAAACTGGCCACGCCCCAGGGGTCACATGGTTTATATAGACTTATATAGCAAAATGACTTTAAAAATCTTCTCCTCTGAAACCGCAAGGCCTAGAGGTTTCATATTTGGTATGTAACATTGTATAGTGGTCCTCTACAAAGATTGTTCAAATTATGCCCCTGAGGTTAAAACTGGCCACACCCCAGGGGTCACATGGTTTATATAGACTTAAATAGCAAAATCACTTAAAAAATCTTCTCCTCTGAAAGCGCAAGGCCCAGAGGTTTCATATTTGGTATGTAGCATTGCATAGTGGTCCTCTACAAAGAATGTTGAAATGATGCCCCTGGGGTCAAAACTGGCCACAATCCGGGGGTCACATGGTTTATAAAGACTTAAAAAGCCAAATTACTTTTAAAATCTTCTCCTCTGAAACTGCAAGGCCTAGAGATTTCATATTCGGTTGGTAACATTGTATAATGGTCCTCTACAAAGATTGTTCAAATGATGCCCCTGGGGTCAAAATTGGCCACACCCCGGGGGCGACATGGTTTATGTAGACTTAAATAGCAAAATGACTTAAAATCTTCTCCTCTGAATCCGCAAGGCCCAGAGGTTTTATATTTGGTATGTAACATTGTATAGTGGCCCTCTACAAAAATTGTTCAAATTATGCTCCTGGGGTCAAAACTGACTACACCCTGGGGATCACATTGTTTATACTGCAGCACTATAATTTAAATAAGCCTCCAACACTCAAAAATCAATACAGCAGACGACATTCCAGCCAGGTGTATACAGTGTGCTATTTTTAGATCTTATCAAACCAGCTAGCCAGTTACACAGTGTTGTGAGGGTGCTTTAGAGAATCGTTGGAGATGACCATTGAAATGCATAGAAAATGTTACCCACCAGCATGGTCAATCATGTTGTTGTGTAAGTAAATTAGCTGGATGTAATGTTTAGGCAATGTATAAGAAATGTAGTCAATCAGTCTTAGTATATAAGACCGTCTTATATCATATATTTTCACTTTAGATCTACAACATTGCATTTGTTTACAGGCAAAGTGTATATTTCTAATTTAATAATGAAATGCCAAATATGAAATGATAGCATTAGATCTATAAGTAGTCTAACTTAGGTGGAACTGCACAATTTTTTGTAAGACAAAATGATGCAGCAATCGAGTCTGTGGCTCTGACACCGCAGTCTGTTTCACCAGCATGTACAGAAACACGTAGCATAGAGCCTTAAGTCTAGTCATCTACTTTAAACCTTTCATTTGTACAGTTTAAATAAAATGTTTGCAGCACACACAAAACTACACACAGATCATGTCTCTCCAACAAAGTTCTTAATGCTTTGTTGGCAGCCTCCACCCAACGACCTCTTCTCAGAAGAACAACTTTTTAGTACCAGATATTTGACAGGGATTCCATATTTAATATGTGACATCCTCTAGTGGTCCTCTACTAAGATTGTTCAAATGATACCCCTGGGGTCAAAACTGGCCACGCCCCAGGGGTCACATGGTTTATATAGACTTATATATCAAAATGACTTTATAAATATTCTCCTATGAAACCGCAAGGCCCAGAGGTTTCATATTTGGTATATAACATTGTTTAGTGGTCCTCTACAAAGATTGTTCAATTGATGCCCCTGGGGTCAAAACTGGCCACACCCCAGGGCTCACATGGTTAATATAAATGTAAATAGCAAAATGACTTTTAAAAACTTCTCCTCTGAAACCACAAGGCCCAGAGGTTTCATATTTGGTTGGAAACATTGTATAAAGATTGTTCAAATGATGCCCCTGGGGTCAAAACTGGGCACACCCTAGGGGTCACCAGGTTTATATAGACTTAAATAGCAAAATGGCTTTAAAAATCTTCTCCTCTGAAACTGCAAGGCCCAGAGGTTTCATATGTGGTATACGACATTTATAGTGGTCCTCTGCAAAGATTGTTCAAATGATGTCCCATTAGTCAAAACTGGCCCTGCGCTGGGGGTCAATATACTTAAAAGGCGTCATCCAACTAGCTGGAACGGGCTAAAATGGTCGTGACACGGGTTGTTATTAGCGTTGATGTCGGAGGAACGAACACAGATGCTGTGATTGTCGCCAAATCCGACGGGAAATCAAAGTTAATCGCGAAATCCAAAACATCAACAACAGCGGACGTAACAACCGGTGTCACCAAAGCTATACACCTCGCGCTGATTGCCTCGCGGAAAGAAAATGCGAGTCTCGTCGTTCAGCAAGTTAACATGCGGACAACGCATTTTATAAACGCGGTGGTGGAAGGAAAACACTTGGTGAAAGTGGCGGTCATCAGACTCTGTGGAACGGCTTCCCGGAAGCTTCCTCCGTTCAGCGATTTCGAGAAGAGGTTAACAAAGTCGGTCCGTGATTCCTTGTTTATGGTCAACGGCGGGTACCAGTTTGATGGTCAAGAGATAACGCCTGTAAACGAGGAAGAAGTAGCAAGGTCTGTGCAGATCCTGAAAGCCAATGGCGAAAATAATATCGTCGTTTCTGGGATATTATCGCCGGTTCGTCAGGAACAGGAAACGCGGGTCGCCGAGATTATTCGGCGTCATTTTCCGGAAGCTAGCGTAACCGTCAGTCATGAGATTGGAAAGTTAGGCCTTCTGGAGCGGGAAAACGCGGCAGTGTTAAATGAATGCACCAAGCCATTGTGCTTCAAAACAATCCGCGGCTTTCGATCCGCCCTCGACACACTTGGTTTGAAATGTCCGCTTTATTTGACGCAGAATGACGGATCCATTCTCAGAGAAGAAAAGGCGTTGCGATTTCCGGTACTGTCGTTTGCTTCCGGCGCGACCAACAGCATGCGCGGCGCTGCGTTCTTATGCGGAATTAAAGACGCCCTTGTGGTCGACATTGGTGGAACCAGCACGGACGTTGGCCTGTTGCTGAGGGGATTTCCCAGGGAGGCTTGTGCGGAGGTCAAGATTGGCGGTATTCGAACCGACTTCCGGATGCCCGATGTCATGAGCATCGGTCTTGGTGGCGGTTCTTACGTCCGGCGGGCAACTGAAAAAGGAAAATCAAAGATGGCGGTAGGTCCGCAGAGTGCCGGCTGCCGCCTCGTGTCAGAAGCACTTGTTTTCGGAGACTCGTCCGGTATTCAAGACCGCGTCGCGACAGCAACAGATATCGCGGTGGCGGCGGGCATGACCGAAATTGGTCTGAAAGAAAACGTGGCCCATCTCGATCGAACATTCGTCGGCGACGCCGTGCCGACTATCCATGACATGCTGGCCATTTGCGTGGACAAGATGTGTTTCAACAACCGGAAGCTGCCTCTGATCCTTGCCGGCGGCGGAAGCATCATTGTAGACAAGAACGCGACGTTTGACGGCGTGTCAGAAATAATCGTTCCGGAACATTACAATGTAGCGAACGCTGTCGGTGCAGCGTTGAGTCAAGTTTCCGCAACAGTCGATCGTGTCGTCGATCTTGAGCAGTATATAAACAAACAGGATATGGAAACAAAAATGTCGTCTGCGTTGAGGGAAGCTCCAGACGGCAGCTAAAGAACGCTTACGAACGGAGTTTTACCAACGCGCCCGTGATGAGGCGATACGCGTTATTATTGACTCACTCAAAGCGGAAGCTATACGAGGTGGAGCCACCGATGACTCGCTGACCGTCGTTGAGAAAGAGGATGTCGCGCTGTCTTATGTTCCCGGGAACGTAACTCGCGTTAAAGGTATAAGGTACACGTAGGTTGACTTAGAAATTGTAATATGCTTTAATTAGTCAGGACTCGTAATACTTCGTTGTACTCGGGTGACACCTAGCCTTCAATGTAAGCTGTGTAATTGAAATAAAGCCTCTTCTGATTCCGCAGTAGGTGTGCAACACGCGCAGAGTTTTCTATAGACAAACAACAAAATTTTCCGTTGTTAAATCTCCAATAAAAATAGTTGTTGTTGAAGATGTTGTCGGATTATGTTAGAATCGAAATATTGTTCGCATCGTTGTTGTTGATCTGTAAATAAACAACCGTTTGTCGTTCTGGTGCGCGGTTAATACGGGGTAAACCTCTCGAGCTAACCCCCTCGTGATTTACTGGTAATTCTTTAGCACCAATAAAAACGACAATTCGAAAAGTATTTCTTAAATCAATTATTCACTCGCAATTGCAAAACTATCTTACCGGTAACGGCATACATTTTACCGGTACATGAGATATCACAGTAGTATTATGAGTGGGGTTTTACTATACTCCTCGTGTATTATTACATTTATTTGCAGTTAAGGTTGTGGGGGACATGAAACTCGAAGAGAGTTTTGAAGACTGTCAGGTTCCCGTTCAACAAACATCGCCACACCAGGTGGTCAGATCGACAGGAACCATGCTCACCCATGACGACGAACACATTCGCAGACAGGAACCGGAAGTAAATCCCGAAACTGGGGAGTGGCTATTGTCGAAATACGACCTGGAGTGCCTGAGTATTGGGGCGGGGGTGATGGGATGTGGCGGTGGAGGGAGTCCCCATCTTGGTCTGCTGCTCGCTAGGAAAGGCAAGTTGAGTGTAGTGACAGAGTAACAATGTTACGTCCGTTAAGGCACCGTCAGACTGTGGCGAATTGAGCTTCGAGTTTCGTACGCGTTATAACTCGCCTTACAGTAGCGGCGTTGGTCGCGGAATTGTTTCAATACATTTGAAACGGTTTAAAATTCTCGCTGCTGTTTAGCGAGTTCTGGCGACATAAGACATCATTGCGACATTGAACGACATGTGTTCAAGATCTACATGGCAACAGGCGAGTTGTGGCGAGAGTTACAACTCGCCAAGACTCGTACCTCGAATTCGCCACAGTGTGACAAGGCATTTAATAAGGTTGCAATTTAATGAATGTTTTTCGTTACGTTTTTGTTATCGTTTCGCGTTTGTGATGATTACTTGTCATTACTTCTGTTTCAACAAGTTATATAACCGCAAAACGACTCGTGAAAATCCAGCTGAAATAAATTTCACAAGCATAACGCGACTAAATGTGGGTAGCAAAACTCTTTAAATACACACTGCCTCTTCAATATAAATGTATTTATGCGACTTGCACAAGCTCACGATAAGTCAATGCAAAAAATCACGATTTTACACCTCATCAGTTTTGCTTGTTATCGGTAAACTCTTTCCAGTTCTCGAAAGCGGGAAGAAAATCCGAGTTGTCACCCCTGAACGAATTTTCCGTTCTGTAGCGAACGCAGACGACACTGTTATAATGGTAGCGGGCATGGGGGCGCCACTGATCGTCCACGAAAAGCTCGTAGCCGGAAATGAACTAGAGGGGGCGCTGCAGTGTATGAAGGATCTGTACGAATGTGGCCAGTACAACGACGAAGCCGGTGACCTCAAGGTCACAGACGACGTCGAGGTCAAGGTCGGGGACGGCGTTGTTTACATTGATAACTACGCGCCTAAGACAAGATCCGGCCGGTTACGTATCGCTGCGGTTATGAGCTGCGAGATTGGCGGTATGAACTGCATGGAGCCGCTGCTAGTGGCGGCCGAGCTGGGGGTTCCGGTGCTGGACTGCGACGGCATGGGTCGCGCCTTTCCGGAACTGCAGATGTTCGCGCCGTTCATATACGGGTTTAAACCCTACCCAGCGTCCCTGGCGGACGATAAAGGTCGACGCGCGGCTGTGCTGAGAGTCGACTCGCCCAAGCGCTTAGAGAACCACTTCCGGGACGTGACCATTAGCATGGGCTGTAGCAGCGGCCTCTGCATGGCTCCAATGCGCATAGAGGATGTAACGAAGTACACAGTGCGCCACAGTGTCAGCCACGCGTGGCGCATCGGAGATACGATCCTGCAGGCGCGATCCTCGAACGGCGATCCGGTGGCGGCGCTAATAGAGGCGGAGGCCGGCCGCTACCTGGTGTACGGCAAGGTCACAGACTTGCTGCGTGCGACGACCGGTGGCTTCAACAAGGGAAAAATAGATATCGAGGGCCTGGACAATGATACCGGAAGGAGAATTACAGTGGAGTTTCAAAACGAGTTCCTGGTTGTCCGGGAGACCACTGGTGGTCAGAAGAGCGTCCTGACCTCCGTACCGGATCTGATAGCGCTCCTGGACGCCGACACGTCGCAGCCGATACCGACGGAAGAGGCCGGCTTCGGAATGCGGGTCGCTATCGTCGGTTTCAGGGTAAATCCGATGATGTCTAGTGAGAAAGCTCTCGAATTTGTGGGGCCGAAGGCTTTTGGCTTGACTGATGTAGAATACAAACCTATTGGCGAGTTTAAAGACCGCGGCTCGATCGCTCGAAATATTGCAGTGTCTACTAATTAGGCTTCAAAACTGTAGTGTCATTATGAAGAGATATGATTTCATTTACACCTGAATTTCTTTAACAGTGCTTATATACACAATCAAGATAAGAATACATTAAACCAGTAACAAACAGAATTTATACGCTTTCATGCCCTTTAAACAATACAAAGTTAAAATACACTCAAACATAGTACAAGAGGGCCAAAGTGGCCCTGGGTTGCTACCCTGAGTTGTCACAAAAGTAGATTGTGGGCAAGAACCCTGTGTCAAACAATAAATGTCTAACCTCAAACTAGGGGTATGTAATTTCCAATTTCGTAGCCAAAACTCTAATGTATCTATTCTTCCCTCAAGAAATTATGTTAGAAATTTAATTGACAATTGTTTTTGTTGTTGTTTTTTTTTTTTTTTTTTTTATCTTACACATACCTGCTAACATCAAATTTTATTTTGTCTAGTTTGTGACTTCTTATATGTTTAACAAAATGGCAGATAACGAAGGCTTAAACTGAATTTTATTATTTTAAGCAATTTGGAAGCAGGTCACCCAAGGAATATTTCTGTTAAATTATTTTTAAAGTTTGCTAGTTTTTGAAGCTTTTAATTTGTGAATGGTCAACAGTGTATTTGAAAAAATTTAATTTCAATAGAAGCCATAACTCTGTCAACATTTAGTGGTTTGTAACCAAAGTTGAACCTGATCTGTATTTTATGATGATACACCTATATACCAAAAATAATTTAAATATGTGAAGCCTTTCATGAGTTATTGTCCATGTTTTTCGGGAATTTAAGTCAATAACGGGCCATAACTGTGTCAAAAGTTAGTGGTATGTAACCAAAGTCGAACTTGACCTGTATTTTACGATGCTACACATGTGTACCAAAAATTATTTAAATATGTCAAGCCATTGTTATCGTCAGGAAACTAGGTTTTTAGGGAATTAAAGTCAAATAAAGGGCCATAACTCCGTCAAAATTTAGTGGTTTATAAACAAAGTCGAACTTGTCCCGTATTTTATCATGATACACATGTATACCAAGAATTATTTGAATATGTCAAAGCATTCTTGAGTTATCGTCTGGAAATCATGTTTTTAAGGAATTTTAAGTCAGAGAGGGGCCATAACTCTGCCAAACTTCAGTGGTTTGTAACCAACATCGAACTTGACCTGTATTCTACGATGTTACACATGTGTACCAAAAAATATTTGAATACGTCAAACCTTTCTTGAGTTATCATCCGGAAACCATGTTAATGGGGAATTTTCAGTCGAGAAGGGGCCATGTCTCTGTCAAAATTTAGTGGTTTGTAACCAACATCGAACTTGACCTGTATTATATGATGTTACATATGTGTACCAAAAATTATTTGAATATGTCAAGCCTTTCTTGAGTTATCATCCGGAAACAAAAAAAACAACAGACCGACAGACCGACAAGCTTACTCCTATATACCCCCCCCCCCCCAAACTTCGTTTGTGGGCGTATAATTAAAAATTCAGTCGAACCTCATCGAAGTCATCCTGGCCAATAATAACGGACATTCTATCTAAAGATTTCATCGTTGTTTTTTAGACCCAGAAAAAAGTAAAGTTGTAGAACTAGCAAAATAAAAGCATTTGAGTTTGTTCTTTAAAATTAGTAAAGATAAATGATAAAATATTGCTACAAAAACAAGGATGGGCTTGGGTTAGTTGCGATTTACAAATGCATGGCATTTACTAGAGAAATTGCGTGTATAACTGGCAACAGTAAAACAAGAACGCTCAAAATGTACAATGTGAAACTGAAGTCTGTCTACAAGCAGTCGTTTTTGTTTTTTGGTGGCGAACAAATACAAGGAGTGAATTGGTACTTTTGATAACATTCATAACTTGACACTGTGCTTAATGATTTTGCAGATGTTAGATCATGTATCACGCCATACCAGCAATGTAGACAATTAAAATATTTACTTGTATGGATTTTCTCTAATACCCAAGGATGATTTCTGTTTAATTTGGTTGAATTCTGCCCAGGGTTTTAAGTGTTAACTGACACACTGACACAGGCACACACATCGGATGAATTATATCTTGGACTTTAAACAAACTTTTTAAAACACGTCCGGTGGAAAAGCAGGAGCCCATTAGTCACTTAACAAGTAAGCCACAAGTCACTAAATATTCATTGGACAGGAATTCTGCCCAGTGTTGAAAGTGTTAACTGACTCAATGACACACACACACAACAGACGAAACATACACAATAACAAGAGATGTTTGTAAAACATGTATGCCCGCCGACTTACAGGCAAGTTTTGAATATGTGCAATTGTTAAGAATTTTTTTTAATATGCAATCCCAAGCGAGGTCTCAATATACGGTATCTATGTATGAAGTTTAATTAAATATCTCGATGCGTTCTCAAGTTATTGAGCAGAAACCGTTTTTCTATTTTTAGTAATGGTGACCTTGACCCCACCCACCCCATATGAAATCCCAAGAGAGGTCTCATTATAAGGTATCTATGTATGAAGTTTCATTAAAATATATCGCTGCATTCTCAAGTTATTGAGCTGAAACTGTTTTTAGCTCACCTGAGCACAAAGTGCTCGTGGTGGGCTTTTGTGATCGCCCGTTGTCCGTCGTGCGTGCGTGTGTGCGTCGTCAACTTTTCATTCAAACAACATCTCCTCCTAAACCGCTTGGCAGATTTTCACGAAACTTCACAGGAATTATCCTTGGGTGGACCTCTTTCAAAGTTGTTCAAATCTTTTCGGTCCGCTGCATATGTAGGTCACCAGAGCTAAAAATAGATTAAAAAGCAAAAACTGTAAAAAAATCTTCTCCTATGAAACCGCAAGGCTCAGGGCTTTCATATTTGACGTGTGACATCCCCTAGTGGTCCTCTACTAAGATTGTTCAAATGATACCCCTGGGGTCAAAACTGGCCACGCCCCAGGGGTCACATGGTTTATATAGACTTATATAGCAAAATGACTTTAAAAATCTTCTCCTCTGAAACCGCAAGGCCTAGAGGTTTCATATTTGGTATGTAACATTGTATAGTGGTCCTCTACAAAGATTGTTCAAATTATGCCCCTGAGGTTAAAACTGGCCACACCCCAGGGGTCACATGGTTTATATAGACTTAAATAGCAAAATCACTTAAAAAATCTTCTCCTCTGAAAGCGCAAGGCCCAGAGGTTTCATATTTGGTATGTAGCATTGCATAGTGGTCCTCTACAAAGAATGTTGAAATGATGCCCCTGGGGTCAAAACTGGCCACAATCCGGGGGTCACATGGTTTATAAAGACTTAAAAAGCCAAATTACTTTTAAAATCTTCTCCTCTGAAACTGCAAGGCCTAGAGATTTCATATTCGGTTGGTAACATTGTATAATGGTCCTCTACAAAGATTGTTCAAATGATGCCCCTGGAGTCAAAATTGGCCACACCCCGGGGGCGACATGGTTTATGTAGACTTAAATAGCAAAATGACTTAAAATCTTCTCCTCTGAATCCGCAAGGCCCAGAGGTTTTATATTTGGTATGTAACATTGTATAGTGGCCCTCTACAAAAATTGTTCAAATTATGCTCCTGGGGTCAAAACTGACTACACCCTGGGGATCACATTGTTTATACTGCAGCACTATAATTTAAATAAGCCTCCAACACTCAAAAATCAATACAGCAGACGACATTCCAGCCAGGTGTATACAGTGTGCTATTTTTAGATCTTATCAAACCAGCTAGCCAGTTACACAGTGTTGTGAGGGTGCTTTAGAGAATCGTTGGAGATGACCATTGAAATGCATAGAAAATGTTACCCACCAGCATGGTCAATCATGTTGTTGTGTAAGTAAATTAGCTGGATGTAATGTTTAGGCAATGTATAAGAAATGTAGTCAATCAGTCTTAGTATATAAGACCGTCTTATATCATATATTTTCACTTTAGATCTACAACATTGCATTTGTTTACAGGCAAAGTGTATATTTCTAATTTAATAATGAAATGCCAAATATGAAATGATAGCATTAGATCTATAAGTAGTCTAACTTAGGTGGAACTGCACAATTTTTTGTAAGACAAAATGATGCAGCAATCGAGTCTGTGGCTCTGACACCGCAGTCTGTTTCACCAGCATGTACAGAAACACGTAGCATAGAGCCTTAAGTCTAGTCATCTACTTTAAACCTTTCATTTGTACAGTTTAAATAAAATGTTTGCAGCACACACAAAACTACACACAGATCATGTCTCTCCAACAAAGTTCTTAATGCTTTGTTGGCAGCCTCCACCCAACGACCTCTTCTCAGAAGAACAACTTTTTAGTACCAGATATTTGACAGGGATTCCATATTTAATATGTGACATCCTCTAGTGGTCCTCTACTAAGATTGTTCAAATGATACCCCTGGGGTCAAAACTGGCCACGCCCCAGGGGTCACATGGTTTATATAGACTTATATATCAAAATGACTTTAAAAATATTCTCCTATGAAACCGCAAGGCCCAGAGGTTTCATATTTGGTATATAACATTGTTTAGTGGTCCTCTACAAAGATTGTTCAATTGATGCCCCTGGGGTCAAAACTGGCCACACCCCAGGGCTCACATGGTTAATATAAATGTAAATAGCAAAATGACTTTTAAAAACTTCTCCTCTGAAACCACAAGGCCCAGAGGTTTCATATTTGGTTGGAAACATTGTATAAAGATTGTTCAAATGATGCCCCTGGGGTCAAAACTGGGCACACCCTAGGGGTCACCAGGTTTATATAGACTTAAATAGCAAAATGGCTTTAAAAATCTTCTCCTCTGAAACTGCAAGGCCCAGAGGTTTCATATGTGGTATACGACATTTATAGTGGTCCTCTGCAAAGATTGTTCAAATGATGTCCCATTAGTCAAAACTGGCCCTGCGCTGGGGGTCAATATACTTAAAAGGCGTCATCCAACTAGCTGGAACGGGCTAAAATGGTCGTGACACGGGTTGTTATTAGCGTTGATGTCGGAGGAACGAACACAGATGCTGTGATTGTCGCCAAATCCGACGGGAAATCAAAGTTAATCGCGAAATCCAAAACATCAACAACAGCGGACGTAACAACCGGTGTCACCAAAGCTATACACCTCGCGCTGATTGCCTCGCGGAAAGAAAATGCGAGTCTCGTCGTTCAGCAAGTTAACATGCGGACAACGCATTTTATAAACGCGGTGGTGGAAGGAAAACACTTGGTGAAAGTGGCGGTCATCAGACTCTGTGGAACGGCTTCCCGGAAGCTTCCTCCGTTCAGCGATTTCGAGAAGAGGTTAACAAAGTCGGTCCGTGATTCCTTGTTTATGGTCAACGGCGGGTACCAGTTTGATGGTCAAGAGATAACGCCTGTAAACGAGGAAGAAGTAGCAAGGTCTGTGCAGATCCTGAAAGCCAATGGCGAAAATAATATCGTCGTTTCTGGGATATTATCGCCGGTTCGTCAGGAACAGGAAACGCGGGTCGCCGAGATTATTCGGCGTCATTTTCCGGAAGCTAGCGTAACCGTCAGTCATGAGATTGGAAAGTTAGGCCTTCTGGAGCGGGAAAACGCGGCAGTGTTAAATGAATGCACCAAGCCATTGTGCTTCAAAACAATCCGCGGCTTTCGATCCGCCCTCGACACACTTGGTTTGAAATGTCCGCTTTATTTGACGCAGAATGACGGATCCATTCTCAGAGAAGAAAATGCGTTGCGATTTCCGGTACTGTCGTTTGCTTCCGGCGCGACCAACAGCATGCGCGGCGCTGCGTTCTTATGCGGAATTAAAGACGCCCTTGTGGTCGACATTGGTGGAACCAGCACGGACGTTGGCCTGTTGCTGAGGGGATTTCCCAGGGAGGCTTGTGCGGAGGTCAAGATTGGCGGTATTCGAACCGACTTCCGGATGCCCGATGTCATGAGCATCGGTCTTGGTGGCGGTTCTTACGTCCGGCGGGCAACTGAAAAAGGAAAATCAAAGATGGCGGTAGGTCCGCAGAGTGCCGGCTGCCGCCTCGTGTCAGAAGCACTTGTTTTCGGAGACTCGTCCGGTATTCAAGACCGCGTCGCGACAGCAACAGATATCGCGGTGGCGGCGGGCATGACCGAAATTGGTCTGAAAGAAAACGTGGCCCATCTCGATCGAACATTCGTCGGCGACGCCGTGCCGACTATCCATGACATGCTGGCCATTTGCGTGGACAAGATGTGTTTCAACAACCGGAAGCTGCCTCTGATCCTTGCCGGCGGCGGAAGCATCATTGTAGACAAGAACGCGACGTTTGACGGCGTGTCAGAAATAATCGTTCCGGAACATTACAATGTAGCGAACGCTGTCGGTGCAGCGTTGAGTCAAGTTTCCGCAACAGTCGATCGTGTCGTCGATCTTGAGCAGTATATAAACAAACAGGATATGGAAACAAAAATGTCGTCTGCGTTGAGGGAAGCTCCAGACGGCAGCTAAAGAACGCTTACGAACGGAGTTTTACCAACGCGCCCGTGATGAGGCGATACGCGTTATTATTGACTCACTCAAAGCGGAAGCTATACGAGGTGGAGCCACCGATGACTCGCTGACCGTCGTTGAGAAAGAGGATGTCGCGCTGTCTTATGTTCCCGGGAACGTAACTCGCGTTAAAGGTATAAGGTACACGTAGGTTGACTTAGAAATTGTAATATGCTTTAATTAGTCAGGACTCGTAATACTTCGTTGTACTCGGGTGACACCTAGCCTTCAATGTAAGCTGTGTAATTGAAATAAAGCCTCTTCTGATTCCGCAGTAGGTGTGCAACACGCGCAGAGTTTTCTATAGACAAACAACAAAATTTTCCGTTGTTAAATCTCCAATAAAAATAGTTGTTGTTGAAGATGTTGTCGGATTATGTTAGAATCGAAATATTGTTCGCATCGTTGTTGTTGATCTGTAAATAAACAACCGTTTGTCGTTCTGGTGCGCGGTTAATACGGGGTAAACCTCTCGAGCTAACCCCCTCGTGATTTACTGGTAATTCTTTAGCACCAATAAAAACGACAATTCGAAAAGTATTTCTTAAATCAATTATTCACTCGCAATTGCAAAACTATCTTACCGGTAACGGCATACATTTTACCGGTACATGAGATATCACAGTAGTATTATGAGTGGGGTTTTACTATACTCCTCGTGTATTATTACATTTATTTGCAGTTAAGGTTGTGGGGGACATGAAACTCGAAGAGAGTTTTGAAGACTGTCAGGTTCCCGTTCAACAAACATCGCCACACCAGGTGGTCAGATCGACAGGAACCATGCTCACCCATGACGACGAACACATTCGCAGACAGGAACCGGAAGTAAATCCCGAAACTGGGGAGTGGCTATTGTCGAAATACGACCTGGAGTGCCTGAGTATTGGGGCGGGGGTGATGGGATGTGGCGGTGGAGGGAGTCCCCATCTTGGTCTGCTGCTCGCTAGGAAAGGCAAGTTGAGTGTAGTGACAGAGTAACAATGTTACGTCCGTTAAGGCACCGTCAGACTGTGGCGAATTGAGCTTCGAGTTTCGTACGCGTTATAACTCGCCTTACAGTAGCGGCGTTGGTCGCGGAATTGTTTCAATACATTTGAAACGGTTTAAAATTCTCGCTGCTGTTTAGCGAGTTCTGGCGACATAAGACATCATTGCGACATTGAACGACATGTGTTCAAGATCTACATGGCAACAGGCGAGTTGTGGCGAGAGTTACAACTCGCCAAGACTCGTACCTCGAATTCGCCACAGTGTGACAAGGCATTTAATAAGGTTGCAATTTAATGAATGTTTTTCGTTACGTTTTTGTTATCGTTTCGCGTTTGTGATGATTACTTGTCATTACTTCTGTTTCAACAAGTTATATAACCGCAAAACGACTCGTGAAAATCCAGCTGAAATAAATTTCACAAGCATAACGCGACTAAATGTGGGTAGCAAAACTCTTTAAATACACACTGCCTCTTCAATATAAATGTATTTATGCGACTTGCACAAGCTCACGATAAGTCAATGCAAAAAATCACGATTTTACACCTCATCAGTTTTGCTTGTTATCGGTAAACTCTTTCCAGTTCTCGAAAGCGGGAAGAAAATCCGAGTTGTCACCCCTGAACGAATTTTCCGTTCTGTAGCGAACGCAGACGACACTGTTATAATGGTAGCGGGCATGGGGGCGCCACTGATCGTCCACGAAAAGCTCGTAGCCGGAAATGAACTAGAGGGGGCGCTGCAGTGTATGAAGGATCTGTACGAATGTGGCCAGTACAACGACGAAGCCGGTGACCTCAAGGTCACAGACGACGTCGAGGTCAAGGTCGGGGACGGCGTTGTTTACATTGATAACTACGCGCCTAAGACAAGATCCGGCCGGTTACGTATCGCTGCGGTTATGAGCTGCGAGATTGGCGGTATGAACTGCATGGAGCCGCTGCTAGTGGCGGCCGAGCTGGGGGTTCCGGTGCTGGACTGCGACGGCATGGGTCGCGCCTTTCCGGAACTGCAGATGTTCGCGCCGTTCATATACGGGTTTAAACCCTACCCAGCGTCCCTGGCGGACGATAAAGGTCGACGCGCGGCTGTGCTGAGAGTCGACTCGCCCAAGCGCTTAGAGAACCACTTCCGGGACGTGACCATTAGCATGGGCTGTAGCAGCGGCCTCTGCATGGCTCCAATGCGCATAGAGGATGTAACGAAGTACACAGTGCGCCACAGTGTCAGCCACGCGTGGCGCATCGGAGATACGATCCTGCAGGCGCGATCCTCGAACGGCGATCCGGTGGCGGCGCTAATAGAGGCGGAGGCCGGCCGCTACCTGGTGTACGGCAAGGTCACAGACTTGCTGCGTGCGACGACCGGTGGCTTCAACAAGGGAAAAATAGATATCGAGGGCCTGGACAATGATACCGGAAGGAGAATTACAGTGGAGTTTCAAAACGAGTTCCTGGTTGTCCGGGAGACCACTGGTGGTCAGAAGAGCGTCCTGACCTCCGTACCGGATCTGATAGCGCTCCTGGACGCCGACACGTCGCAGCCGATACCGACGGAAGAGGCCGGCTTCGGAATGCGGGTCGCTATCGTCGGTTTCAGGGTAAATCCGATGATGTCTAGTGAGAAAGCTCTCGAATTTGTGGGGCCGAAGGCTTTTGGCTTGACTGATGTAGAATACAAACCTATTGGCGAGTTTAAAGACCGCGGCTCGATCGCTCGAAATATTGCAGTGTCTACTAATTAGGCTTCAAAACTGTAGTGTCATTATGAAGAGATATGATTTCATTTACACCTGAATTTCTTTAACAGTGCTTATATACACAATCAAGATAAGAATACATTAAACCAGTAACAAACAGAATTTATACGCTTTCATGCCCTTTAAACAATACAAAGTTAAAATACACTCAAACATAGTACAAGAGGGCCAAAGTGGCCCTGGGTTGCTACCCTGAGTTGTCACAAAAGTAGATTGTGGGCAAGAACCCTGTGTCAAACAATAAATGTCTAACCTCAAACTAGGGGTATGTAATTTCCAATTTCGTAGCCAAAACTCTAATGTATCTATTCTTCCCTCAAGAAATTATGTTAGAAATTTAATTGACAATTGTTTTTGTTGTTGTTTTTTTTTTTTTTTTTTATCTTACACATACCTGCTAACATCAAATTTTATTTTGTCTAGTTTGTGACTTCTTATATGTTTAACAAAATGGCAGATAACGAAGGCTTAAACTGAATTTTATTATTTTAAGCAATTTGGAAGCAGGTCACCCAAGGAATATTTCTGTTAAATTATTTTTAAAGTTTGCTAGTTTTTGAAGCTTTTAATTTGTGAATGGTCAACAGTGTATTTGAAAAAATTTAATTTCAATAGAAGCCATAACTCTGTCAACATTTAGTGGTTTGTAACCAAAGTTGAACCTGATCTGTATTTTATGATGATACACCTATATACCAAAAATAATTTAAATATGTGAAGCCTTTCATGAGTTATTGTCCATGTTTTTCGGGAATTTAAGTCAAAAACGGGCCATAACTGTGTCAAAAGTTAGTGGTATGTAACCAAAGTCGAACTTGACCTGTATTTTACGATGCTACACATGTGTACCAAAAATTATTTAAATATGTCAAGCCATTGTTATCGTCAGGAAACTAGGTTTTTAGGGAATTAAAGTCAAATAAAGGGCCATAACTCCGTCAAAATTTAGTGGTTTATAAACAAAGTCGAACTTGTCCCGTATTTTATCATGATACACATGTATACCAAGAATTATTTGAATATGTCAAAGCATTCTTGAGTTATCGTCTGGAAATCATGTTTTTAAGGAATTTTAAGTCAGAGAGGGGCCATAACTCTGCCAAACTTCAGTGGTTTGTAACCAACATCGAACTTGACCTGTATTCTACGATGTTACACATGTGTACCAAAAAATATTTGAATACGTCAAACCTTTCTTGAGTTATCATCCGGAAACCATGTTTATGGGGAATTTTCAGTCGAGAAGGGGCCATGTCTCTGTCAAAATTTAGTGGTTTGTAACCAACATCGAACTTGACCTGTATTATATGATGTTACATATGTGTACCAAAAATTATTTGAATATGTCAAGCCTTTCTTGAGTTATCATCCGGAAACAAAAAAAACAACAGACCGACAGACCGACAAGCTTACTCCTATATACCCCCCCCCCCCAAACTTCGTTTGTGGGCGTATAATTAAAAATTCAGTCGAACCTCATCGAAGTCATCCTGGCCAATAATAACGGACATTCTATCTAAAGATTTCATCGTTGTTTTTTAGACCCAGAAAAAAGTAAAGTTGTAGAACTAGCAAAATAAAAGCATTTGAGTTTGTTCTTTAAAATTAGTAAAGATAAATGATAAAATATTGCTACAAAAACAAGGATGGGCTTGGGTTAGTTGCGATTTACAAATGCATGGCATTTACTAGAGAAATTGCGTGTATAACTGGCAACAGTAAAACAAGAACGCTCAAAATGTACAATGTGAAACTGAAGTCTGTCTACAAGCAGTCGTTTTTGTTTTTTGGTGGCGAACAAATACAAGGAGTGAATTGGTACTTTTGATAACATTCATAACTTGACACTGTGCTTAATGATTTTGCAGATGTTAGATCATGTATCACGCCATACCAGCAATGTAGACAATTAAAATATTTACTTGTATGGATTTTCTCTAATACCCAAGGATGATTTCTGTTTAATTTGGTTGAATTCTGCCCAGGGTTTTAAGTGTTAACTGACACACTGACACAGGCACACACATCGGATGAATTATATCTTGGACTTTAAACAAACTTTTTAAAACACGTCCGGTGGAAAAGCAGGAGCCCATTAGTCACTTAACAAGTAAGCCACAAGTCACTAAATATTCATTGGACAGGAATTCTGCCCAGTGTTGAAAGTGTTAACTGACTCAATGACACACACACACAACAGACGAAACATACACAATAACAAGAGATGTTTGTAAAACATGTATGCCCGCCGACTTACAGGCAAGTTTTGAATATGTGCAATTGTTAAGAATTTTTTTTAATATGCAATCCCAAGCGAGGTCTCAATATACGGTATCTATGTATGAAGTTTAATTAAATATCTCGATGCGTTCTCAAGTTATTGAGCAGAAACCGTTTTTCTATTTTTAGTAATGGTGACCTTGACCCCACCCACCCCATATGAAATCCCAAGAGAGGTCTCATTATAAGGTATCTATGTATGAAGTTTCATTAAAATATATCGCTGCATTCTCAAGTTATTGAGCTGAAACTGTTTTTAGCTCACCTGAGCACAAAGTGCTCGTGGTGGGCTTTTGTGATCGCCCGTTGTCCGTCGTGCGTGCGTGTGTGCGTCGTCAACTTTTCATTCAAACAACATCTCCTCCTAAACCGCTTGGCAGATTTTCACGAAACTTCACAGGAATTATCCTTGGGTGGACCTCTTTCAAAGTTGTTCAAATCTTTTCGGTCCGCTGCATATGTAGGTCACCAGAGCTAAAAATAGATTAAAAAGCAAAAACTGTAAAAAATCTTCTCCTATGAAACCGCAAGGCTCAGGGCTTTCATATTTGACGTGTGACATCCCCTAGTGGTCCTCTACTAAGATTGTTCAAATGATACCCCTGGGGTCAAAACTGGCCACGCCCCAGGGGTCACATGGTTTATATAGACTTATATAGCAAAATGACTTTAAAAATCTTCTCCTCTGAAACCGCAAGGCCTAGAGGTTTCATATTTGGTATGTAACATTGTATAGTGGTCCTCTACAAAGATTGTTCAAATTATGCCCCTGAGGTTAAAACTGGCCACACCCCAGGGGTCACATGGTTTATATAGACTTAAATAGCAAAATCACTTAAAAAATCTTCTCCTCTGAAAGCGCAAGGCCCAGAGGTTTCATATTTGGTATGTAGCATTGCATAGTGGTCCTCTACAAAGAATGTTGAAATGATGCCCCTGGGGTCAAAACTGGCCACAATCCGGGGGTCACATGGTTTATAAAGACTTAAAAAGCCAAATTACTTTTAAAATCTTCTCCTCTGAAACTGCAAGGCCTAGAGATTTCATATTCGGTTGGTAACATTGTATAATGGTCCTCTACAAAGATTGTTCAAATGATGCCCCTGGGGTCAAAATTGGCCACACCCCGGGGGCGACATGGTTTATGTAGACTTAAATAGCAAAATGACTTAAAATCTTCTCCTCTGAATCCGCAAGGCCCAGAGGTTTTATATTTGGTATGTAACATTGTATAGTGGCCCTCTACAAAAATTGTTCAAATTATGCTCCTGGGGTCAAAACTGACTACACCCTGGGGATCACATTGTTTATACTGCAGCACTATAATTTAAATAAGCCTCCAACACTCAAAAATCAATACAGCAGACGACATTCCAGCCAGGTGTATACAGTGTGCTATTTTTAGATCTTATCAAACCAGCTAGCCAGTTACACAGTGTTGTGAGGGTGCTTTAGAGAATCGTTGGAGATGACCATTGAAATGCATAGAAAATGTTACCCACCAGCATGGTCAATCATGTTGTTGTGTAAGTAAATTAGCTGGATGTAATGTTTAGGCAATGTATAAGAAATGTAGTCAATCAGTCTTAGTATATAAGACCGTCTTATATCATATATTTTCACTTTAGATCTACAACATTGCATTTGTTTACAGGCAAAGTGTATATTTCTAATTTAATAATGAAATGCCAAATATGAAATGATAGCATTAGATCTATAAGTAGTCTAACTTAGGTGGAACTGCACAATTTTTTGTAAGACAAAATGATGCAGCAATCGAGTCTGTGGCTCTGACACCGCAGTCTGTTTCACCAGCATGTACAGAAACACGTAGCATAGAGCCTTAAGTCTAGTCATCTACTTTAAACCTTTCATTTGTACAGTTTAAATAAAATGTTTGCAGCACACACAAAACTACACACAGATCATGTCTCTCCAACAAAGTTCTTAATGCTTTGTTGGCAGCCTCCACCCAACGACCTCTTCTCAGAAGAACAACTTTTTAGTACCAGATATTTGACAGGGATTCCATATTTAATATGTGACATCCTCTAGTGGTCCTCTACTAAGATTGTTCAAATGATACCCCTGGGGTCAAAACTGGCCACGCCCCAGGGGTCACATGGTTTATATAGACTTATATATCAAAATGACTTTAAAAATATTCTCCTATGAAACCGCAAGGCCCAGAGGTTTCATATTTGGTATATAACATTGTTTAGTGGTCCTCTACAAAGATTGTTCAATTGATGCCCCTGGGGTCAAAACTGGCCACACCCCAGGGCTCACATGGTTAATATAAATGTAAATAGCAAAATGACTTTTAAAAACTTCTCCTCTGAAACCACAAGGCCCAGAGGTTTCATATTTGGTTGGAAACATTGTATAAAGATTGTTCAAATGATGCCCCTGGGGTCAAAACTGGGCACACCCTAGGGATCACCAGGTTTATATAGACTTAAATAGCAAAATGGCTTTAAAAATCTTCTCCTCTGAAACTGCAAGGCCCAGAGGTTTCATATGTGGTATACGACATTTATAGTGGTCCTCTGCAAAGATTGTTCAAATGATGTCCCATTAGTCAAAACTGGCCCTGCGCTGGGGGTCAATATACTTAAAAGGCGTCATCCAACTAGCTGGAACGGGCTAAAATGGTCGTGACACGGGTTGTTATTAGCGTTGATGTCGGAGGAACGAACACAGATGCTGTGATTGTCGCCAAATCCGACGGGAAATCAAAGTTAATCGCGAAATCCAAAACATCAACAACAGCGGACGTAACAACCGGTGTCACCAAAGCTATACACCTCGCGCTGATTGCCTCGCGGAAAGAAAATGCGAGTCTCGTCGTTCAGCAAGTTAACATGCGGACAACGCATTTTATAAACGCGGTGGTGGAAGGAAAACACTTGGTGAAAGTGGCGGTCATCAGACTCTGTGGAACGGCTTCCCGGAAGCTTCCTCCGTTCAGCGATTTCGAGAAGAGGTTAACAAAGTCGGTCCGTGATTCCTTGTTTATGGTCAACGGCGGGTACCAGTTTGATGGTCAAGAGATAACGCCTGTAAACGAGGAAGAAGTAGCAAGGTCTGTGCAGATCCTGAAAGCCAATGGCGAAAATAATATCGTCGTTTCTGGGATATTATCGCCGGTTCGTCAGGAACAGGAAACGCGGGTCGCCGAGATTATTCGGCGTCATTTTCCGGAAGCTAGCGTAACCGTCAGTCATGAGATTGGAAAGTTAGGCCTTCTGGAGCGGGAAAACGCGGCAGTGTTAAATGAATGCACCAAGCCATTGTGCTTCAAAACAATCCGCGGCTTTCGATCCGCCCTCGACACACTTGGTTTGAAATGTCCGCTTTATTTGACGCAGAATGACGGATCCATTCTCAGAGAAGAAAAGGCGTTGCGATTTCCGGTACTGTCGTTTGCTTCCGGCGCGACCAACAGCATGCGCGGCGCTGCGTTCTTATGCGGAATTAAAGACGCCCTTGTGGTCGACATTGGTGGAACCAGCACGGACGTTGGCCTGTTGCTGAGGGGATTTCCCAGGGAGGCTTGTGCGGAGGTCAAGATTGGCGGTATTCGAACCGACTTCCGGATGCCCGATGTCATGAGCATCGGTCTTGGTGGCGGTTCTTACGTCCGGCGGGCAACTGAAAAAGGAAAATCAAAGATGGCGGTAGGTCCGCAGAGTGCCGGCTGCCGCCTCGTGTCAGAAGCACTTGTTTTCGGAGACTCGTCCGGTATTCAAGACCGCGTCGCGACAGCAACAGATATCGCGGTGGCGGCGGGCATGACCGAAATTGGTCTGAAAGAAAACGTGGCCCATCTCGATCGAACATTCGTCGGCGACGCCGTGCCGACTATCCATGACATGCTGGCCATTTGCGTGGACAAGATGTGTTTCAACAACCGGAAGCTGCCTCTGATCCTTGCCGGCGGCGGAAGCATCCTTGTAGACAAGAACGCGACGTTTGACGGCGTGTCAGAAATAATCGTTCCGGAACATTACAATGTAGCGAACGCTGTCGGTGCAGCGTTGAGTCAAGTTTCCGCAACAGTCGATCGTGTCGTCGATCTTGAGCAGTATATAAACAAACAGGATATGGAAACAAAAATGTCGTCTGCGTTGAGGGAAGCTCCAGACGGCAGCTAAAGAACGCTTACGAACGGAGTTTTACCAACGCGCCCGTGATGAGGCGATACGCGTTATTATTGACTCACTCAAAGCGGAAGCTATACGAGGTGGAGCCACCGATGACTCGCTGACCGTCGTTGAGAAAGAGGATGTCGCGCTGTCTTATGTTCCCGGGAACGTAACTCGCGTTAAAGGTATAAGGTACACGTAGGTTGACTTAGAAATTGTAATATGCTTTAATTAGTCAGGACTCGTAATACTTCGTTGTACTCGGGTGACACCTAGCCTTCAATGTAAGCTGTGTAATTGAAATAAAGCCTCTTCTGATTCCGCAGTAGGTGTGCAACACGCGCAGAGTTTTCTATAGACAAACAACAAAATTTTCCGTTGTTAAATCTCCAATAAAAATAGTTGTTGTTGAAGATGTTGTCGGATTATGTTAGAATCGAAATATTGTTCGCATCGTTGTTGTTGATCTGTAAATAAACAACCGTTTGTCGTTCTGGTGCGCGGTTAATACGGGGTAAACCTCTCGAGCTAACCCCCTCGTGATTTACTGGTAATTCTTTAGCACCAATAAAAACGACAATTCGAAAAGTATTTCTTAAATCAATTATTCACTCGCAATTGCAAAACTATCTTACCGGTAACGGCATACATTTTACCGGTACATGAGATATCACAGTAGTATTATGAGTGGGGTTTTACTATACTCCTCGTGTATTATTACATTTATTTGCAGTTAAGGTTGTGGGGGACATGAAACTCGAAGAGAGTTTTGAAGACTGTCAGGTTCCCGTTCAACAAACATCGCCACACCAGGTGGTCAGATCGACAGGAACCATGCTCACCCATGACGACGAACACATTCGCAGACAGGAACCGGAAGTAAATCCCGAAACTGGGGAGTGGCTATTGTCGAAATACGACCTGGAGTGCCTGAGTATTGGGGCGGGGGTGATGGGATGTGGCGGTGGAGGGAGTCCCCATCTTGGTCTGCTGCTCGCTAGGAAAGGCAAGTTGAGTGTAGTGACAGAGTAACAATGTTACGTCCGTTAAGGCACCGTCAGACTGTGGCGAATTGAGCTTCGAGTTTCGTACGCGTTATAACTCGCCTTACAGTAGCGGCGTTGGTCGCGGAATTGTTTCAATACATTTGAAACGGTTTAAAATTCTCGCTGCTGTTTAGCGAGTTCTGGCGACATAAGACATCATTGCGACATTGAACGACATGTGTTCAAGATCTACATGGCAACAGGCGAGTTGTGGCGAGAGTTACAACTCGCCAAGACTCGTACCTCGAATTCGCCACAGTGTGACAAGGCATTTAATAAGGTTGCAATTTAATGAATGTTTTTCGTTACGTTTTTGTTATCGTTTCGCGTTTGTGATGATTACTTGTCATTACTTCTGTTTCAACAAGTTATATAACCGCAAAACGACTCGTGAAAATCCAGCTGAAATAAATTTCACAAGCATAACGCGACTAAATGTGGGTAGCAAAACTCTTTAAATACACACTGCCTCTTCAATATAAATGTATTTATGCGACTTGCACAAGCTCACGATAAGTCAATGCAAAAAATCACGATTTTACACCTCATCAGTTTTGCTTGTTATCGGTAAACTCTTTCCAGTTCTCGAAAGCGGGAAGAAAATCCGAGTTGTCACCCCTGAACGAATTTTCCGTTCTGTAGCGAACGCAGACGACACTGTTATAATGGTAGCGGGCATGGGGGCGCCACTGATCGTCCACGAAAAGCTCGTAGCCGGAAATGAACTAGAGGGGGCGCTGCAGTGTATGAAGGATCTGTACGAATGTGGCCAGTACAACGACGAAGCCGGTGACCTCAAGGTCACAGACGACGTCGAGGTCAAGGTCGGGGACGGCGTTGTTTACATTGATAACTACGCGCCTAAGACAAGATCCGGCCGGTTACGTATCGCTGCGGTTATGAGCTGCGAGATTGGCGGTATGAACTGCATGGAGCCGCTGCTAGTGGCGGCCGAGCTGGGGGTTCCGGTGCTGGACTGCGACGGCATGGGTCGCGCCTTTCCGGAACTGCAGATGTTCGCGCCGTTCATATACGGGTTTAAACCCTACCCAGCGTCCCTGGCGGACGATAAAGGTCGACGCGCGGCTGTGCTGAGAGTCGACTCGCCCAAGCGCTTAGAGAACCACTTCCGGGACGTGACCATTAGCATGGGCTGTAGCAGCGGCCTCTGCATGGCTCCAATGCGCATAGAGGATGTAACGAAGTACACAGTGCGCCACAGTGTCAGCCACGCGTGGCGCATCGGAGATACGATCCTGCAGGCGCGATCCTCGAACGGCGATCCGGTGGCGGCGCTAATAGAGGCGGAGGCCGGCCGCTACCTGGTGTACGGCAAGGTCACAGACTTGCTGCGTGCGACGACCGGTGGCTTCAACAAGGGAAAAATAGATATCGAGGGCCTGGACAATGATACCGGAAGGAGAATTACAGTGGAGTTTCAAAACGAGTTCCTGGTTGTCCGGGAGACCACTGGTGGTCAGAAGAGCGTCCTGACCTCCGTACCGGATCTGATAGCGCTCCTGGACGCCGACACGTCGCAGCCGATACCGACGGAAGAGGCCGGCTTCGGAATGCGGGTCGCTATCGTCGGTTTCAGGGTAAATCCGATGATGTCTAGTGAGAAAGCTCTCGAATTTGTGGGGCCGAAGGCTTTTGGCTTGACTGATGTAGAATACAAACCTATTGGCGAGTTTAAAGACCGCGGCTCGATCGCTCGAAATATTGCAGTGTCTACTAATTAGGCTTCAAAACTGTAGTGTCATTATGAAGAGATATGATTTCATTTACACCTGAATTTCTTTAACAGTGCTTGTATACACAATCAAGATAAGAATACATTAAACCAGTAACAAACAGAATTTATACGCTTTCATGCCCTTTAAACAATACAAAGTTAAAATACACTCAAACATAGTACAAGAGGGCCAAAGTGGCCCTGGGTTGCTACCCTGAGTTGTCACAAAAGTAGATTGTGGGCAAGAACCCTGTGTCAAACAATAAATGTCTAACCTCAAACTAGGGGTATGTAATTTCCAATTTCGTAGCCAAAACTCTAATGTATCTATTCTTCCCTCAAGAAATTATGTTAGAAATTTAATTGACAATTGTTTTTGTTGTTGTTTTTTTTTTTTTTTTTTTTATCTTACACATACCTGCTAACATCAAATTTTATTTTGTCTAGTTTGTGACTTCTTATATGTTTAACAAAATGGCAGATAACGAAGGCTTAAACTGAATTTTATTATTTTAAGCAATTTGGAAGCAGGTCACCCAAGGAATATTTCTGTTAAATTATTTTTAAAGTTTGCTAGTTTTTGAAGCTTTTAATTTGTGAATGGTCAACAGTGTATTTGAAAAAATTTAATTTCAATAGAAGCCATAACTCTGTCAACATTTAGTGGTTTGTAACCAAAGTTGAACCTGATCTGTATTTTATGATGATACACCTATATACCAAAAATAATTTAAATATGTGAAGCCTTTCATGAGTTATTGTCCATGTTTTTCGGGAATTTAAGTCAAAAACGGGCCATAACTGTGTCAAAAGTTAGTGGTATGTAACCAAAGTCGAACTTGACCTGTATTTTACGATGCTACACATGTGTACCAAAAATTATTTAAATATGTCAAGCCATTGTTATCGTCAGGAAACTAGGTTTTTAGGGAATTAAAGTCAAATAAAGGGCCATAACTCCGTCAAAATTTAGTGGTTTATAAACAAAGTCGAACTTGTCCCGTATTTTATCATGATACACATGTATACCAAGAATTATTTGAATATGTCAAAGCATTCTTGAGTTATCGTCTGGAAATCATGTTTTTAAGGAATTTTAAGTCAGAGAGGGGCCATAACTCTGCCAAACTTCAGTGGTTTGTAACCAACATCGAACTTGACCTGTATTCTACGATGTTACACATGTGTACCAAAAAATATTTGAATACGTCAAACCTTTCTTGAGTTATCATCCGGAAATCATGTTAATGGGGAATTTTCAGTCGAGAAGGGGCCATGTCTCTGTCAAAATTTAGTGGTTTGTAACCAACATCGAACTTGACCTGTATTATATGATGTTACATATGTGTACCAAAAATTATTTGAATATGTCAAGCCTTTCTTGAGTTATCATCCGGAAACAAAAAAAACAACAGACCGACAGACCGACAAGCTTACTCCTATATACCCCCCCCCCCCCCCCAAACTTCGTTTGTGGGCGTATAATTAAAAATTCAGTCGAACCTCATCGAAGTCATCCTGGCCAATAATAACGGACATTCTATCTAAAGATTTCATCGTTGTTTTTTAGACCCAGAAAAAAGTAAAGTTGTAGAACTAGCAAAATAAAAGCATTTGAGTTTGTTCTTTAAAATTAGTAAAGATAAATGATAAAATATTGCTACAAAAACAAGGATGGGCTTGGGTTAGTTGCGATTTACAAATGCATGGCATTTACTAGAGAAATTGCGTGTATAACTGGCAACAGTAAAACAAGAACGCTCAAAATGTACAATGTGAAACTGAAGTCTGTCTACAAGCAGTCGTTTTTGTTTTTTGGTGGCGAACAAATACAAGGAGTGAATTGGTACTTTTGATAACATTCATAACTTGACACTGTGCTTAATGATTTTGCAGATGTTAGATCATGTATCACGCCATACCAGCAATGTAGACAATTAAAATATTTACTTGTATGGATTTTCTCTAATACCCAAGGATGATTTCTGTTTAATTTGGTTGAATTCTGCCCAGGGTTTTAAGTGTTAACTGACACACTGACACAGGCACACACATCGGATGAATTATATCTTGGACTTTAAACAAACTTTTTAAAACACGTCCGGTGGAAAAGCAGGAGCCCATTAGTCACTTAACAAGTAAGCCACAAGTCACTAAATATTCATTGGACAGGAATTCTGCCCAGTGTTGAAAGTGTTAACTGACTCAATGACACACACACACAACAGACGAAACATACACAATAACAAGAGATGTTTGTAAAACATGTATGCCCGCCGACTTACAGGCAAGTTTTGAATATGTGCAATTGTTAAGAATTTTTTTTAATATGCAATCCCAAGCGAGGTCTCAATATACGGTATCTATGTATGAAGTTTAATTAAATATCTCGATGCGTTCTCAAGTTATTGAGCAGAAACCGTTTTTCTATTTTTAGTAATGGTGACCTTGACCCCACCCACCCCATATGAAATCCCAAGAGAGGTCTCATTATAAGGTATCTATGTATGAAGTTTCATTAAAATATATCGCTGCATTCTCAAGTTATTGAGCTGAAACTGTTTTTAGCTCACCTGAGCACAAAGTGCTCGTGGTGGGCTTTTGTGATCGCCCGTTGTCCGTCGTGCGTGCGTGTGTGCGTCGTCAACTTTTCATTCAAACAACATCTCCTCCTAAACCGCTTGGCAGATTTTCACGAAACTTCACAGGAATTATCCTTGGGTGGACCTCTTTCAAAGTTGTTCAAATCTTTTCGGTCCGCTGCATATGTAGGTCACCAGAGCTAAAAATAGATTAAAAAGCAAAAACTGTAAAAAATCTTCTCCTATGAAACCGCAAGGCTCAGGGCTTTCATATTTGACGTGTGACATCCCCTAGTGGTCCTCTACTAAGATTGTTCAAATGATACCCCTGGGGTCAAAACTGGCCACGCCCCAGGGGTCACATGGTTTATATAGACTTATATAGCAAAATGACTTTAAAAATCTTCTCCTCTGAAACCGCAAGGCCTAGAGGTTTCATATTTGGTATGTAACATTGTATAGTGGTCCTCTACAAAGATTGTTCAAATTATGCCCCTGGGGTTAAAACTGGCCACACCCCAGGGGTCACATGGTTTATATAGACTTAAATAGCAAAATCACTTAAAAAATCTTCTCCTCTGAAAGCGCAAGGCCCAGAGGTTTCATATTTGGTATGTAGCATTGCATAGTGGTCCTCTACAAAGAATGTTGAAATGATGCCCCTGGGGTCAAAACTGGCCACAATCCGGGGGTCACATGGTTTATAAAGACTTAAAAAGCCAAATTACTTTTAAAATCTTCTCCTCTGAAACTGCAAGGCCTAGAGATTTCATATTCGGTTGGTAACATTGTATAATGGTCCTCTACAAAGATTGTTCAAATGATGCCCCTGGGGTCAAAATTGGCCACACCCCGGGGGCGACATGGTTTATGTAGACTTAAATAGCAAAATGACTTAAAATCTTCTCCTCTGAATCCGCAAGGCCCAGAGGTTTTATATTTGGTATGTAACATTGTATAGTGGCCCTCTACAAAAATTGTTCAAATTATGCTCCTGGGGTCAAAACTGACTACACCCTGGGGATCACATTGTTTATACTGCAGCACTATAATTTCAATAAGCCTCCAACACTCAAAAATCAATACAGCAGACGACATTCCAGCCAGGTGTATACAGTGTGCTATTTTTAGATCTTATCAAACCAGCTAGCCAGTTACACAGTGTTGTGAGGGTGCTTTAGAGAATCGTTGGAGATGACCATTGAAATGCATAGAAAATGTTACCCACCAGCATGGTCAATCATGTTGTTGTGTAAGTAAATTAGCTGGATGTAATGTTTAGGCAATGTATAAGAAATGTAGTCAATCAGTCTTAGTATATAAGACCGTCTTATATCATATATTTTCACTTTAGATCTACAACATTGCATTTGTTTACAGGCAAAGTGTATATTTCTAATTTAATAATGAAATGCCAAATATGAAATGATAGCATTAGATCTATAAGTAGTCTAACTTAGGTGGAACTGCACAATTTTTTGTAAGACAAAATGATGCAGCAATCGAGTCTGTGGCTCTGACACCGCAGTCTGTTTCACCAGCATGTACAGAAACACGTAGCATAGAGCCTTAAGTCTAGTCATCTACTTTAAACCTTTCATTTGTACAGTTTAAATAAAATGTTTGCAGCACACACAAAACTACACACAGATCATGTCTCTCCAACAAAGTTCTTAATGCTTTGTTGGCAGCCTCCACCCAACGACCTCTTCTCAGAAGAACAACTTTTTAGTACCAGATATTTGACAGGGATTCCATATTTAATATGTGACATCCTCTAGTGGTCCTCTACTAAGATTGTTCAAATGATACCCCTGGGGTCAAAACTGGCCACGCCCCAGGGGTCACATGGTTTATATAGACTTATATATCAAAATGACTTTATAAATATTCTCCTATGAAACCGCAAGGCCCAGAGGTTTCATATTTGGTATATAACATTGTTTAGTGGTCCTCTACAAAGATTGTTCAATTGATGCCCCTGGGGTCAAAACTGGCCACACCCCAGGGCTCACATGGTTAATATAAATGTAAATAGCAAAATGACTTTTAAAAACTTCTCCTCTGAAACCACAAGGCCCAGAGGTTTCATATTTGGTTGGAAACATTGTATAAAGATTGTTCAAATGATGCCCCTGGGGTCAAAACTGGGCACACCCTAGGGGTCACCAGGTTTATATAGACTTAAATAGCAAAATGGCTTTAAAAATCTTCTCCTCTGAAACTGCAAGGCCCAGAGGTTTCATATGTGGTATACGACATTTATAGTGGTCCTCTGCAAAGATTGTTCAAATGATGTCCCATTAGTCAAAACTGGCCCTGCGCTGGGGGTCAATATACTTAAAAGGCGTCATCCAACTAGCTGGAACGGGCTAAAATGGTCGTGACACGGGTTGTTATTAGCGTTGATGTCGGAGGAACGAACACAGATGCTGTGATTGTCGCCAAATCCGACGGGAAATCAAAGTTAATCGCGAAATCCAAAACATCAACAACAGCGGACGTAACAACCGGTGTCACCAAACCTATACACCTCGCGCTGATTGCCTCGCGGAAAGAAAATGCGAGTCTCGTCGTTCAGCAAGTTAACATGCGGACAACGCATTTTATAAACGCGGTGGTGGAAGGAAAACACTTGGTGAAAGTGGCGGTCATCAGACTCTGTGGAACGGCTTCCCGGAAGCTTCCTCCGTTCAGCGATTTCGAGAAGAGGTTAACAAAGTCGGTCCGTGATTCCTTGTTTATGGTCAACGGCGGGTACCAGTTTGATGGTCAAGAGATAACGCCTGTAAACGAGGAAGAAGTAGCAAGGTCTGTGCAGATCCTGAAAGCCAATGGCGAAAATAATATCGTCGTTTCTGGGATATTATCGCCGGTTCGTCAGGAACAGGAAACGCGGGTCGCCGAGATTATTCGGCGTCATTTTCCGGAAGCTAGCGTAACCGTCAGTCATGAGATTGGAAAGTTAGGCCTTCTGGAGCGGGAAAACGCGGCAGTGTTAAATGAATGCACCAAGCCATTGTGCTTCAAAACAATCCGCGGCTTTCGATCCGCCCTCGACACACTTGGTTTGAAATGTCCGCTTTATTTGACGCAGAATGACGGATCCATTCTCAGAGAAGAAAATGCGTTGCGATTTCCGGTACTGTCGTTTGCTTCCGGCGCGACCAACAGCATGCGCGGCGCTGCGTTCTTATGCGGAATTAAAGACGCCCTTGTGGTCGACATTGGTGGAACCAGCACGGACGTTGGCCTGTTGCTGAGGGGATTTCCCAGGGAGGCTTGTGCGGAGGTCAAGATTGGCGGTATTCGAACCGACTTCCGGATGCCCGATGTCATGAGCATCGGTCTTGGTGGCGGTTCTTACGTCCGGCGGGCAACTGAAAAAGGAAAATCAAAGATGGCGGTAGGTCCGCAGAGTGCCGGCTGCCGCCTCGTGTCAGAAGCACTTGTTTTCGGAGACTCGTCCGGTATTCAAGACCGCGTCGCGACAGCAACAGATATCGCGGTGGCGGCGGGCATGACCGAAATTGGTCTGAAAGAAAACGTGGCCCATCTCGATCGAACATTCGTCGGCGACGCCGTGCCGACTATCCATGACATGCTGGCCATTTGCGTGGACAAGATGTGTTTCAACAACCGGAAGCTGCCTCTGATCCTTGCCGGCGGCGGAAGCATCATTGTAGACAAGAACGCGACGTTTGACGGCGTGTCAGAAATAATCGTTCCGGAACATTACAATGTAGCGAACGCTGTCGGTGCAGCGTTGAGTCAAGTTTCCGCAACAGTCGATCGTGTCGTCGATCTTGAGCAGTATATAAACAAACAGGATATGGAAACAAAAATGTCGTCTGCGTTGAGGGAAGCTCCAGACGGCAGCTAAAGAACGCTTACGAACGGAGTTTTACCAACGCGCCCGTGATGAGGCGATACGCGTTATTATTGACTCACTCAAAGCGGAAGCTATACGAGGTGGAGCCACCGATGACTCGCTGACCGTCGTTGAGAAAGAGGATGTCGCGCTGTCTTATGTTCCCGGGAACGTAACTCGCGTTAAAGGTATAAGGTACACGTAGGTTGACTTAGAAATTGTAATATGCTTTAATTAGTCAGGACTCGTAATACTTCGTTGTACTCGGGTGACACCTAGCCTTCAATGTAAGCTGTGTAATTGAAATAAAGCCTCTTCTGATTCCGCAGTAGGTGTGCAACACGCGCAGAGTTTTCTATAGACAAACAACAAAATTTTCCGTTGTTAAATCTCCAATAAAAATAGTTGTTGTTGAAGATGTTGTCGGATTATGTTAGAATCGAAATATTGTTCGCATCGTTGTTGTTGATCTGTAAATAAACAACCGTTTGTCGTTCTGGTGCGCGGTTAATACGGGGTAAACCTCTCGAGCTAACCCCCTCGTGATTTACTGGTAATTCTTTAGCACCAATAAAAACGACAATTCGAAAAGTATTTCTTAAATCAATTATTCACTCGCAATTGCAAAACTATCTTACCGGTAACGGCATACATTTTACCGGTACATGAGATATCACAGTAGTATTATGAGTGGGGTTTTACTATACTCCTCGTGTATTATTACATTTATTTGCAGTTAAGGTTGTGGGGGACATGAAACTCGAAGAGAGTTTTGAAGACTGTCAGGTTCCCGTTCAACAAACATCGCCACACCAGGTGGTCAGATCGACAGGAACCATGCTCACCCATGACGACGAACACATTCGCAGACAGGAACCGGAAGTAAATCCCGAAACTGGGGAGTGGCTATTGTCGAAATACGACCTGGAGTGCCTGAGTATTGGGGCGGGGGTGATGGGATGTGGCGGTGGAGGGAGTCCCCATCTTGGTCTGCTGCTCGCTAGGAAAGGCAAGTTGAGTGTAGTGACAGAGTAACAATGTTACGTCCGTTAAGGCACCGTCAGACTGTGGCGAATTGAGCTTCGAGTTTCGTACGCGTTATAACTCGCCTTACAGTAGCGGCGTTGGTCGCGGAATTGTTTCAATACATTTGAAACGGTTTAAAATTCTCGCTGCTGTTTAGCGAGTTCTGGCGACATAAGACATCATTGCGACATTGAACGACATGTGTTCAAGATCTACATGGCAACAGGCGAGTTGTGGCGAGAGTTACAACTCGCCAAGACTCGTACCTCGAATTCGCCACAGTGTGACAAGGCATTTAATAAGGTTGCAATTTAATGAATGTTTTTCGTTACGTTTTTGTTATCGTTTCGCGTTTGTGATGATTACTTGTCATTACTTCTGTTTCAACAAGTTATATAACCGCAAAACGACTCGTGAAAATCCAGCTGAAATAAATTTCACAAGCATAACGCGACTAAATGTGGGTAGCAAAACTCTTTAAATACACACTGCCTCTTCAATATAAATGTATTTATGCGACTTGCACAAGCTCACGATAAGTCAATGCAAAAAATCACGATTTTACACCTCATCAGTTTTGCTTGTTATCGGTAAACTCTTTCCAGTTCTCGAAAGCGGGAAGAAAATCCGAGTTGTCACCCCTGAACGAATTTTCCGTTCTGTAGCGAACGCAGACGACACTGTTATAATGGTAGCGGGCATGGGGGCGCCACTGATCGTCCACGAAAAGCTCGTAGCCGGAAATGAACTAGAGGGGGCGCTGCAGTGTATGAAGGATCTGTACGAATGTGGCCAGTACAACGACGAAGCCGGTGACCTCAAGGTCACAGACGACGTCGAGGTCAAGGTCGGGGACGGCGTTGTTTACATTGATAACTACGCGCCTAAGACAAGATCCGGCCGGTTACGTATCGCTGCGGTTATGAGCTGCGAGATTGGCGGTATGAACTGCATGGAGCCGCTGCTAGTGGCGGCCGAGCTGGGGGTTCCGGTGCTGGACTGCGACGGCATGGGTCGCGCCTTTCCGGAACTTCAGATGTTCGCGCCGTTCATATACGGGTTTAAACCCTACCCAGCGTCCCTGGCGGACGATAAAGGTCGACGCGCGGCTGTGCTGAGAGTCGACTCGCCCAAGCGCTTAGAGAACCACTTCCGGGACGTGACCATTAGCATGGGCTGTAGCAGCGGCCTCTGCATGGCTCCAATGCGCATAGAGGATGTAACGAAGTACACAGTGCGCCACAGTGTCAGCCACGCGTGGCGCATCGGAGATACGATCCTGCAGGCGCGATCCTCGAACGGCGATCCGGTGGCGGCGCTAATAGAGGCGGAGGCCGGCCGCTACCTGGTGTACGGCAAGGTCACAGACTTGCTGCGTGCGACGACCGGTGGCTTCAACAAGGGAAAAATAGATATCGAGGGCCTGGACAATGATACCGGAAGGAGAATTACAGTGGAGTTTCAAAACGAGTTCCTGGTTGTCCGGGAGACCACTGGTGGTCAGAAGAGCGTCCTGACCTCCGTACCGGATCTGATAGCGCTCCTGGACGCCGACACGTCGCAGCCGATACCGACGGAAGAGGCCGGCTTCGGAATGCGGGTCGCTATCGTCGGTTTCAGGGTAAATCCGATGATGTCTAGTGAGAAAGCTCTCGAATTTGTGGGGCCGAAGGCTTTTGGCTTGACTGATGTAGAATACAAACCTATTGGCGAGTTTAAAGACCGCGGCTCGATCGCTCGAAATATTGCAGTGTCTACTAATTAGGCTTCAAAACTGTAGTGTCATTATGAAGAGATATGATTTCATTTACACCTGAATTTCTTTAACAGTGCTTATATACACAATCAAGATAAGAATACATTAAACCAGTAACAAACAGAATTTATACGCTCTCATGCCCTTTAAACAATACAAAGTTAAAATACACTCAAACATAGTACAAGAGGGCCAAAGTGGCCCTGGGTTGCTACCCTGAGTTGTCACAAAAGTAGATTGTGGGCAAGAACCCTGTGTCAAACAATAAATGTCTAACCTCAAACTAGGGGTATGTAATTTCCAATTTCGTAGCCAAAACTCTAATGTATCTATTCTTCCCTCAAGAAATTATGTTAGAAATTTAATTGACAATTGTTTTTGTTGTTGTTTTTTTTTTTTTTTTTTTTATCTTACACATACCTGCTAACATCAAATTTTATTTTGTCTAGTTTGTGACTTCTTATATGTTTAACAAAATGGCAGATAACGAAGGCTTAAACTGAATTTTATTATTTTAAGCAATTTGGAAGCAGGTCACCCAAGGAATATTTCTGTTAAATTATTTTTAAAGTTTGCTAGTTTTTGAAGCTTTTAATTTGTGAATGGTCAACAGTTTGTGAATGGTCAACAGTGTATTTGAAAAAATTTAATTTCAATAGAAGCCATAACTCTGTCAACATTTAGTGGTTTGTAACCAAAGTTGAACCTGATCTGTATTTTATGATGATACACCTATATACCAAAAATAATTTAAATATGTGAAGCCTTTCATGAGTTATTGTCCATGTTTTTCGGGAATTTAAGTCAAAAACGGGCCATAACTGTGTCAAAAGTTAGTGGTATGTAACCAAAGTCGAACTTGACCTGTATTTTACGATGCTACACATGTGTACCAAAAATTATTTAAATATGTCAAGCCATTGTTATCGTCAGGAAACTAGGTTTTTAGGGAATTAAAGTCAAATAAAGGGCCATAACTCCGTCAAAATTTAGTGGTTTATAAACAAAGTCGAACTTGTCCCGTATTTTATCATGATACACATGTATACCAAGAATTATTTGAATATGTCAAAGCATTCTTGAGTTATCGTCTGGAAATCATGTTTTTAAGGAATTTTAAGTCAGAGAGGGGCCATAACTCTGCCAAACTTCAGGGGTTTGTAACCAACATCGAACTTGACCTGTATTCTACGATGTTACACATGTGTACCAAAAAATATTTGAATACGTCAAACCTTTCTTGAGTTATCATCCGGAAACCATGTTAATGGGGAATTTTCAGTCGAGAAGGGGCCATGTCTCTGTCAAAATTTAGTGGTTTGTAACCAACATCGAACTTGACCTGTATTATATGATGTTACATATGTGTACCAAAAATTATTTGAATATGTCAAGCCTTTCTTGAGTTATCATCCGGAAACAAAAAAAACAACAGACCGACAGACCGACAAGCTTACTCCTATATACCCCCCCCCCCAAACTTCGTTTGTGGGCGTATAATTAAAAATTCAGTCGAACCTCATCGAAGTCATCCTGGCCAATAATAACGGACATTCTATCTAAAGATTTCATCGTTGTTTTTTAGACCCAGAAAAAAGTAAAGTTGTAGAACTAGCAAAATAAAAGCATTTGAGTTTGTTCTTTAAAATTAGTAAAGATAAATGATAAAATATTGCTACAAAAACAAGGATGGGCTTGGGTTAGTTGCGATTTACAAATGCATGGCATTTACTAGAGAAATTGCGTGTATAACTGGCAACAGTAAAACAAGAACGCTCAAAATGTACAATGTGAAACTGAAGTCTGTCTACAAGCAGTCGTTTTTGTTTTTTGGTGGCGAACAAATACAAGGAGTGAATTGGTACTTTTGATAACATTCATAACTTGACACTGTGCTTAATGATTTTGCAGATGTTAGATCATGTATCACGCCATACCAGCAATGTAGACAATTAAAATATTTACTTGTATGGATTTTCTCTAATACCCAAGGATGATTTCTGTTTAATTTGGTTGAATTCTGCCCAGGGTTTTAAGTGTTAACTGACACACTGACACAGGCACACACATCGGATGAATTATATCTTGGACTTTAAACAAACTTTTTAAAACACGTCCGGTGGAAAAGCAGGAGCCCATTAGTCACTTAACAAGTAAGCCACAAGTCACTAAATATTCATTGGACAGGAATTCTGCCCAGTGTTGAAAGTGTTAACTGACTCAATGACACACACACACAACAGACGAAACATACACAATAACAAGAGATGTTTGTAAAACATGTATGCCCGCCGACTTACAGGCAAGTTTTGAATATGTGCAATTGTTAAGAATTTTTTTTAATATGCAATCCCAAGCGAGGTCTCAATATACGGTATCTATGTATGAAGTTTAATTAAATATCTCGATGCGTTCTCAAGTTATTGAGCAGAAACCGTTTTTCTATTTTTAGTAATGGTGACCTTGACCCCACCCACCCCATATGAAATCCCAAGAGAGGTCTCATTATAAGGTATCTATGTATGAAGTTTCATTAAAATATATCGCTGCATTCTCAAGTTATTGAGCTGAAACTGTTTTTAGCTCACCTGAGCACAAAGTGCTCGTGGTGGGCTTTTGTGATCGCCCGTTGTCCGTCGTGCGTGCGTGTGTGCGTCGTCAACTTTTCATTCAAACAACATCTCCTCCTAAACCGCTTGGCAGATTTTCACGAAACTTCACAGGAATTATCCTTGGGTGGACCTCTTTCAAAGTTGTTCAAATCTTTTCGGTCCGCTGCATATGTAGGTCACCAGAGCTAAAAATAGATTAAAAAGCAAAAACTGTAAAAAATCTTCTCCTATGAAACCGCAAGGCTCAGGGCTTTCATATTTGACGTGTGACATCCCCTAGTGGTCCTCTACTAAGATTGTTCAAATGATACCCCTGGGGTCAAAACTGGCCACGCCCCAGGGGTCACATGGTTTATATAGACTTATATAGCAAAATGACTTTAAAAATCTTCTCCTCTGAAACCGCAAGGCCTAGAGGTTTCATATTTGGTATGTAACATTGTATAGTGGTCCTCTACAAAGATTGTTCAAATTATGCCCCTGAGGTTAAAACTGGCCACACCCCAGGGGTCACATGGTTTATATAGACTTAAATAGCAAAATCACTTAAAAAATCTTCTCCTCTGAAAGCGCAAGGCCCAGAGGTTTCATATTTGGTATGTAGCATTGCATAGTGGTCCTCTACAAAGAATGTTGAAATGATGCCCCTGGGGTCAAAACTGGCCACAATCCGGGGGTCACATGGTTTATAAAGACTTAAAAAGCCAAATTACTTTTAAAATCTTCTCCTCTGAAACTGCAAGGCCTAGAGATTTCATATTCGGTTGGTAACATTGTATAATGGTCCTCTACAAAGATTGTTCAAATGATGCCCCTGGGGTCAAAATTGGCCACACCCCGGGGGCGACATGGTTTATGTAGACTTAAATAGCAAAATGACTTAAAATCTTCTCCTCTGAATCCGCAAGGCCCAGAGGTTTTATATTTGGTATGTAACATTGTATAGTGGCCCTCTACAAAAATTGTTCAAATTATGCTCCTGGGGTCAAAACTGACTACACCCTGGGGATCACATTGTTTATACTGCAGCACTATAATTTAAATAAGCCTCCAACACTCAAAAATCAATACAGCAGACGACATTCCAGCCAGGTGTATACAGTGTGCTATTTTTAGATCTTATCAAACCAGCTAGCCAGTTACACAGTGTTGTGAGGGTGCTTTAGAGAATCGTTGGAGATGACCATTGAAATGCATAGAAAATGTTACCCACCAGCATGGTCAATCATGTTGTTGTGTAAGTAAATTAGCTGGATGTAATGTTTAGGCAATGTATAAGAAATGTAGTCAATCAGTCTTAGTATATAAGACCGTCTTATATCATATATTTTCACTTTAGATCTACAACATTGCATTTGTTTACAGGCAAAGTGTATATTTCTAATTTAATAATGAAATGCCAAATATGAAATGATAGCATTAGATCTATAAGTAGTCTAACTTAGGTGGAACTGCACAATTTTTTGTAAGACAAAATGATGCAGCAATCGAGTCTGTGGCTCTGACACCGCAGTCTGTTTCACCAGCATGTACAGAAACACGTAGCATAGAGCCTTAAGTCTAGTCATCTACTTTAAACCTTTCATTTGTACAGTTTAAATAAAATGTTTGCAGCACACACAAAACTACACACAGATCATGTCTCTCCAACAAAGTTCTTAATGCTTTGTTGGCAGCCTCCACCCAACGACCTCTTCTCAGAAGAACAACTTTTTAGTACCAGATATTTGACAGGGATTCCATATTTAATATGTGACATCCTCTAGTGGTCCTCTACTAAGATTGTTCAAATGATACCCCTGGGGTCAAAACTGGCCACGCCCCAGGGGTCACATGGTTTATATAGACTTATATATCAAAATGACTTTATAAATATTCTCCTATGAAACCGCAAGGCCCAGAGGTTTCATATTTGGTATATAACATTGTTTAGTGGTCCTCTACAAAGATTGTTCAATTGATGCCCCTGGGGTCAAAACTGGCCACACCCCAGGGCTCACATGGTTAATATAAATGTAAATAGCAAAATGACTTTTAAAAACTTCTCCTCTGAAACCACAAGGCCCAGAGGTTTCATATTTGGTTGGAAACATTGTATAAAGATTGTTCAAATGATGCCCCTGGGGTCAAAACTGGGCACACCCTAGGGGTCACCAGGTTTATATAGACTTAAATAGCAAAATGGCTTTAAAAATCTTCTCCTCTGAAACTGCAAGGCCCAGAGGTTTCATATGTGGTATACGACATTTATAGTGGTCCTCTGCAAAGATTGTTCAAATGATGTCCCATTAGTCAAAACTGGCCCTGCGCTGGGGGTCAATATACTTAAAAGGCGTCATCCAACTAGCTGGAACGGGCTAAAATGGTCGTGACACGGGTTGTTATTAGCGTTGATGTCGGAGGAACGAACACAGATGCTGTGATTGTCGCCAAATCCGACGGGAAATCAAAGTTAATCGCGAAATCCAAAACATCAACAACAGCGGACGTAACAACCGGTGTCACCAAAGCTATACACCTCGCGCTGATTGCCTCGCGGAAAGAAAATGCGAGTCTCGTCGTTCAGCAAGTTAACATGCGGACAACGCATTTTATAAACGCGGTGGTGGAAGGAAAACACTTGGTGAAAGTGGCGGTCATCAGACTCTGTGGAACGGCTTCCCGGAAGCTTCCTCCGTTCAGCGATTTCGAGAAGAGGTTAACAAAGTCGGTCCGTGATTCCTTGTTTATGGTCAACGGCGGGTACCAGTTTGATGGTCAAGAGATAACGCCTGTAAACGAGGAAGAAGTAGCAAGGTCTGTGCAGATCCTGAAAGCCAATGGCGAAAATAATATCGTCGTTTCTGGGATATTATCGCCGGTTCGTCAGGAACAGGAAACGCGGGTCGCCGAGATTATTCGGCGTCATTTTCCGGAAGCTAGCGTAACCGTCAGTCATGAGATTGGAAAGTTAGGCCTTCTGGAGCGGGAAAACGCGGCAGTGTTAAATGAATGCACCAAGCCATTGTGCTTCAAAACAATCCGCGGCTTTCGATCCGCCCTCGACACACTTGGTTTGAAATGTCCGCTTTATTTGACGCAGAATGACGGATCCATTCTCAGAGAAGAAAAGGCGTTGCGATTTCCGGTACTGTCGTTTGCTTCCGGCGCGACCAACAGCATGCGCGGCGCTGCGTTCTTATGCGGAATTAAAGACGCCCTTGTGGTCGACATTGGTGGAACCAGCACGGACGTTGGCCTGTTGCTGAGGGGATTTCCCAGGGAGGCTTGTGCGGAGGTCAAGATTGGCGGTATTCGAACCGACTTCCGGATGCCCGATGTCATGAGCATCGGTCTTGGTGGCGGTTCTTACGTCCGGCGGGCAACTGAAAAAGGAAAATCAAAGATGGCGGTAGGTCCGCAGAGTGCCGGCTGCCGCCTCGTGTCAGAAGCACTTGTTTTCGGAGACTCGTCCGGTATTCAAGACCGCGTCGCGACAGCAACAGATATCGCGGTGGCGGCGGGCATGACCGAAATTGGTCTGAAAGAAAACGTGGCCCATCTCGATCGAACATTCGTCGGCGACGCCGTGCCGACTATCCATGACATGCTGGCCATTTGCGTGGACAAGATGTGTTTCAACAACCGGAAGCTGCCTCTGATCCTTGCCGGCGGCGGAAGCATCATTGTAGACAAGAACGCGACGTTTGACGGCGTGTCAGAAATAATCGTTCCGGAACATTACAATGTAGCGAACGCTGTCGGTGCAGCGTTGAGTCAAGTTTCCGCAACAGTCGATCGTGTCGTCGATCTTGAGCAGTATATAAACAAACAGGATATGGAAACAAAAATGTCGTCTGCGTTGAGGGAAGCTCCAGACGGCAGCTAAAGAACGCTTACGAACGGAGTTTTACCAACGCGCCCGTGATGAGGCGATACGCGTTATTATTGACTCACTCAAAGCGGAAGCTATACGAGGTGGAGCCACCGATGACTCGCTGACCGTCGTTGAGAAAGAGGATGTCGCGCTGTCTTATGTTCCCGGGAACGTAACTCGCGTTAAAGGTATAAGGTACACGTAGGTTGACTTAGAAATTGTAATATGCTTTAATTAGTCAGGACTCGTAATACTTCGTTGTACTCGGGTGACACCTAGCCTTCAATGTAAGCTGTGTAATTGAAATAAAGCCTCTTCTGATTCCGCAGTAGGTGTGCAACACGCGCAGAGTTTTCTATAGACAAACAACAAAATTTTCCGTTGTTAAATCTCCAATAAAAATAGTTGTTGTTGAAGATGTTGTCGGATTATGTTAGAATCGAAATATTGTTCGCATCGTTGTTGTTGATCTGTAAATAAACAACCGTTTGTCGTTCTGGTGCGCGGTTAATACGGGGTAAACCTCTCGAGCTAACCCCCTCGTGATTTACTGGTAATTCTTTAGCACCAATAAAAACGACAATTCGAAAAGTATTTCTTAAATCAATTATTCACTCGCAATTGCAAAACTATCTTACCGGTAACGGCATACATTTTACCGGTACATGAGATATCACAGTAGTATTATGAGTGGGGTTTTACTATACTCCTCGTGTATTATTACATTTATTTGCAGTTAAGGTTGTGGGGGACATGAAACTCGAAGAGAGTTTTGAAGACTGTCAGGTTCCCGTTCAACAAACATCGCCACACCAGGTGGTCAGATCGACAGGAACCATGCTCACCCATGACGACGAACACATTCGCAGACAGGAACCGGAAGTAAATCCCGAAACTGGGGAGTGGCTATTGTCGAAATACGACCTGGAGTGCCTGAGTATTGGGGCGGGGGTGATGGGATGTGGCGGTGGAGGGAGTCCCCATCTTGGTCTGCTGCTCGCTAGGAAAGGCAAGTTGAGTGTAGTGACAGAGTAACAATGTTACGTCCGTTAAGGCACCGTCAGACTGTGGCGAATTGAGCTTCGAGTTTCGTACGCGTTATAACTCGCCTTACAGTAGCGGCGTTGGTCGCGGAATTGTTTCAATACATTTGAAACGGTTTAAAATTCTCGCTGCTGTTTAGCGAGTTCTGGCGACATAAGACATCATTGCGACATTGAACGACATGTGTTCAAGATCTACATGGCAACAGGCGAGTTGTGGCGAGAGTTACAACTCGCCAAAACTCGTACCTCGAATTCGCCACAGTGTGACAAGGCATTTAATAAGGTTGCAATTTAATGAATGTTTTTCGTTACGTTTTTGTTATCGTTTCGCGTTTGTGATGATTACTTGTCATTACTTCTGTTTCAACAAGTTATATAACCGCAAAACGACTCGTGAAAATCCAGCTGAAATAAATTTCACAAGCATAACGCGACTAAATGTGGGTAGCAAAACTCTTTAAATACACACTGCCTCTTCAATATAAATGTATTTATGCGACTTGCACAAGCTCACGATAAGTCAATGCAAAAAATCACGATTTTACACCTCATCAGTTTTGCTTGTTATCGGTAAACTCTTTCCAGTTCTCGAAAGCGGGAAGAAAATCCGAGTTGCCACCCCTGAACGAATTTTCCGTTCTGTAGCGAACGCAGACGACACTGTTATAATGGTAGCGGGCATGGGGGCGCCACTGATCGTCCACGAAAAGCTCGTAGCCGGAAATGAACTAGAGGGGGCGCTGCAGTGTATGAAGGATCTGTACGAATGTGGCCAGTACAACGACGAAGCCGGTGACCTCAAGGTCACAGACGACGTCGAGGTCAAGGTCGGGGACGGCGTTGTTTACATTGATAACTACGCGCCTAAGACAAGATCCGGCCGGTTACGTATCGCTGCGGTTATGAGCTGCGAGATTGGCGGTATGAACTGCATGGAGCCGCTGCTAGTGGCGGCCGAGCTGGGGGTTCCGGTGCTGGACTGCGACGGCATGGGTCGCGCCTTTCCGGAACTGCAGATGTTCGCGCCGTTCATATACGGGTTTAAACCCTACCCAGCGTCCCTGGCGGACGATAAAGGTCGACGCGCGGCTGTGCTGAGAGTCGACTCGCCCAAGCGCTTAGAGAACCACTTCCGGGACGTGACCATTAGCATGGGCTGTAGCAGCGGCCTCTGCATGGCTCCAATGCGCATAGAGGATGTAACGAAGTACACAGTGCGCCACAGTGTCAGCCACGCGTGGCGCATCGGAGATACGATCCTGCAGGCGCGATCCTCGAACGGCGATCCGGTGGCGGCGCTAATAGAGGCGGAGGCCGGCCGCTACCTGGTGTACGGCAAGGTCACAGACTTGCTGCGTGCGACGACCGGTGGCTTCAACAAGGGAAAAATAGATATCGAGGGCCTGGACAATGATACCGGAAGGAGAATTACAGTGGAGTTTCAAAACGAGTTCCTGGTTGTCCGGGAGACCACTGGTGGTCAGAAGAGCGTCCTGACCTCCGTACCGGATCTGATAGCGCTCCTGGACGCCGACACGTCGCAGCCGATACCGACGGAAGAGGCCGGCTTCGGAATGCGGGTCGCTATCGTCGGTTTCAGGGTAAATCCGATGATGTCTAGTGAGAAAGCTCTCGAATTTGTGGGGCCGAAGGCTTTTGGCTTGACTGATGTAGAATACAAACCTATTGGCGAGTTTAAAGACCGCGGCTCGATCGCTCGAAATATTGCAGTGTCTACTAATTAGGCTTCAAAACTGTAGTGTCATTATGAAGAGATATGATTTCATTTACACCTGAATTTCTTTAACAGTGCTTATATACACAATCAAGATAAGAATACATTAAACCAGTAACAAACAGAATTTATACGCTTTCATGCCCTTTAAACAATACAAAGTTAAAATACACTCAAACATAGTACAAGAGGGCCAAAGTGGCCCTGGGTTGCTACCCTGAGTTGTCACAAAAGTAGATTGTGGGCAAGAACCCTGTGTCAAACAATAAATGTCTAACCTCAAACTAGGGGTATGTAATTTCCAATTTCGTAGCCAAAACTCTAATGTATCTATTCTTCCCTCAAGAAATTATGTTAGAAATTTAATTGACAATTGTTTTTGTTGTTGTTTTTTTTTTTTTTTTTTTTATCTTACACATACCTGCTAACATCAAATTTTATTTTGTCTAGTTTGTGACTTCTTATATGTTTAACAAAATGGCAGATAACGAAGGCTTAAACTGAATTTTATTATTTTAAGCAATTTGGAAGCAGGTCACCCAAGGAATATTTCTGTTAAATTATTTTTAAAGTTTGCTAGTTTTTGAAGCTTTTAATTTGTGAATGGTCAACAGTGTATTTGAAAAAATTTAATTTCAATAGAAGCCATAACTCTGTCAACATTTAGTGGTTTGTAACCAAAGTTGAACCTGATCTGTATTTTATGATGATACACCTATATACCAAAAATAATTTAAATATGTGAAGCCTTTCATGAGTTATTGTCCATGTTTTTCGGGAATTTAAGTCAATAACGGGCCATAACTGTGTCAAAAGTTAGTGGTATGTAACCAAAGTCGAACTTGACCTGTATTTTACGATGCTACACATGTGTACCAAAAATTATTTAAATATGTCAAGCCATTGTTATCGTCAGGAAACTAGGTTTTTAGGGAATTAAAGTCAAATAAAGGGCCATAACTCCGTCAAAATTTAGTGGTTTATAAACAAAGTCGAACTTGTCCCGTATTTTATCATGATACACATGTATACCAAGAATTATTTGAATATGTCAAAGCATTCTTGAGTTATCGTCTGGAAATCATGTTTTTAAGGAATTTTAAGTCAGAGAGGGGCCATAACTCTGCCAAACTTCAGTGGTTTGTAACCAACATCGAACTTGACCTGTATTCTACGATGTTACACATGTGTACCAAAAAATATTTGAATACGTCAAACCTTTCTTGAGTTATCATCCGGAAACCATGTTAATGGGGAATTTTCAGTCGAGAAGGGGCCATGTCTCTGTCAAAATTTAGTGGTTTGTAACCAACATCGAACTTGACCTGTATTATATGATGTTACATATGTGTACCAAAAATTATTTGAATATGTCAAGCCTTTCTTGAGTTATCATCCGGAAACAAAAAAAACAACAGACCGACAGACCGACAAGCTTACTCCTATATACCCCCCCCCCCCCAAACTTCGTTTGTGGGCGTATAATTAAAAATTCAGTCGAACCTCATCGAAGTCATCCTGGCCAATAATAACGGACATTCTATCTAAAGATTTCATCGTTGTTTTTTAGACCCAGAAAAAAGTAAAGTTGTAGAACTAGCAAAATAAAAGCATTTGAGTTTGTTCTTTAAAATTAGTAAAGATAAATGATAAAATATTGCTACAAAAACAAGGATGGGCTTGGGTTAGTTGCGATTTACAAATGCATGGCATTTACTAGAGAAATTGCGTGTATAACTGGCAACAGTAAAACAAGAACGCTCAAAATGTACAATGTGAAACTGAAGTCTGTCTACAAGCAGTCGTTTTTGTTTTTTGGTGGCGAACAAATACAAGGAGTGAATTGGTACTTTTGATAACATTCATAACTTGACACTGTGCTTAATGATTTTGCAGATGTTAGATCATGTATCACGCCATACCAGCAATGTAGACAATTAAAATATTTACTTGTATGGATTTTCTCTAATACCCAAGGATGATTTCTGTTTAATTTGGTTGAATTCTGCCCAGGGTTTTAAGTGTTAACTGACACACTGACACAGGCACACACATCGGATGAATTATATCTTGGACTTTAAACAAACTTTTTAAAACACGTCCGGTGGAAAAGCAGGAGCCCATTAGTCACTTAACAAGTAAGCCACAAGTCACTAAATATTCATTGGACAGGAATTCTGCCCAGTGTTGAAAGTGTTAACTGACTCAATGACACACACACACAACAGACGAAACATACACAATAACAAGAGATGTTTGTAAAACATGTATGCCCGCCGACTTACAGGCAAGTTTTGAATATGTGCAATTGTTAAGAATTTTTTTTAATATGCAATCCCAAGCGAGGTCTCAATATACGGTATCTATGTATGAAGTTTAATTAAATATCTCGATGCGTTCTCAAGTTATTGAGCAGAAACCGTTTTTCTATTTTTAGTAATGGTGACCTTGACCCCACCCACCCCATATGAAATCCCAAGAGAGGTCTCATTATAAGGTATCTATGTATGAAGTTTCATTAAAATATATCGCTGCATTCTCAAGTTATTGAGCTGAAACTGTTTTTAGCTCACCTGAGCACAAAGTGCTCGTGGTGGGCTTTTGTGATCGCCCGTTGTCCGTCGTGCGTGCGTGTGTGCGTCGTCAACTTTTCATTCAAACAACATCTCCTCCTAAACCGCTTGGCAGATTTTCACGAAACTTCACAGGAATTATCCTTGGGTGGACCTCTTTCAAAGTTGTTCAAATCTTTTCGGTCCGCTGCATATGTAGGTCACCAGAGCTAAAAATAGATTAAAAAGCAAAAACTGTAAAAAATCTTCTCCTATGAAACCGCAAGGCTCAGGGCTTTCATATTTGACGTGTGACATCCCCTAGTGGTCCTCTACTAAGATTGTTCAAATGATACCCCTGGGGTCAAAACTGGCCACGCCCCAGGGGTCACATGGTTTATATAGACTTATATAGCAAAATGACTTTAAAAATCTTCTCCTCTGAAACCGCAAGGCCTAGAGGTTTCATATTTGGTATGTAACATTGTATAGTGGTCCTCTACAAAGATTGTTCAAATTATGCCCCTGAGGTTAAAACTGGCCACACCCCAGGGGTCACATGGTTTATATAGACTTAAATAGCAAAATCACTTACAAAATCTTCTCCTCTGAAAGCGCAAGGCCCAGAGGTTTCATATTTGGTATGTAGCATTGCATAGTGGTCCTCTACAAAGAATGTTGAAATGATGCCCCTGGGGTCAAAACTGGCCACAATCCGGGGGTCACATGGTTTATAAAGACTTAAAAAGCCAAATTACTTTTAAAATCTTCTCCTCTGAAACTGCAAGGCCTAGAGATTTCATATTCGGTTGGTAACATTGTATAATGGTCCTCTACAAAGATTGTTCAAATGATGCCCCTGGGGTCAAAATTGGCCACACCCCGGGGGCGACATGGTTTATGTAGACTTAAATAGCAAAATGACTTAAAATCTTCTCCTCTGAATCCGCAAGGCCCAGAGGTTTTATATTTGGTATGTAACATTGTATAGTGGCCCTCTACAAAAATTGTTCAAATTATGCTCCTGGGGTCAAAACTGACTACACCCTGGGGATCACATTGTTTATACTGCAGCACTATAATTTCAATAAGCCTCCAACACTCAAAAATCAATACAGCAGACGACATTCCAGCCAGGTGTATACAGTGTGCTATTTTTAGATCTTATCAAACCAGCTAGCCAGTTACACAGTGTTGTGAGGGTGCTTTAGAGAATCGTTGGAGATGACCATTGAAATGCATAGAAAATGTTACCCACCAGCATGGTCAATCATGTTGTTGTGTAAGTAAATTAGCTGGATGTAATGTTTAGGCAATGTATAAGAAATGTAGTCAATCAGTCTTAGTATATAAGACCGTCTTATATCATATATTTTCACTTTAGATCTACAACATTGCATTTGTTTACAGGCAAAGTGTATATTTCTAATTTAATAATGAAATGCCAAATATGAAATGATAGCATTAGATCTATAAGTAGTCTAACTTAGGTGGAACTGCACAATTTTTTGTAAGACAAAATGATGCAGCAATCGAGTCTGTGGCTCTGACACCGCAGTCTGTTTCACCAGCATGTACAGAAACACGTAGCATAGAGCCTTAAGTCTAGTCATCTACTTTAAACCTTTCATTTGTACAGTTTAAATAAAATGTTTGCAGCACACACAAAACTACACACAGATCATGTCTCTCCAACAAAGTTCTTAATGCTTTGTCGGCAGCCTCCACCCAACGACCTCTTCTCAGAAGAACAACTTTTTAGTACCAGATATTTGACAGGGATTCCATATTTAATATGTGACATCCTCTAGTGGTCCTCTACTAAGATTGTTCAAATGATACCCCTGGGGTCAAAACTGGCCACGCCCCAGGGGTCACATGGTTTATATAGACTTATATATCAAAATGACTTTAAAAATATTCTCCTATGAAACCGCAAGGCCCAGAGGTTTCATATTTGGTATATAACATTGTTTAGTGGTCCTCTACAAAGATTGTTCAATTGATGCCCCTGGGGTCAAAACTGGCCACACCCCAGGGCTCACATGGTTAATATAAATGTAAATAGCAAAATGACTTTTAAAAACTTCTCCTCTGAAACCACAAGGCCCAGAGGTTTCATATTTGGTTGGAAACATTGTATAAAGATTGTTCAAATGATGCCCCTGGGGTCAAAACTGGGCACACCCTAGGGGTCACCAGGTTTATATAGACTTAAATAGCAAAATGGCTTTAAAAATCTTCTCCTCTGAAACTGCAAGGCCCAGAGGTTTCATATGTGGTATACGACATTTATAGTGGTCCTCTGCAAAGATTGTTCAAATGATGTCCCATTAGTCAAAACTGGCCCTGCGCTGGGGGTCAATATACTTAAAAGGCGTCATCCAACTAGCTGGAACGGGCTAAAATGGTCGTGACACGGGTTGTTATTAGCGTTGATGTCGGAGGAACGAACACAGATGCTGTGATTGTCGCCAAATCCGACGGGAAATCAAAGTTAATCGCGAAATCCAAAACATCAACAACAGCGGACGTAACAACCGGTGTCACCAAAGCTATACACCTCGCGCTGATTGCCTCGCGGAAAGAAAATGCGAGTCTCGTCGTTCAGCAAGTTAACATGCGGACAACGCATTTTATAAACGCGGTGGTGGAAGGAAAACACTTGGTGAAAGTGGCGGTCATCAGACTCTGTGGAACGGCTTCCCGGAAGCTTCCTCCGTTCAGCGATTTCGAGAAGAGGTTAACAAAGTCGGTCCGTGATTCCTTGTTTATGGTCAACGGCGGGTACCAGTTTGATGGTCAAGAGATAACGCCTGTAAACGAGGAAGAAGTAGCAAGGTCTGTGCAGATCCTGAAAGCCAATGGCGAAAATAATATCGTCGTTTCTGGGATATTATCGCCGGTTCGTCAGGAACAGGAAACGCGGGTCGCCGAGATTATTCGGCGTCATTTTCCGGAAGCTAGCGTAACCGTCAGTCATGAGATTGGAAAGTTAGGCCTTCTGGAGCGGGAAAACGCGGCAGTGTTAAATGAATGCACCAAGCCATTGTGCTTCAAAACAATCCGCGGCTTTCGATCCGCCCTCGACACACTTGGTTTGAAATGTCCGCTTTATTTGACGCAGAATGACGGATCCATTCTCAGAGAAGAAAAGGCGTTGCGATTTCCGGTACTGTCGTTTGCTTCCGGCGCGACCAACAGCATGCGCGGCGCTGCGTTCTTATGCGGAATTAAAGACGCCCTTGTGGTCGACATTGGTGGAACCAGCACGGACGTTGGCCTGTTGCTGAGGGGATTTCCCAGGGAGGCTTGTGCGGAGGTCAAGATTGGCGGTATTCGAACCGACTTCCGGATGCCCGATGTCATGAGCATCGGTCTTGGTGGCGGTTCTTACGTCCGGCGGGCAACTGAAAAAGGAAAATCAAAGATGGCGGTAGGTCCGCAGAGTGCCGGCTGCCGCCTCGTGTCAGAAGCACTTGTTTTCGGAGACTCGTCCGGTATTCAAGACCGCGTCGCGACAGCAACAGATATCGCGGTGGCGGCGGGCATGACCGAAATTGGTCTGAAAGAAAACGTGGCCCATCTCGATCGAACATTCGTCGGCGACGCCGTGCCGACTATCCATGACATGCTGGCCATTTGCGTGGACAAGATGTGTTTCAACAACCGGAAGCTGCCTCTGATCCTTGCCGGCGGCGGAAGCATCATTGTAGACAAGAACGCGACGTTTGACGGCGTGTCAGAAATAATCGTTCCGGAACATTACAATGTAGCGAACGCTGTCGGTGCAGCGTTGAGTCAAGTTTCCGCAACAGTCGATCGTGTCGTCGATCTTGAGCAGTATATAAACAAACAGGATATGGAAACAAAAATGTCGTCTGCGTTGAGGGAAGCTCCAGACGGCAGCTAAAGAACGCTTACGAACGGAGTTTTACCAACGCGCCCGTGATGAGGCGATACGCGTTATTATTGACTCACTCAAAGCGGAAGCTATACGAGGTGGAGCCACCGATGACTCGCTGACCGTCGTTGAGAAAGAGGATGTCGCGCTGTCTTATGTTCCCGGGAACGTAACTCGCGTTAAAGGTATAAGGTACACGTAGGTTGACTTAGAAATTGTAATATGCTTTAATTAGTCAGGACTCGTAATACTTCGTTGTACTCGGGTGACACCTAGCCTTCAATGTAAGCTGTGTAATTGAAATAAAGCCTCTTCTGATTCCGCAGTAGGTGTGCAACACGCGCAGAGTTTTCTATAGACAAACAACAACATTTTCCGTTGTTAAATCTCCAATAAAAATAGTTGTTGTTGAAGATGTTGTCGGATTATGTTAGAATCGAAATATTGTTCGCATCGTTGTTGTTGATCTGTAAATAAACAACCGTTTGTCGTTCTGGTGCGCGGTTAATACGGGGTAAACCTCTCGAGCTAACCCCCTCGTGATTTACTGGTAATTCTTTAGCACCAATAAAAACGACAATTCGAAAAGTATTTCTTAAATCAATTATTCACTCGCAATTGCAAAACTATCTTACCGGTAACGGCATACATTTTACCGGTACATGAGATATCACAGTAGTATTATGAGTGGGGTTTTACTATACTCCTCGTGTATTATTACATTTATTTGCAGTTAAGGTTGTGGGGGACATGAAACTCGAAGAGAGTTTTGAAGACTGTCAGGTTCCCGTTCAACAAACATCGCCACACCAGGTGGTCAGATCGACAGGAACCATGCTCACCCATGACGACGAACACATTCGCAGACAGGAACCGGAAGTAAATCCCGAAACTGGGGAGTGGCTATTGTCGAAATACGACCTGGAGTGCCTGAGTATTGGGGCGGGGGTGATGGGATGTGGCGGTGGAGGGAGTCCCCATCTTGGTCTGCTGCTCGCTAGGAAAGGCAAGTTGAGTGTAGTGACAGAGTAACAATGTTACGTCCGTTAAGGCACCGTCAGACTGTGGCGAATTGAGCTTCGAGTTTCGTACGCGTTATAACTCGCCTTACAGTAGCGGCGTTGGTCGCGGAATTGTTTCAATACATTTGAAACGGTTTAAAATTCTCGCTGCTGTTTAGCGAGTTCTGGCGACATAAGACATCATTGCGACATTGAACGACATGTGTTCAAGATCTACATGGCAACAGGCGAGTTGTGGCGAGAGTTACAACTCGCCAAAACTCGTACCTCGAATTCGCCACAGTGTGACAAGGCATTTAATAAGGTTGCAATTTAATGAATGTTTTTCGTTACGTTTTTGTTATCGTTTCGCGTTTGTGATGATTACTTGTCATTACTTCTGTTTCAACAAGTTATATAACCGCAAAACGACTCGTGAAAATCCAGCTGAAATAAATTTCACAAGCATAACGCGACTAAATGTGGGTAGCAAAACTCTTTAAATACACACTGCCTCTTCAATATAAATGTATTTATGCGACTTGCACAAGCTCACGATAAGTCAATGCAAAAAATCACGATTTTACACCTCATCAGTTTTGCTTGTTATCGGTAAACTCTTTCCAGTTCTCGAAAGCGGGAAGAAAATCCGAGTTGCCACCCCTGAACGAATTTTCCGTTCTGTAGCGAACGCAGACGACACTGTTATAATGGTAGCGGGCATGGGGGCGCCACTGATCGTCCACGAAAAGCTCGTAGCCGGAAATGAACTAGAGGGGGCGCTGCAGTGTATGAAGGATCTGTACGAATGTGGCCAGTACAACGACGAAGCCGGTGACCTCAAGGTCACAGACGACGTCGAGGTCAAGGTCGGGGACGGCGTTGTTTACATTGATAACTACGCGCCTAAGACAAGATCCGGCCGGTTACGTATCGCTGCGGTTATGAGCTGCGAGATTGGCGGTATGAACTGCATGGAGCCGCTGCTAGTGGCGGCCGAGCTGGGGGTTCCGGTGCTGGACTGCGACGGCATGGGTCGCGCCTTTCCGGAACTGCAGATGTTCGCGCCGTTCATATACGGGTTTAAACCCTACCCAGCGTCCCTGGCGGACGATAAAGGTCGACGCGCGGCTGTGCTGAGAGTCGACTCGCCCAAGCGCTTAGAGAACCACTTCCGGGACGTGACCATTAGCATGGGCTGTAGCAGCGGCCTCTGCATGGCTCCAATGCGCATAGAGGATGTAACGAAGTACACAGTGCGCCACAGTGTCAGCCACGCGTGGCGCATCGGAGATACGATCCTGCAGGCGCGATCCTCGAACGGCGATCCGGTGGCGGCGCTAATAGAGGCGGAGGCCGGCCGCTACCTGGTGTACGGCAAGGTCACAGACTTGCTGCGTGCGACGACCGGTGGCTTCAACAAGGGAAAAATAGATATCGAGGGCCTGGACAATGATACCGGAAGGAGAATTACAGTGGAGTTTCAAAACGAGTTCCTGGTTGTCCGGGAGACCACTGGTGGTCAGAAGAGCGTCCTGACCTCCGTACCGGATCTGATAGCGCTCCTGGACGCCGACACGTCGCAGCCGATACCGACGGAAGAGGCCGGCTTCGGAATGCGGGTCGCTATCGTCGGTTTCAGGGTAAATCCGATGATGTCTAGTGAGAAAGCTCTCGAATTTGTGGGGCCGAAGGCTTTTGGCTTGACTGATGTAGAATACAAACCTATTGGCGAGTTTAAAGACCGCGGCTCGATCGCTCGAAATATTGCAGTGTCTACTAATTAGGCTTCAAAACTGTAGTGTCATTATGAAGAGATATGATTTCATTTACACCTGAATTTCTTTAACAGTGCTTATATACACAATCAAGATAAGAATACATTAAACCAGTAACAAACAGAATTTATACGCTTTCATGCCCTTTAAACAATACAAAGTTAAAATACACTCAAACATAGTACAAGAGGGCCAAAGTGGCCCTGGGTTGCTACCCTGAGTTGTCACAAAAGTAGATTGTGGGCAAGAACCCTGTGTCAAACAATAAATGTCTAACCTCAAACTAGGGGTATGTAATTTCCAATTTCGTAGCCAAAACTCTAATGTATCTATTCTTCCCTCAAGAAATTATGTTAGAAATTTAATTGACAATTGTTTTTGTTGTTGTTTTTTTTTTTTTTTTTTTTATCTTACACATACCTGCTAACATCAAATTTTATTTTGTCTAGTTTGTGACTTCTTATATGTTTAACAAAATGGCAGATAACGAAGGCTTAAACTGAATTTTATTATTTTAAGCAATTTGGAAGCAGGTCACCCAAGGAATATTTCTGTTAAATTATTTTTAAAGTTTGCTAGTTTTTGAAGCTTTTAATTTGTGAATGGTCAACAGTGTATTTGAAAAAATTTAATTTCAATAGAAGCCATAACTCTGTCAACATTTAGTGGTTTGTAACCAAAGTTGAACCTGATCTGTATTTTATGATGATACACCTATATACCAAAAATAATTTAAATATGTGAAGCCTTTCATGAGTTATTGTCCATGTTTTTCGGGAATTTAAGTCAATAACGGGCCATAACTGTGTCAAAAGTTAGTGGTATGTAACCAAAGTCGAACTTGACCTGTATTTTACGATGCTACACATGTGTACCAAAAATTATTTAAATATGTCAAGCCATTGTTATCGTCAGGAAACTAGGTTTTTAGGGAATTAAAGTCAAATAAAGGGCCATAACTCCGTCAAAATTTAGTGGTTTATAAACAAAGTCGAACTTGTCCCGTATTTTATCATGATACACATGTATACCAAGAATTATTTGAATATGTCAAAGCATTCTTGAGTTATCGTCTGGAAATCATGTTTTTAAGGAATTTTAAGTCAGAGAGGGGCCATAACTCTGCCAAACTTCAGTGGTTTGTAACCAACATCGAACTTGACCTGTATTCTACGATGTTACACATGTGTACCAAAAAATATTTGAATACGTCAAACCTTTCTTGAGTTATCATCCGGAAACCATGTTAATGGGGAATTTTCAGTCGAGAAGGGGCCATGTCTCTGTCAAAATTTAGTGGTTTGTAACCAACATCGAACTTGACCTGTATTATATGATGTTACATATGTGTACCAAAAATTATTTGAATATGTCAAGCCTTTCTTGAGTTATCATCCGGAAACAAAAAAAACAACAGACCGACAGACCGACAAGCTTACTCCTATATACCCCCCCCCCCCCAAACTTCGTTTGTGGGCGTATAATTAAAAATTCAGTCGAACCTCATCGAAGTCATCCTGGCCAATAATAACGGACATTCTATCTAAAGATTTCATCGTTGTTTTTTAGACCCAGAAAAAAGTAAAGTTGTAGAACTAGCAAAATAAAAGCATTTGAGTTTGTTCTTTAAAATTAGTAAAGATAAATGATAAAATATTGCTACAAAAACAAGGATGGGCTTGGGTTAGTTGCGATTTACAAATGCATGGCATTTACTAGAGAAATTGCGTGTATAACTGGCAACAGTAAAACAAGAACGCTCAAAATGTACAATGTGAAACTGAAGTCTGTCTACAAGCAGTCGTTTTTGTTTTTTGGTGGCGAACAAATACAAGGAGTGAATTGGTACTTTTGATAACATTCATAACTTGACACTGTGCTTAATGATTTTGCAGATGTTAGATCATGTATCACGCCATACCAGCAATGTAGACAATTAAAATATTTACTTGTATGGATTTTCTCTAATACCCAAGGATGATTTCTGTTTAATTTGGTTGAATTCTGCCCAGGGTTTTAAGTGTTAACTGACACACTGACACAGGCACACACATCGGATGAATTATATCTTGGACTTTAAACAAACTTTTTAAAACACGTCCGGTGGAAAAGCAGGAGCCCATTAGTCACTTAACAAGTAAGCCACAAGTCACTAAATATTCATTGGACAGGAATTCTGCCCAGTGTTGAAAGTGTTAACTGACTCAATGACACACACACACAACAGACGAAACATACACAATAACAAGAGATGTTTGTAAAACATGTATGCCCGCCGACTTACAGGCAAGTTTTGAATATGTGCAATTGTTAAGAATTTTTTTTAATATGCAATCCCAAGCGAGGTCTCAATATACGGTATCTATGTATGAAGTTTAATTAAATATCTCGATGCGTTCTCAAGTTATTGAGCAGAAACCGTTTTTCTATTTTTAGTAATGGTGACCTTGACCCCACCCACCCCATATGAAATCCCAAGAGAGGTCTCATTATAAGGTATCTATGTATGAAGTTTCATTAAAATATATCGCTGCATTCTCAAGTTATTGAGCTGAAACTGTTTTTAGCTCACCTGAGCACAAAGTGCTCGTGGTGGGCTTTTGTGATCGCCCGTTGTCCGTCGTGCGTGCGTGTGTGCGTCGTCAACTTTTCATTCAAACAACATCTCCTCCTAAACCGCTTGGCAGATTTTCACGAAACTTCACAGGAATTATCCTTGGGTGGACCTCTTTCAAAGTTGTTCAAATCTTTTCGGTCCGCTGCATATGTAGGTCACCAGAGCTAAAAATAGATTAAAAAGCAAAAACTGTAAAAAATCTTCTCCTATGAAACCGCAAGGCTCAGGGCTTTCATATTTGACGTGTGACATCCCCTAGTGGTCCTCTACTAAGATTGTTCAAATGATACCCCTGGGGTCAAAACTGGCCACGCCCCAGGGGTCACATGGTTTATATAGACTTATATAGCAAAATGACTTTAAAAATCTTCTCCTCTGAAACCGCAAGGCCTAGAGGTTTCATATTTGGTATGTAACATTGTATAGTGGTCCTCTACAAAGATTGTTCAAATTATGCCCCTGAGGTTAAAACTGGCCACACCCCAGGGGTCACATGGTTTATATAGACTTAAATAGCAAAATCACTTACAAAATCTTCTCCTCTGAAAGCGCAAGGCCCAGAGGTTTCATATTTGGTATGTAGCATTGCATAGTGGTCCTCTACAAAGAATGTTGAAATGATGCCCCTGGGGTCAAAACTGGCCACAATCCGGGGGTCACATGGTTTATAAAGACTTAAAAAGCCAAATTACTTTTAAAATCTTCTCCTCTGAAACTGCAAGGCCTAGAGATTTCATATTCGGTTGGTAACATTGTATAATGGTCCTCTACAAAGATTGTTCAAATGATGCCCCTGGGGTCAAAATTGGCCACACCCCGGGGGCGACATGGTTTATGTAGACTTAAATAGCAAAATGACTTAAAATCTTCTCCTCTGAATCCGCAAGGCCCAGAGGTTTTATATTTGGTATGTAACATTGTATAGTGGCCCTCTACAAAAATTGTTCAAATTATGCTCCTGGGGTCAAAACTGACTACACCCTGGGGATCACATTGTTTATACTGCAGCACTATAATTTCAATAAGCCTCCAACACTCAAAAATCAATACAGCAGACGACATTCCAGCCAGGTGTATACAGTGTGCTATTTTTAGATCTTATCAAACCAGCTAGCCAGTTACACAGTGTTGTGAGGGTGCTTTAGAGAATCGTTGGAGATGACCATTGAAATGCATAGAAAATGTTACCCACCAGCATGGTCAATCATGTTGTTGTGTAAGTAAATTAGCTGGATGTAATGTTTAGGCAATGTATAAGAAATGTAGTCAATCAGTCTTAGTATATAAGACCGTCTTATATCATATATTTTCACTTTAGATCTACAACATTGCATTTGTTTACAGGCAAAGTGTATATTTCTAATTTAATAATGAAATGCCAAATATGAAATGATAGCATTAGATCTATAAGTAGTCTAACTTAGGTGGAACTGCACAATTTTTTGTAAGACAAAATGATGCAGCAATCGAGTCTGTGGCTCTGACACCGCAGTCTGTTTCACCAGCATGTACAGAAACACGTAGCATAGAGCCTTAAGTCTAGTCATCTACTTTAAACCTTTCATTTGTACAGTTTAAATAAAATGTTTGCAGCACACACAAAACTACACACAGATCATGTCTCTCCAACAAAGTTCTTAATGCTTTGTTGGCAGCCTCCACCCAACGACCTCTTCTCAGAAGAACAACTTTTTAGTACCAGATATTTGACAGGGATTCCATATTTAATATGTGACATCCTCTAGTGGTCCTCTACTAAGATTGTTCAAATGATACCCCTGGGGTCAAAACTGGCCACGCCCCAGGGGTCACATGGTTTATATAGACTTATATATCAAAATGACTTTAAAAATATTCTCCTATGAAACCGCAAGGCCCAGAGGTTTCATATTTGGTATATAACATTGTTTAGTGGTCCTCTACAAAGATTGTTCAATTGATGCCCCTGGGGTCAAAACTGGCCACACCCCAGGGCTCACATGGTTAATATAAATGTAAATAGCAAAATGACTTTTAAAAACTTCTCCTCTGAAACCACAAGGCCCAGAGGTTTCATATTTGGTTGGAAACATTGTATAAAGATTGTTCAAATGATGCCCCTGGGGTCAAAACTGGGCACACCCTAGGGGTCACCAGGTTTATATAGACTTAAATAGCAAAATGGCTTTAAAAATCTTCTCCTCTGAAACTGCAAGGCCCAGAGGTTTCATATGTGGTATACGACATTTATAGTGGTCCTCTGCAAAGATTGTTCAAATGATGTCCCATTAGTCAAAACTGGCCCTGCGCTGGGGGTCAATATACTTAAAAGGCGTCATCCAACTAGCTGGAACGGGCTAAAATGGTCGTGACACGGGTTGTTATTAGCGTTGATGTCGGAGGAACGAACACAGATGCTGTGATTGTCGCCAAATCCGACGGGAAATCAAAGTTAATCGCGAAATCCAAAACATCAACAACAGCGGACGTAACAACCGGTGTCACCAAAGCTATACACCTCGCGCTGATTGCCTCGCGGAAAGAAAATGCGAGTCTCGTCGTTCAGCAAGTTAACATGCGGACAACGCATTTTATAAACGCGGTGGTGGAAGGAAAACACTTGGTGAAAGTGGCGGTCATCAGACTCTGTGGAACGGCTTCCCGGAAGCTTCCTCCGTTCAGCGATTTCGAGAAGAGGTTAACAAAGTCGGTCCGTGATTCCTTGTTTATGGTCAACGGCGGGTACCAGTTTGATGGTCAAGAGATAACGCCTGTAAACGAGGAAGAAGTAGCAAGGTCTGTGCAGATCCTGAAAGCCAATGGCGAAAATAATATCGTCGTTTCTGGGATATTATCGCCGGTTCGTCAGGAACAGGAAACGCGGGTCGCCGAGATTATTCGGCGTCATTTTCCGGAAGCTAGCGTAACCGTCAGTCATGAGATTGGAAAGTTAGGCCTTCTGGAGCGGGAAAACGCGGCAGTGTTAAATGAATGCACCAAGCCATTGTGCTTCAAAACAATCCGCGGCTTTCGATCCGCCCTCGACACACTTGGTTTGAAATGTCCGCTTTATTTGACGCAGAATGACGGATCCATTCTCAGAGAAGAAAATGCGTTGCGATTTCCGGTACTGTCGTTTGCTTCCGGCGCGACCAACAGCATGCGCGGCGCTGCGTTCTTATGCGGAATTAAAGACGCCCTTGTGGTCGACATTGGTGGAACCAGCACGGACGTTGGCCTGTTGCTGAGGGGATTTCCCAGGGAGGCTTGTGCGGAGGTCAAGATTGGCGGTATTCGAACCGACTTCCGGATGCCCGATGTCATGAGCATCGGTCTTGGTGGCGGTTCTTACGTCCGGCGGGCAACTGAAAAAGGAAAATCAAAGATGGCGGTAGGTCCGCAGAGTGCCGGCTGCCGCCTCGTGTCAGAAGCACTTGTTTTCGGAGACTCGTCCGGTATTCAAGACCGCGTCGCGACAGCAACAGATATCGCGGTGGCGGCGGGCATGACCGAAATTGGTCTGAAAGAAAACGTGGCCCATCTCGATCGAACATTCGTCGGCGACGCCGTGCCGACTATCCATGACATGCTGGCCATTTGCGTGGACAAGATGTGTTTCAACAACCGGAAGCTGCCTCTGATCCTTGCCGGCGGCGGAAGCATCATTGTAGACAAGAACGCGACGTTTGACGGCGTGTCAGAAATAATCGTTCCGGAACATTACAATGTAGCGAACGCTGTCGGTGCAGCGTTGAGTCAAGTTTCCGCAACAGTCGATCGTGTCGTCGATCTTGAGCAGTATATAAACAAACAGGATATGGAAACAAAAATGTCGTCTGCGTTGAGGGAAGCTCCAGACGGCAGCTAAAGAACGCTTACGAACGGAGTTTTACCAACGCGCCCGTGATGAGGCGATACGCGTTATTATTGACTCACTCAAAGCGGAAGCTATACGAGGTGGAGCCACCGATGACTCGCTGACCGTCGTTGAGAAAGAGGATGTCGCGCTGTCTTATGTTCCCGGGAACGTAACTCGCGTTAAAGGTATAAGGTACACGTAGGTTGACTTAGAAATTGTAATATGCTTTAATTAGTCAGGACTCGTAATACTTCGTTGTACTCGGGTGACACCTAGCCTTCAATGTAAGCTGTGTAATTGAAATAAAGCCTCTTCTGATTCCGCAGTAGGTGTGCAACACGCGCAGAGTTTTCTATAGACAAACAACAAAATTTTCCGTTGTTAAATCTCCAATAAAAATAGTTGTTGTTGAAGATGTTGTCGGATTATGTTAGAATCGAAATATTGTTCGCATCGTTGTTGTTGATCTGTAAATAAACAACCGTTTGTCGTTCTGGTGCGCGGTTAATACGGGGTAAACCTCTCGAGCTAACCCCCTCGTGATTTACTGGTAATTCTTTAGCACCAATAAAAACGACAATTCGAAAAGTATTTCTTAAATCAATTATTCACTCGCAATTGCAAAACTATCTTACCGGTAACGGCATACATTTTACCGGTACATGAGATATCACAGTAGTATTATGAGTGGGGTTTTACTATACTCCTCGTGTATTATTACATTTATTTGCAGTTAAGGTTGTGGGGGACATGAAACTCGAAGAGAGTTTTGAAGACTGTCAGGTTCCCGTTCAACAAACATCGCCACACCAGGTGGTCAGATCGACAGGAACCATGCTCACCCATGACGACGAACACATTCGCAGACAGGAACCGGAAGTAAATCCCGAAACTGGGGAGTGGCTATTGTCGAAATACGACCTGGAGTGCCTGAGTATTGGGGCGGGGGTGATGGGATGTGGCGGTGGAGGGAGTCCCCATCTTGGTCTGCTGCTCGCTAGGAAAGGCAAGTTGAGTGTAGTGACAGAGTAACAATGTTACGTCCGTTAAGGCACCGTCAGACTGTGGCGAATTGAGCTTCGAGTTTCGTACGCGTTATAACTCGCCTTACAGTAGCGGCGTTGGTCGCGGAATTGTTTCAATACATTTGAAACGGTTTAAAATTCTCGCTGCTGTTTAGCGAGTTCTGGCGACATAAGACATCATTGCGACATTGAACGACATGTGTTCAAGATCTACATGGCAACAGGCGAGTTGTGGCGAGAGTTACAACTCGCCAAGACTCGTACCTCGAATTCGCCACAGTGTGACAAGGCATTTAATAAGGTTGCAATTTAATGAATGTTTTTCGTTACGTTTTTGTTATCGTTTCGCGTTTGTGATGATTACTTGTCATTACTTCTGTTTCAACAAGTTATATAACCGCAAAACGACTCGTGAAAATCCAGCTGAAATAAATTTCACAAGCATAACGCGACTAAATGTGGGTAGCAAAACTCTTTAAATACACACTGCCTCTTCAATATAAATGTATTTATGCGACTTGCACAAGCTCACGATAAGTCAATGCAAAAAATCACGATTTTACACCTCATCAGTTTTGCTTGTTATCGGTAAACTCTTTCCAGTTCTCGAAAGCGGGAAGAAAATCCGAGTTGCCACCCCTGAACGAATTTTCCGTTCTGTAGCGAACGCAGACGACACTGTTATAATGGTAGCGGGCATGGGGGCGCCACTGATCGTCCACGAAAAGCTCGTAGCCGGAAATGAACTAGAGGGGGCGCTGCAGTGTATGAAGGATCTGTACGAATGTGGCCAGTACAACGACGAAGCCGGTGACCTCAAGGTCACAGACGACGTCGAGGTCAAGGTCGGGGACGGCGTTGTTTACATTGATAACTACGCGCCTAAGACAAGATCCGGCCGGTTACGTATCGCTGCGGTTATGAGCTGCGAGATTGGCGGTATGAACTGCATGGAGCCGCTGCTAGTGGCGGCCGAGCTGGGGGTTCCGGTGCTGGACTGCGACGGCATGGGTCGCGCCTTTCCGGAACTGCAGATGTTCGCGCCGTTCATATACGGGTTTAAACCCTACCCAGCGTCCCTGGCGGACGATAAAGGTCGACGCGCGGCTGTGCTGAGAGTCGACTCGCCCAAGCGCTTAGAGAACCACTTCCGGGACGTGACCATTAGCATGGGCTGTAGCAGCGGCCTCTGCATGGCTCCAATGCGCATAGAGGATGTAACGAAGTACACAGTGCGCCACAGTGTCAGCCACGCGTGGCGCATCGGAGATACGATCCTGCAGGCGCGATCCTCGAACGGCGATCCGGTGGCGGCGCTAATAGAGGCGGAGGCCGGCCGCTACCTGGTGTACGGCAAGGTCACAGACTTGCTGCGTGCGACGACCGGTGGCTTCAACAAGGGAAAAATAGATATCGAGGGCCTGGACAATGATACCGGAAGGAGAATTACAGTGGAGTTTCAAAACGAGTTCCTGGTTGTCCGGGAGACCACTGGTGGTCAGAAGAGCGTCCTGACCTCCGTACCGGATCTGATAGCGCTCCTGGACGCCGACACGTCGCAGCCGATACCGACGGAAGAGGCCGGCTTCGGAATGCGGGTCGCTATCGTCGGTTTCAGGGTAAATCCGATGATGTCTAGTGAGAAAGCTCTCGAATTTGTGGGGCCGAAGGCTTTTGGCTTGACTGATGTAGAATACAAACCTATTGGCGAGTTTAAAGACCGCGGCTCGATCGCTCGAAATATTGCAGTGTCTACTAATTAGGCTTCAAAACTGTAGTGTCATTATGAAGAGATATGATTTCATTTACACCTGAATTTCTTTAACAGTGCTTATATACACAATCAAGATAAGAATACATTAAACCAGTAACAAACAGAATTTATACGCTTTCATGCCCTTTAAACAATACAAAGTTAAAATACACTCAAACATAGTACAAGAGGGCCAAAGTGGCCCTGGGTTGCTACCCTGAGTTGTCACAAAAGTAGATTGTGGGCAAGAACCCTGTGTCAAACAATAAATGTCTAACCTCAAACTAGGGGTATGTAATTTCCAATTTCGTAGCCAAAACTCTAATGTATCTATTCTTCCCTCAAGAAATTATGTTAGAAATTTAATTGACAATTGTTTTTGTTGTTGTTTTTTTTTTTTTTTTTTTTATCTTACACATACCTGCTAACATCAAATTTTATTTTGTCTAGTTTGTGACTTCTTATATGTTTAACAAAATGGCAGATAACGAAGGCTTAAACTGAATTTTATTATTTTAAGCAATTTGGAAGCAGGTCACCCAAGGAATATTTCTGTTAAATTATTTTTAAAGTTTGCTAGTTTTTGAAGCTTTTAATTTGTGAATGGTCAACAGTGTATTTGAAAAAATTTAATTTCAATAGAAGCCATAACTCTGTCAACATTTAGTGGTTTGTAACCAAAGTTGAACCTGATCTGTATTTTATGATGATACACCTATATACCAAAAATAATTTAAATATGTGAAGCCTTTCATGAGTTATTGTCCATGTTTTTCGGGAATTTAAGTCAATAACGGGCCATAACTGTGTCAAAAGTTAGTGGTATGTAACCAAAGTCGAACTTGACCTGTATTTTACGATGCTACACATGTGTACCAAAAATTATTTAAATATGTCAAGCCATTGTTATCGTCAGGAAACTAGGTTTTTAGGGAATTAAAGTCAAATAAAGGGCCATAACTCCGTCAAAATTTAGTGGTTTATAAACAAAGTCGAACTTGTCCCGTATTTTATCATGATACACATGTATACCAAGAATTATTTGAATATGTCAAAGCATTCTTGAGTTATCGTCTGGAAATCATGTTTTTAAGGAATTTTAAGTCAGAGAGGGGCCATAACTCTGCCAAACTTCAGTGGTTTGTAACCAACATCGAACTTGACCTGTATTCTACGATGTTACACATGTGTACCAAAAAATATTTGAATACGTCAAACCTTTCTTGAGTTATCATCCGGAAACCATGTTAATGGGGAATTTTCAGTCGAGAAGGGGCCATGTCTCTGTCAAAATTTAGTGGTTTGTAACCAACATCGAACTTGACCTGTATTATATGATGTTACATATGTGTACCAAAAATTATTTGAATATGTCAAGCCTTTCTTGAGTTATCATCCGGAAACAAAAAAAACAACAGACCGACAGACCGACAAGCTTACTCCTATATACCCCCCCCCCCCCAAACTTCGTTTGTGGGCGTATAATTAAAAATTCAGTCGAACCTCATCGAAGTCATCCTGGCCAATAATAACGGACATTCTATCTAAAGATTTCATCGTTGTTTTTTAGACCCAGAAAAAAGTAAAGTTGTAGAACTAGCAAAATAAAAGCATTTGAGTTTGTTCTTTAAAATTAGTAAAGATAAATGATAAAATATTGCTACAAAAACAAGGATGGGCTTGGGTTAGTTGCGATTTACAAATGCATGGCATTTACTAGAGAAATTGCGTGTATAACTGGCAACAGTAAAACAAGAACGCTCAAAATGTACAATGTGAAACTGAAGTCTGTCTACAAGCAGTCGTTTTTGTTTTTTGGTGGCGAACAAATACAAGGAGTGAATTGGTACTTTTGATAACATTCATAACTTGACACTGTGCTTAATGATTTTGCAGATGTTAGATCATGTATCACGCCATACCAGCAATGTAGACAATTAAAATATTTACTTGTATGGATTTTCTCTAATACCCAAGGATGATTTCTGTTTAATTTGGTTGAATTCTGCCCAGGGTTTTAAGTGTTAACTGACACACTGACACAGGCACACACATCGGATGAATTATATCTTGGACTTTAAACAAACTTTTTAAAACACGTCCGGTGGAAAAGCAGGAGCCCATTAGTCACTTAACAAGTAAGCCACAAGTCACTAAATATTCATTGGACAGGAATTCTGCCCAGTGTTGAAAGTGTTAACTGACTCAATGACACACACACACAACAGACGAAACATACACAATAACAAGAGATGTTTGTAAAACATGTATGCCCGCCGACTTACAGGCAAGTTTTGAATATGTGCAATTGTTAAGAATTTTTTTTAATATGCAATCCCAAGCGAGGTCTCAATATACGGTATCTATGTATGAAGTTTAATTAAATATCTCGATGCGTTCTCAAGTTATTGAGCAGAAACCGTTTTTCTATTTTTAGTAATGGTGACCTTGACCCCACCCACCCCATATGAAATCCCAAGAGAGGTCTCATTATAAGGTATCTATGTATGAAGTTTCATTAAAATATATCGCTGCATTCTCAAGTTATTGAGCTGAAACTGTTTTTAGCTCACCTGAGCACAAAGTGCTCGTGGTGGGCTTTTGTGATCGCCCGTTGTCCGTCGTGCGTGCGTGTGTGCGTCGTCAACTTTTCATTCAAACAACATCTCCTCCTAAACCGCTTGGCAGATTTTCACGAAACTTCACAGGAATTATCCTTGGGTGGACCTCTTTCAAAGTTGTTCAAATCTTTTCGGTCCGCTGCATATGTAGGTCACCAGAGCTAAAAATAGATTAAAAAGCAAAAACTGTAAAAAATCTTCTCCTATGAAACCGCAAGGCTCAGGGCTTTCATATTTGACGTGTGACATCCCCTAGTGGTCCTCTACTAAGATTGTTCAAATGATACCCCTGGGGTCAAAACTGGCCACGCCCCAGGGGTCACATGGTTTATATAGACTTATATAGCAAAATGACTTTAAAAATCTTCTCCTCTGAAACCGCAAGGCCTAGAGGTTTCATATTTGGTATGTAACATTGTATAGTGGTCCTCTACAAAGATTGTTCAAATTATGCCCCTGGGGTTAAAACTGGCCACACCCCAGGGGTCACATGGTTTATATAGACTTAAATAGCAAAATCACTTACAAAATCTTCTCCTCTGAAAGCGCAAGGCCCAGAGGTTTCATATTTGGTATGTAGCATTGCATAGTGGTCCTCTACAAAGAATGTTGAAATGATGCCCCTGGGGTCAAAACTGGCCACAATCCGGGGGTCACATGGTTTATAAAGACTTAAAAAGCCAAATTACTTTTAAAATCTTCTCCTCTGAAACTGCAAGGCCTAGAGATTTCATATTCGGTTGGTAACATTGTATAATGGTCCTCTACAAAGATTGTTCAAATGATGCCCCTGGGGTCAAAATTGGCCACACCCCGGGGGCGACATGGTTTATGTAGACTTAAATAGCAAAATGACTTAAAATCTTCTCCTCTGAATCCGCAAGGCCCAGAGGTTTTATATTTGGTATGTAACATTGTATAGTGGCCCTCTACAAAAATTGTTCAAATTATGCTCCTGGGGTCAAAACTGACTACACCCTGGGGATCACATTGTTTATACTGCAGCACTATAATTTCAATAAGCCTCCAACACTCAAAAATCAATACAGCAGACGACATTCCAGCCAGGTGTATACAGTGTGCTATTTTTAGATCTTATCAAACCAGCTAGCCAGTTACACAGTGTTGTGAGGGTGCTTTAGAGAATCGTTGGAGATGACCATTGAAATGCATAGAAAATGTTACCCACCAGCATGGTCAATCATGTTGTTGTGTAAGTAAATTAGCTGGATGTAATGTTTAGGCAATGTATAAGAAATGTAGTCAATCAGTCTTAGTATATAAGACCGTCTTATATCATATATTTTCACTTTAGATCTACAACATTGCATTTGTTTACAGGCAAAGTGTATATTTCTAATTTAATAATGAAATGCCAAATATGAAATGATAGCATTAGATCTATAAGTAGTCTAACTTAGGTGGAACTGCACAATTTTTTGTAAGACAAAATGATGCAGCAATCGAGTCTGTGGCTCTGACACCGCAGTCTGTTTCACCAGCATGTACAGAAACACGTAGCATAGAGCCTTAAGTCTAGTCATCTACTTTAAACCTTTCATTTGTACAGTTTAAATAAAATGTTTGCAGCACACACAAAACTACACACAGATCATGTCTCTCCAACAAAGTTCTTAATGCTTTGTTGGCAGCCTCCACCCAACGACCTCTTCTCAGAAGAACAACTTTTTAGTACCAGATATTTGACAGGGATTCCATATTTAATATGTGACATCCTCTAGTGGTCCTCTACTAAGATTGTTCAAATGATACCCCTGGGGTCAAAACTGGCCACGCCCCAGGGGTCACATGGTTTATATAGACTTATATATCAAAATGACTTTAAAAATATTCTCCTATGAAACCGCAAGGCCCAGAGGTTTCATATTTGGTATATAACATTGTTTAGTGGTCCTCTACAAAGATTGTTCAATTGATGCCCCTGGGGTCAAAACTGGCCACACCCCAGGGCTCACATGGTTAATATAAATGTAAATAGCAAAATGACTTTTAAAAACTTCTCCTCTGAAACCACAAGGCCCAGAGGTTTCATATTTGGTTGGAAACATTGTATAAAGATTGTTCAAATGATGCCCCTGGGGTCAAAACTGGGCACACCCTAGGGGTCACCAGGTTTATATAGACTTAAATAGCAAAATGGCTTTAAAAATCTTCTCCTCTGAAACTGCAAGGCCCAGAGGTTTCATATGTGGTATACGACATTTATAGTGGTCCTCTGCAAAGATTGTTCAAATGATGTCCCATTAGTCAAAACTGGCCCTGCGCTGGGGGTCAATATACTTAAAAGGCGTCATCCAACTAGCTGGAACGGGCTAAAATGGTCGTGACACGGGTTGTTATTAGCGTTGATGTCGGAGGAACGAACACAGATGCTGTGATTGTCGCCAAATCCGACGGGAAATCAAAGTTAATCGCGAAATCCAAAACATCAACAACAGCGGACGTAACAACCGGTGTCACCAAAGCTATACACCTCGCGCTGATTGCCTCGCGGAAAGAAAATGCGAGTCTCGTCGTTCAGCAAGTTAACATGCGGACAACGCATTTTATAAACGCGGTGGTGGAAGGAAAACACTTGGTGAAAGTGGCGGTCATCAGACTCTGTGGAACGGCTTCCCGGAAGCTTCCTCCGTTCAGCGATTTCGAGAAGAGGTTAACAAAGTCGGTCCGTGATTCCTTGTTTATGGTCAACGGCGGGTACCAGTTTGATGGTCAAGAGATAACGCCTGTAAACGAGGAAGAAGTAGCAAGGTCTGTGCAGATCCTGAAAGCCAATGGCGAAAATAATATCGTCGTTTCTGGGATATTATCGCCGGTTCGTCAGGAACAGGAAACGCGGGTCGCCGAGATTATTCGGCGTCATTTTCCGGAAGCTAGCGTAACCGTCAGTCATGAGATTGGAAAGTTAGGCCTTCTGGAGCGGGAAAACGCGGCAGTGTTAAATGAATGCACCAAGCCATTGTGCTTCAAAACAATCCGCGGCTTTCGATCCGCCCTCGACACACTTGGTTTGAAATGTCCGCTTTATTTGACGCAGAATGACGGATCCATTCTCAGAGAAGAAAAGGCGTTGCGATTTCCGGTACTGTCGTTTGCTTCCGGCGCGACCAACAGCATGCGCGGCGCTGCGTTCTTATGCGGAATTAAAGACGCCCTTGTGGTCGACATTGGTGGAACCAGCACGGACGTTGGCCTGTTGCTGAGGGGATTTCCCAGGGAGGCTTGTGCGGAGGTCAAGATTGGCGGTATTCGAACCGACTTCCGGATGCCCGATGTCATGAGCATCGGTCTTGGTGGCGGTTCTTACGTCCGGCGGGCAACTGAAAAAGGAAAATCAAAGATGGCGGTAGGTCCGCAGAGTGCCGGCTGCCGCCTCGTGTCAGAAGCACTTGTTTTCGGAGACTCGTCCGGTATTCAAGACCGCGTCGCGACAGCAACAGATATCGCGGTGGCGGCGGGCATGACCGAAATTGGTCTGAAAGAAAACGTGGCCCATCTCGATCGAACATTCGTCGGCGACGCCGTGCCGACTATCCATGACATGCTGGCCATTTGCGTGGACAAGATGTGTTTCAACAACCGGAAGCTGCCTCTGATCCTTGCCGGCGGCGGAAGCATCATTGTAGACAAGAACGCGACGTTTGACGGCGTGTCAGAAATAATCGTTCCGGAACATTACAATGTAGCGAACGCTGTCGGTGCAGCGTTGAGTCAAGTTTCCGCAACAGTCGATCGTGTCGTCGATCTTGAGCAGTATATAAACAAACAGGATATGGAAACAAAAATGTCGTCTGCGTTGAGGGAAGCTCCAGACGGCAGCTAAAGAACGCTTACGAACGGAGTTTTACCAACGCGCCCGTGATGAGGCGATACGCGTTATTATTGACTCACTCAAAGCGGAAGCTATACGAGGTGGAGCCACCGATGACTCGCTGACCGTCGTTGTGAAAGAGGATGTCCCGCTGTCTTATGTTCCCGGGAACGCAACTCGCGTTAAAGGTATAAGGTACACGTAGGTTGACTTAGAAATTGTAATATGCTTTAATTAGTCAGGACTCATAATACTTCGTTGTACTCGGGTGACACCTAGCCTTCAATGTAAGTTGTGTAATTGAAATAAAGCCTCTTCTGATTCCGCAGTAGGTGTGCAACACGCGCAGACTTTTCTATAGACCAAAAACAAAATTTTCCGTTGTTAAATCTCCAATAAAAATAGTTGTTGTTGAAGATGTTGTCGGATTATGTTAGAATCGAAATATTGTTCGCATCGTTGTTGTTGATCTGTAAATAAACAACCGTTTGTCGTTCTGGTGCGCGGTTAATACGGGGTAAACCCCTCGAGCTAACCCCCTCGTGACTTACTGGTAATTCATAAGCACCAATAAAAACGACAATTCGAAAAGTATTTCTTAAATCAATTATTCACTCGCAATTGTAAAACTATCTTACCAGGTAACGGCATACATTTTACCGGTACATGAGATATCACAGTAGTATTATGAGTGGAGTTTTACTATACTCCTCGTGTATTATTACATTTATTTGCAGTTAAGGTTGTGGGGGACATGAAACTCGAAGAGAGTTTTGAAGACTGTCAGGTTCCCGGTTTCATCAGCCCCGCTAAGCCATCTGCCGTTCAACAAACAACGCCACACCAGGTGGTCAGTTCGACGGGAACCATGCTCTCCCATGACGACGAACACATTCGCAGACAGGAACCGGAAGTAAATCCCGAAACGGGGGAGTGGCTATTGTCGAAATACGACCTGGAGTGCCTGAGTATTGGGGCGGGGGTGATGGGATGTGGCGGTGGAGGGAGTCCCCATCTTGGTCTGCTGCTCGCTAGGAAAGGCAAGTTGAGTGTAGGGACAGAGTAACAATGTTACGTCCGTTAAGGCACCGTCAGACTGTGGCGAATTGAGCTTCGAGTTTCGTACGCGTTATCACTCGCCGTACAGTAGCGGAGTTGGTCGCGGAATTGTTTCAATACGTTTTAAAATTCTCGCTGCTTTTTAGCGAGTTCTGGCGACATAAAACATCATTGCGACATTGAACGACATGTGTTCAAGATCTACATGGCAACAGGCGAGTTGTGGCGAGAGTTACAACTCGCCAAAACTCGTACCTCGAATCCGCCACAGTGTGACAAGGCATTTAATAAGGCTGCAATTTCATGAATGTTTTCCGTTACGTTTTTGTTATCGTTTCGCGTTTGTGATGAATACTTGTCATTACTTCTGTTTCAAAAAGTTATATAACCGCAAAACGACTCGTGAAAATCCAGCTGAAATAAATTTCACAAGCATAACGCGTCTAAATGTGGGTAGCAAAAATCTTTAAATACACACTGCATCTTCAATATAAATGTATGTATGCGACATGCACAAGCTCACGATAAGTCAATGCAAAAAAACACGATTTTACACCTCATCAGTTTTGCTCGTTATCGGTAAACTATTTCCAGTTCTCGAAAGCGGGAAGAAAATCCGAGTTGTCACCCCTGAACGAATTTTCCGTTCTGTAGCGAACGCAGACGACACTGCTGTAATGGTAGCGGGCATGGGGGCGCCACTGATCGTCCACGAAAAGCTCGTAGCCGGAAATGAACTAGAGGGGGCGCTGCAGTGTATGAAGGATCTGTACGAATGTGGCCAGTACAACGACGAAGCCGGTGACCTCAAGGTCACAGACGACGTCGAGGTCAAGGTCGGGGACGGCGTTGTTTACATTGATAACTACGCGCCTAAGACAAGATCCGGCCGGTTACGTATCGCTGCGGTTATGAGCTGCGAGATTGGCGGTATGAACTGCATGGAGCCGCTGCTAGTGGCGGCCGAGCTGGGGGTTCCGGTGCTGGACTGCGACGGCATGGGTCGCGCCTTTCCGGAACTGCAGATGTTCGCGCCGTTCATATACGGGTTTAAACCCTACCCAGCGTCCCTGGCGGACGATAAAGGTCGACGCGCGGCTGTGCTGAGAGTCGACTCGCCCAAGCGCTTAGAGAACCACTTCCGGGACGTGACCATTAGCATGGGCTGTAGCAGCGGCCTCTGCATGGCTCCAATGCGCATAGAGGATGTAACGAAGTACACAGTGCGCCACAGTGTCAGCCACGCGTGGCGCATCGGAGATACGATCCTGCAGGCGCGATCCTCGAACGGCGATCCGGTGGCGGCGCTAATAGAGGCGGAGGCCGGCCGCTACCTGGTGTACGGCAAGGTCACAGACTTGCTGCGTGCGACGACCGGTGGCTTCAACAAGGGAAAAATAGATATCGAGGGCCTGGACAATGATACCGGAAGGAGAATTACAGTGGAGTTTCAAAACGAGTTCCTGGTTGTCCGGGAGACCACTGGTGGTCAGAAGAGCGTCCTGACCTCCGTACCGGATCTGATAGCGCTCCTGGACGCCGACACGTCGCAGCCGATACCGACGGAAGAGGCCGGCTTCGGAATGCGGGTCGCTATCGTCGGTTTCAGGGTAAATCCGATGATGTCTAGTGAGAAAGCTCTCGAATTTGTGGGGCCGAAGGCTTTTGGCTTGACTGATGTAGAATACAAACCTATTGGCGAGTTTAAAGACCGCGGCTCGATCGCTCGAAATATTGCAGTGTCTACTAATTAGGCTTCAAAACTGTAGTGTCATTATGAAGAGATATGATTTCATTTACACCTGAATTTCTTTAACAGTGCTTATATACACAATCAAGATAAGAATACATTAAACCAGTAACAAACAGAATTTATACGCTTTCATGCCCTTTAAACAATACAAAGTTAAAATACACTCAAACATAGTACAAGAGGGCCAAAGTGGCCCTGGGTTGCTACCCTGAGTTGTCACAAAAGTAGATTGTGGGCAAGAACCCTGTGTCAAACAATAAATGTCTAACCTCAAACTAGGGGTATGTAATTTCCAATTTCGTAGCCAAAACTCTAATGTATCTATTCTTCCCTCAAGAAATTATGTTAGAAATTTAATTGACAATTGTTTTTGTTGTTGTTTTTTTTTTTTTTTTTTTTATCTTACACATACCTGCTAACATCAAATTTTATTTTGTCTAGTTTGTGACTTCTTATATGTTTAACAAAATGGCAGATAACGAAGGCTTAAACTGAATTTTATTATTTTAAGCAATTTGGAAGCAGGTCACCCAAGGAATATTTCTGTTAAATTATTTTTAAAGTTTGCTAGTTTTTGAAGCTTTTAATTTGTGAATGGTCAACAGTGTATTTGAAAAAATTTAATTTCAATAGAAGCCATAACTCTGTCAACATTTAGTGGTTTGTAACCAAAGTTGAACCTGATCTGTATTTTATGATGATACACCTATATACCAAAAATAATTTAAATATGTGAAGCCTTTCATGAGTTATTGTCCATGTTTTTCGGGAATTTAAGTCAAAAACGGGCCATAACTGTGTCAAAAGTTAGTGGTATGTAACCAAAGTCGAACTTGACCTGTATTTTACGATGCTACACATGTGTACCAAAAATTATTTAAATATGTCAAGCCATTGTTATCGTCAGGAAACTAGGTTTTTAGGGAATTAAAGTCAAATAAAGGGCCATAACTCCGTCAAAATTTAGTGGTTTATAAACAAAGTCGAACTTGTCCCGTATTTTATCATGATACACATGTATACCAAGAATTATTTGAATATGTCAAAGCATTCTTGAGTTATCGTCTGGAAATCATGTTTTTAAGGAATTTTAAGTCAGAGAGGGGCCATAACTCTGCCAAACTTCAGTGGTTTGTAACCAACATCGAACTTGACCTGTATTCTACGATGTTACACATGTGTACCAAAAAATATTTGAATACGTCAAACCTTTCTTGAGTTATCATCCGGAAACCATGTTAATGGGGAATTTTCAGTCGAGAAGGGGCCATGTCTCTGTCAAAATTTAGTGGTTTGTAACCAACATCGAACTTGACCTGTATTATATGATGTTACATATGTGTACCAAAAATTATTTGAATATGTCAAGCCTTTCTTGAGTTATCATCCGGAAACAAAAAAAACAACAGACCGACAGACCGACAAGCTTACTCCTATATACCCCCCCCCCCCCAAACTTCGTTTGTGGGCGTATAATTAAAAATTCAGTCGAACCTCATCGAAGTCATCCTGGCCAATAATAACGGACATTCTATCTAAAGATTTCATCGTTGTTTTTTAGACCCAGAAAAAAGTAAAGTTGTAGAACTAGCAAAATAAAAGCATTTGAGTTTGTTCTTTAAAATTAGTAAAGATAAATGATAAAATATTGCTACAAAAACAAGGATGGGCTTGGGTTAGTTGCGATTTACAAATGCATGGCATTTACTAGAGAAATTGCGTGTATAACTGGCAACAGTAAAACAAGAACGCTCAAAATGTACAATGTGAAACTGAAGTCTGTCTACAAGCAGTCGTTTTTGTTTTTTGGTGGCGAACAAATACAAGGAGTGAATTGGTACTTTTGATAACATTCATAACTTGACACTGTGCTTAATGATTTTGCAGATGTTAGATCATGTATCACGCCATACCAGCAATGTAGACAATTAAAATATTTACTTGTATGGATTTTCTCTAATACCCAAGGATGATTTCTGTTTAATTTGGTTGAATTCTGCCCAGGGTTTTAAGTGTTAACTGACACACTGACACAGGCACACACATCGGATGAATTATATCTTGGACTTTAAACAAACTTTTTAAAACACGTCCGGTGGAAAAGCAGGAGCCCATTAGTCACTTAACAAGTAAGCCACAAGTCACTAAATATTCATTGGACAGGAATTCTGCCCAGTGTTGAAAGTGTTAACTGACTCAATGACACACACACACAACAGACGAAACATACACAATAACAAGAGATGTTTGTAAAACATGTATGCCCGCCGACTTACAGGCAAGTTTTGAATATGTGCAATTGTTAAGAATTTTTTTTAATATGCAATCCCAAGCGAGGTCTCAATATACGGTATCTATGTATGAAGTTTAATTAAATATCTCGATGCGTTCTCAAGTTATTGAGCAGAAACCGTTTTTCTATTTTTAGTAATGGTGACCTTGACCCCACCCACCCCATATGAAATCCCAAGAGAGGTCTCATTATAAGGTATCTATGTATGAAGTTTCATTAAAATATATCGCTGCATTCTCAAGTTATTGAGCTGAAACTGTTTTTAGCTCACCTGAGCACAAAGTGCTCGTGGTGGGCTTTTGTGATCGCCCGTTGTCCGTCGTGCGTGCGTGTGTGCGTCGTCAACTTTTCATTCAAACAACATCTCCTCCTAAACCGCTTGGCAGATTTTCACGAAACTTCACAGGAATTATCCTTGGGTGGACCTCTTTCAAAGTTGTTCAAATCTTTTCGGTCCGCTGCATATGTAGGTCACCAGAGCTAAAAATAGATTAAAAAGCAAAAACTGTAAAAAATCTTCTCCTATGAAACCGCAAGGCTCAGGGCTTTCATATTTGACGTGTGACATCCCCTAGTGGTCCTCTACTAAGATTGTTCAAATGATACCCCTGGGGTCAAAACTGGCCACGCCCCAGGGGTCACATGGTTTATATAGACTTATATAGCAAAATGACTTTAAAAATCTTCTCCTCTGAAACCGCAAGGCCTAGAGGTTTCATATTTGGTATGTAACATTGTATAGTGGTCCTCTACAAAGATTGTTCAAATTATGCCCCTGAGGTTAAAACTGGCCACACCCCAGGGGTCACATGGTTTATATAGACTTAAATAGCAAAATCACTTACAAAATCTTCTCCTCTGAAAGCGCAAGGCCCAGAGGTTTCATATTTGGTATGTAGCATTGCATAGTGGTCCTCTACAAAGAATGTTGAAATGATGCCCCTGGGGTCAAAACTGGCCACAATCCGGGGGTCACATGGTTTATAAAGACTTAAAAAGCCAAATTACTTTTAAAATCTTCTCCTCTGAAACTGCAAGGCCTAGAGATTTCATATTCGGTTGGTAACATTGTATAATGGTCCTCTACAAAGATTGTTCAAATGATGCCCCTGGGGTCAAAATTGGCCACACCCCGGGGGCGACATGGTTTATGTAGACTTAAATAGCAAAATGACTTAAAATCTTCTCCTCTGAATCCGCAAGGCCCAGAGGTTTTATATTTGGTATGTAACATTGTATAGTGGCCCTCTACAAAAATTGTTCAAATTATGCTCCTGGGGTCAAAACTGACTACACCCTGGGGATCACATTGTTTATACTGCAGCACTATAATTTCAATAAGCCTCCAACACTCAAAAATCAATACAGCAGACGACATTCCAGCCAGGTGTATACAGTGTGCTATTTTTAGATCTTATCAAACCAGCTAGCCAGTTACACAGTGTTGTGAGGGTGCTTTAGAGAATCGTTGGAGATGACCATTGAAATGCATAGAAAATGTTACCCACCAGCATGGTCAATCATGTTGTTGTGTAAGTAAATTAGCTGGATGTAATGTTTAGGCAATGTATAAGAAATGTAGTCAATCAGTCTTAGTATATAAGACCGTCTTATATCATATATTTTCACTTTAGATCTACAACATTGCATTTGTTTACAGGCAAAGTGTATATTTCTAATTTAATAATGAAATGCCAAATATGAAATGATAGCATTAGATCTATAAGTAGTCTAACTTAGGTGGAACTGCACAATTTTTTGTAAGACAAAATGATGCAGCAATCGAGTCTGTGGCTCTGACACCGCAGTCTGTTTCACCAGCATGTACAGAAACACGTAGCATAGAGCCTTAAGTCTAGTCATCTACTTTAAACCTTTCATTTGTACAGTTTAAATAAAATGTTTGCAGCACACACAAAACTACACACAGATCATGTCTCTCCAACAAAGTTCTTAATGCTTTGTTGGCAGCCTCCACCCAACGACCTCTTCTCAGAAGAACAACTTTTTAGTACCAGATATTTGACAGGGATTCCATATTTAATATGTGACATCCTCTAGTGGTCCTCTACTAAGATTGTTCAAATGATACCCCTGGGGTCAAAACTGGCCACGCCCCAGGGGTCACATGGTTTATATAGACTTATATATCAAAATGACTTTAAAAATATTCTCCTATGAAACCGCAAGGCCCAGAGGTTTCATATTTGGTATATAACATTGTTTAGTGGTCCTCTACAAAGATTGTTCAATTGATGCCCCTGGGGTCAAAACTGGCCACACCCCAGGGCTCACATGGTTAATATAAATGTAAATAGCAAAATGACTTTTAAAAACTTCTCCTCTGAAACCACAAGGCCCAGAGGTTTCATATTTGGTTGGAAACATTGTATAAAGATTGTTCAAATGATGCCCCTGGGGTCAAAACTGGGCACACCCTAGGGGTCACCAGGTTTATATAGACTTAAATAGCAAAATGGCTTTAAAAATCTTCTCCTCTGAAACTGCAAGGCCCAGAGGTTTCATATGTGGTATACGACATTTATAGTGGTCCTCTGCAAAGATTGTTCAAATGATGTCCCATTAGTCAAAACTGGCCCTGCGCTGGGGGTCAATATACTTAAAAGGCGTCATCCAACTAGCTGGAACGGGCTAAAATGGTCGTGACACGGGTTGTTATTAGCGTTGATGTCGGAGGAACGAACACAGATGCTGTGATTGTCGCCAAATCCGACGGGAAATCAAAGTTAATCGCGAAATCCAAAACATCAACAACAGCGGACGTAACAACCGGTGTCACCAAAGCTATACACCTCGCGCTGATTGCCTCGCGGAAAGAAAATGCGAGTCTCGTCGTTCAGCAAGTTAACATGCGGACAACGCATTTTATAAACGCGGTGGTGGAAGGAAAACACTTGGTGAAAGTGGCGGTCATCAGACTCTGTGGAACGGCTTCCCGGAAGCTTCCTCCGTTCAGCGATTTCGAGAAGAGGTTAACAAAGTCGGTCCGTGATTCCTTGTTTATGGTCAACGGCGGGTACCAGTTTGATGGTCAAGAGATAACGCCTGTAAACGAGGAAGAAGTAGCAAGGTCTGTGCAGATCCTGAAAGCCAATGGCGAAAATAATATCGTCGTTTCTGGGATATTATCGCCGGTTCGTCAGGAACAGGAAACGCGGGTCGCCGAGATTATTCGGCGTCATTTTCCGGAAGCTAGCGTAACCGTCAGTCATGAGATTGGAAAGTTAGGCCTTCTGGAGCGGGAAAACGCGGCAGTGTTAAATGAATGCACCAAGCCATTGTGCTTCAAAACAATCCGCGGCTTTCGATCCGCCCTCGACACACTTGGTTTGAAATGTCCGCTTTATTTGACGCAGAATGACGGATCCATTCTCAGAGAAGAAAAGGCGTTGCGATTTCCGGTACTGTCGTTTGCTTCCGGCGCGACCAACAGCATGCGCGGCGCTGCGTTCTTATGCGGAATTAAAGACGCCCTTGTGGTCGACATTGGTGGAACCAGCACGGACGTTGGCCTGTTGCTGAGGGGATTTCCCAGGGAGGCTTGTGCGGAGGTCAAGATTGGCGGTATTCGAACCGACTTCCGGATGCCCGATGTCATGAGCATCGGTCTTGGTGGCGGTTCTTACGTCCGGCGGGCAACTGAAAAAGGAAAATCAAAGATGGCGGTAGGTCCGCAGAGTGCCGGCTGCCGCCTCGTGTCAGAAGCACTTGTTTTCGGAGACTCGTCCGGTATTCAAGACCGCGTCGCGACAGCAACAGATATCGCGGTGGCGGCGGGCATGACCGAAATTGGTCTGAAAGAAAACGTGGCCCATCTCGATCGAACATTCGTCGGCGACGCCGTGCCGACTATCCATGACATGCTGGCCATTTGCGTGGACAAGATGTGTTTCAACAACCGGAAGCTGCCTCTGATCCTTGCCGGCGGCGGAAGCATCATTGTAGACAAGAACGCGACGTTTGACGGCGTGTCAGAAATAATCGTTCCGGAACATTACAATGTAGCGAACGCTGTCGGTGCAGCGTTGAGTCAAGTTTCCGCAACAGTCGATCGTGTCGTCGATCTTGAGCAGTATATAAACAAACAGGATATGGAAACAAAAATGTCGTCTGCGTTGAGGGAAGCTCCAGACGGCAGCTAAAGAACGCTTACGAACGGAGTTTTACCAACGCGCCCGTGATGAGGCGATACGCGTTATTATTGACTCACTCAAAGCGGAAGCTATACGAGGTGGAGCCACCGATGACTCGCTGACCGTCGTTGTGAAAGAGGATGTCCCGCTGTCTTATGTTCCCGGGAACGCAACTCGCGTTAAAGGTATAAGGTACACGTAGGTTGACTTAGAAATTGTAATATGCTTTAATTAGTCAGGACTCATAATACTTCGTTGTACTCGGGTGACACCTAGCCTTCAATGTAAGTTGTGTAATTGAAATAAAGCCTCTTCTGATTCCGCAGTAGGTGTGCAACACGCGCAGACTTTTCTATAGACCAAAAACAAAATTTTCCGTTGTTAAATCTCCAATAAAAATAGTTGTTGTTGAAGATGTTGTCGGATTATGTTAGAATCGAAATATTGTTCGCATCGTTGTTGTTGATCTGTAAATAAACAACCGTTTGTCGTTCTGGTGCGCGGTTAATACGGGGTAAACCCCTCGAGCTAACCCCCTCGTGACTTACTGGTAATTCATAAGCACCAATAAAAACGACAATTCGAAAAGTATTTCTTAAATCAATTATTCACTCGCAATTGTAAAACTATCTTACCAGGTAACGGCATACATTTTACCGGTACATGAGATATCACAGTAGTATTATGAGTGGAGTTTTACTATACTCCTCGTGTATTATTACATTTATTTGCAGTTAAGGTTGTGGGGGACATGAAACTCGAAGAGAGTTTTGAAGACTGTCAGGTTCCCGGTTTCATCAGCCCCGCTAAGCCATCTGCCGTTCAACAAACAACGCCACACCAGGTGGTCAGTTCGACGGGAACCATGCTCTCCCATGACGACGAACACATTCGCAGACAGGAACCGGAAGTAAATCCCGAAACGGGGGAGTGGCTATTGTCGAAATACGACCTGGAGTGCCTGAGTATTGGGGCGGGGGTGATGGGATGTGGCGGTGGAGGGAGTCCCCATCTTGGTCTGCTGCTCGCTAGGAAAGGCAAGTTGAGTGTAGGGACAGAGTAACAATGTTACGTCCGTTAAGGCACCGTCAGACTGTGGCGAATTGAGCTTCGAGTTTCGTACGCGTTATCACTCGCCGTACAGTAGCGGAGTTGGTCGCGGAATTGTTTCAATACGTTTTAAAATTCTCGCTGCTTTTTAGCGAGTTCTGGCGACATAAAACATCATTGCGACATTGAACGACATGTGTTCAAGATCTACATGGCAACAGGCGAGTTGTGGCGAGAGTTACAACTCGCCAAAACTCGTACCTCGAATCCGCCACAGTGTGACAAGGCATTTAATAAGGCTGCAATTTCATGAATGTTTTCCGTTACGTTTTTGTTATCGTTTCGCGTTTGTGATGAATACTTGTCATTACTTCTGTTTCAAAAAGTTATATAACCGCAAAACGACTCGTGAAAATCCAGCTGAAATAAATTTCACAAGCATAACGCGTCTAAATGTGGGTAGCAAAAATCTTTAAATACACACTGCATCTTCAATATAAATGTATGTATGCGACATGCACAAGCTCACGATAAGTCAATGCAAAAAAACACGATTTTACACCTCATCAGTTTTGCTCGTTATCGGTAAACTATTTCCAGTTCTCGAAAGCGGGAAGAAAATCCGAGTTGTCACCCCTGAACGAATTTTCCGTTCTGTAGCGAACGCAGACGACACTGCTGTAATGGTAGCGGGCATGGGGGCGCCACTGATCGTCCACGAAAAGCTCGTAGCCGGAAATGAACTAGAGGGGGCGCTGCAGTGTATGAAGGATCTGTACGAATGTGGCCAGTACAACGACGAAGCCGGTGACCTCAAGGTCACAGACGACGTCGAGGTCAAGGTCGGGGACGGCGTTGTTTACATTGATAACTACGCGCCTAAGACAAGATCCGGCCGGTTACGTATCGCTGCGGTTATGAGCTGCGAGATTGGCGGTATGAACTGCATGGAGCCGCTGCTAGTGGCGGCCGAGCTGGGGGTTCCGGTGCTGGACTGCGACGGCATGGGTCGCGCCTTTCCGGAACTGCAGATGTTCGCGCCGTTCATATACGGGTTTAAACCCTACCCAGCGTCCCTGGCGGACGATAAAGGTCGACGCGCGGCTGTGCTGAGAGTCGACTCGCCCAAGCGCTTAGAGAACCACTTCCGGGACGTGACCATTAGCATGGGCTGTAGCAGCGGCCTCTGCATGGCTCCAATGCGCATAGAGGATGTAACGAAGTACACAGTGCGCCACAGTGTCAGCCACGCGTGGCGCATCGGAGATACGATCCTGCAGGCGCGATCCTCGAACGGCGATCCGGTGGCGGCGCTAATAGAGGCGGAGGCCGGCCGCTACCTGGTGTACGGCAAGGTCACAGACTTGCTGCGTGCGACGACCGGTGGCTTCAACAAGGGAAAAATAGATATCGAGGGCCTGGACAATGATACCGGAAGGAGAATTACAGTGGAGTTTCAAAACGAGTTCCTGGTTGTCCGGGAGACCACTGGTGGTCAGAAGAGCGTCCTGACCTCCGTACCGGATCTGATAGCGCTCCTGGACGCCGACACGTCGCAGCCGATACCGACGGAAGAGGCCGGCTTCGGAATGCGGGTCGCTATCGTCGGTTTCAGGGTAAATCCGATGATGTCTAGTGAGAAAGCTCTCGAATTTGTGGGGCCGAAGGCTTTTGGCTTGACTGATGTAGAATACAAACCTATTGGCGAGTTTAAAGACCGCGGCTCGATCGCTCGAAATATTGCAGTGTCTACTAATTAGGCTTCAAAACTGTAGTGTCATTATGAAGAGATATGATTTCATTTACACCTGAATTTCTTTAACAGTGCTTATATACACAATCAAGATAAGAATACATTAAACCAGTAACAAACAGAATTTATACGCTTTCATGCCCTTTAAACAATACAAAGTTAAAATACACTCAAACATAGTACAAGAGGGCCAAAGTGGCCCTGGGTTGCTACCCTGAGTTGTCACAAAAGTAGATTGTGGGCAAGAACCCTGTGTCAAACAATAAATGTCTAACCTCAAACTAGGGGTATGTAATTTCCAATTTCGTAGCCAAAACTCTAATGTATCTATTCTTCCCTCAAGAAATTATGTTAGAAATTTAATTGACAATTGTTTTTGTTGTTGTTTTTTTTTTTTTTTTTTTTATCTTACACATACCTGCTAACATCAAATTTTATTTTGTCTAGTTTGTGACTTCTTATATGTTTAACAAAATGGCAGATAACGAAGGCTTAAACTGAATTTTATTATTTTAAGCAATTTGGAAGCAGGTCACCCAAGGAATATTTCTGTTAAATTATTTTTAAAGTTTGCTAGTTTTTGAAGCTTTTAATTTGTGAATGGTCAACAGTGTATTTGAAAAAATTTAATTTCAATAGAAGCCATAACTCTGTCAACATTTAGTGGTTTGTAACCAAAGTTGAACCTGATCTGTATTTTATGATGATACACCTATATACCAAAAATAATTTAAATATGTGAAGCCTTTCATGAGTTATTGTCCATGTTTTTCGGGAATTTAAGTCAAAAACGGGCCATAACTGTGTCAAAAGTTAGTGGTATGTAACCAAAGTCGAACTTGACCTGTATTTTACGATGCTACACATGTGTACCAAAAATTATTTAAATATGTCAAGCCATTGTTATCGTCAGGAAACTAGGTTTTTAGGGAATTAAAGTCAAATAAAGGGCCATAACTCCGTCAAAATTTAGTGGTTTATAAACAAAGTCGAACTTGTCCCGTATTTTATCATGATACACATGTATACCAAGAATTATTTGAATATGTCAAAGCATTCTTGAGTTATCGTCTGGAAATCATGTTTTTAAGGAATTTTAAGTCAGAGAGGGGCCATAACTCTGCCAAACTTCAGTGGTTTGTAACCAACATCGAACTTGACCTGTATTCTACGATGTTACACATGTGTACCAAAAAATATTTGAATACGTCAAACCTTTCTTGAGTTATCATCCGGAAACCATGTTAATGGGGAATTTTCAGTCGAGAAGGGGCCATGTCTCTGTCAAAATTTAGTGGTTTGTAACCAACATCGAACTTGACCTGTATTATATGATGTTACATATGTGTACCAAAAATTATTTGAATATGTCAAGCCTTTCTTGAGTTATCATCCGGAAACAAAAAAAACAACAGACCGACAGACCGACAAGCTTACTCCTATATACCCCCCCCCCCAAACTTCGTTTGTGGGCGTATAATTAAAAATTCAGTCGAACCTCATCGAAGTCATCCTGGCCAATAATAACGGACATTCTATCTAAAGATTTCATCGTTGTTTTTTAGACCCAGAAAAAAGTAAAGTTGTAGAACTAGCAAAATAAAAGCATTTGAGTTTGTTCTTTAAAATTAGTAAAGATAAATGATAAAATATTGCTACAAAAACAAGGATGGGCTTGGGTTAGTTGCGATTTACAAATGCATGGCATTTACTAGAGAAATTGCGTGTATAACTGGCAACAGTAAAACAAGAACGCTCAAAATGTACAATGTGAAACTGAAGTCTGTCTACAAGCAGTCGTTTTTGTTTTTTGGTGGCGAACAAATACAAGGAGTGAATTGGTACTTTTGATAACATTCATAACTTGACACTGTGCTTAATGATTTTGCAGATGTTAGATCATGTATCACGCCATACCAGCAATGTAGACAATTAAAATATTTACTTGTATGGATTTTCTCTAATACCCAAGGATGATTTCTGTTTAATTTGGTTGAATTCTGCCCAGGGTTTTAAGTGTTAACTGACACACTGACACAGGCACACACATCGGATGAATTATATCTTGGACTTTAAACAAACTTTTTAAAACACGTCCGGTGGAAAAGCAGGAGCCCATTAGTCACTTAACAAGTAAGCCACAAGTCACTAAATATTCATTGGACAGGAATTCTGCCCAGTGTTGAAAGTGTTAACTGACTCAATGACACACACACACAACAGACGAAACATACACAATAACAAGAGATGTTTGTAAAACATGTATGCCCGCCGACTTACAGGCAAGTTTTGAATATGTGCAATTGTTAAGAATTTTTTTTAATATGCAATCCCAAGCGAGGTCTCAATATACGGTATCTATGTATGAAGTTTAATTAAATATCTCGATGCGTTCTCAAGTTATTGAGCAGAAACCGTTTTTCTATTTTTAGTAATGGTGACCTTGACCCCACCCACCCCATATGAAATCCCAAGAGAGGTCTCATTATAAGGTATGAAGTTTCATTAAAATATATCGCTGCATTCTCAAGTTATTGAGCTGAAACTGTTTTTAGCTCACCTGAGCACAAAGTGCTCGTGGTGGGCTTTTGTGATCGCCCGTTGTCCGTCGTGCGTGCGTGTGTGCGTCGTCAACTTTTCATTCAAACAACATCTCCTCCTAAACCGCTTGGCAGATTTTCACGAAACTTCACAGGAATTATCCTTGGGTGGACCTCTTTCAAAGTTGTTCAAATCTTTTCGGTCCGCTGCATATGTAGGTCACCAGAGCTAAAAATAGATTAAAAAGCAAAAACTGTAAAAAATCTTCTCCTATGAAACCGCAAGGCTCAGGGCTTTCATATTTGACGTGTGACATCCCCTAGTGGTCCTCTACTAAGATTGTTCAAATGATACCCCTGGGGTCAAAACTGGCCACGCCCCAGGGGTCACATGGTTTATATAGACTTATATAGCAAAATGACTTTAAAAATCTTCTCCTCTGAAACCGCAAGGCCTAGAGGTTTCATATTTGGTATGTAACATTGTATAGTGGTCCTCTACAAAGATTGTTCAAATTATGCCCCTGAGGTTAAAACTGGCCACACCCCAGGGGTCACATGGTTTATATAGACTTAAATAGCAAAATCACTTACAAAATCTTCTCCTCTGAAAGCGCAAGGCCCAGAGGTTTCATATTTGGTATGTAGCATTGCATAGTGGTCCTCTACAAAGAATGTTGAAATGATGCCCCTGGGGTCAAAACTGGCCACAATCCGGGGGTCACATGGTTTATAAAGACTTAAAAAGCCAAATTACTTTTAAAATCTTCTCCTCTGAAACTGCAAGGCCTAGAGATTTCATATTCGGTTGGTAACATTGTATAATGGTCCTCTACAAAGATTGTTCAAATGATGCCCCTGGGGTCAAAATTGGCCACACCCCGGGGGCGACATGGTTTATGTAGACTTAAATAGCAAAATGACTTAAAATCTTCTCCTCTGAATCCGCAAGGCCCAGAGGTTTTATATTTGGTATGTAACATTGTATAGTGGCCCTCTACAAAAATTGTTCAAATTATGCTCCTGGGGTCAAAACTGACTACACCCTGGGGATCACATTGTTTATACTGCAGCACTATAATTTCAATAAGCCTCCAACACTCAAAAATCAATACAGCAGACGACATTCCAGCCAGGTGTATACAGTGTGCTATTTTTAGATCTTATCAAACCAGCTAGCCAGTTACACAGTGTTGTGAGGGTGCTTTAGAGAATCGTTGGAGATGACCATTGAAATGCATAGAAAATGTTACCCACCAGCATGGTCAATCATGTTGTTGTGTAAGTAAATTAGCTGGATGTAATGTTTAGGCAATGTATAAGAAATGTAGTCAATCAGTCTTAGTATATAAGACCGTCTTATATCATATATTTTCACTTTAGATCTACAACATTGCATTTGTTTACAGGCAAAGTGTATATTTCTAATTTAATAATGAAATGCCAAATATGAAATGATAGCATTAGATCTATAAGTAGTCTAACTTAGGTGGAACTGCACAATTTTTTGTAAGACAAAATGATGCAGCAATCGAGTCTGTGGCTCTGACACCGCAGTCTGTTTCACCAGCATGTACAGAAACACGTAGCATAGAGCCTTAAGTCTAGTCATCTACTTTAAACCTTTCATTTGTACAGTTTAAATAAAATGTTTGCAGCACACACAAAACTACACACAGATCATGTCTCTCCAACAAAGTTCTTAATGCTTTGTTGGCAGCCTCCACCCAACGACCTCTTCTCAGAAGAACAACTTTTTAGTACCAGATATTTGACAGGGATTCCATATTTAATATGTGACATCCTCTAGTGGTCCTCTACTAAGATTGTTCAAATGATACCCCTGGGGTCAAAACTGGCCACGCCCCAGGGGTCACATGGTTTATATAGACTTATATATCAAAATGACTTTAAAAATATTCTCCTATGAAACCGCAAGGCCCAGAGGTTTCATATTTGGTATATAACATTGTTTAGTGGTCCTCTACAAAGATTGTTCAATTGATGCCCCTGGGGTCAAAACTGGCCACACCCCAGGGCTCACATGGTTAATATAAATGTAAATAGCAAAATGACTTTTAAAAACTTCTCCTCTGAAACCACAAGGCCCAGAGGTTTCATATTTGGTTGGAAACATTGTATAAAGATTGTTCAAATGATGCCCCTGGGGTCAAAACTGGGCACACCCTAGGGGTCACCAGGTTTATATAGACTTAAATAGCAAAATGGCTTTAAAAATCTTCTCCTCTGAAACTGCAAGGCCCAGAGGTTTCATATGTGGTATACGACATTTATAGTGGTCCTCTGCAAAGATTGTTCAAATGATGTCCCATTAGTCAAAACTGGCCCTGCGCTGGGGGTCAATATACTTAAAAGGCGTCATCCAACTAGCTGGAACGGGCTAAAATGGTCGTGACACGGGTTGTTATTAGCGTTGATGTCGGAGGAACGAACACAGATGCTGTGATTGTCGCCAAATCCGACGGGAAATCAAAGTTAATCGCGAAATCCAAAACATCAACAACAGCGGACGTAACAACCGGTGTCACCAAAGCTATACACCTCGCGCTGATTGCCTCGCGGAAAGAAAATGCGAGTCTCGTCGTTCAGCAAGTTAACATGCGGACAACGCATTTTATAAACGCGGTGGTGGAAGGAAAACACTTGGTGAAAGTGGCGGTCATCAGACTCTGTGGAACGGCTTCCCGGAAGCTTCCTCCGTTCAGCGATTTCGAGAAGAGGTTAACAAAGTCGGTCCGTGATTCCTTGTTTATGGTCAACGGCGGGTACCAGTTTGATGGTCAAGAGATAACGCCTGTAAACGAGGAAGAAGTAGCAAGGTCTGTGCAGATCCTGAAAGCCAATGGCGAAAATAATATCGTCGTTTCTGGGATATTATCGCCGGTTCGTCAGGAACAGGAAACGCGGGTCGCCGAGATTATTCGGCGTCATTTTCCGGAAGCTAGCGTAACCGTCAGTCATGAGATTGGAAAGTTAGGCCTTCTGGAGCGGGAAAACGCGGCAGTGTTAAATGAATGCACCAAGCCATTGTGCTTCAAAACAATCCGCGGCTTTCGATCCGCCCTCGACACACTTGGTTTGAAATGTCCGCTTTATTTGACGCAGAATGACGGATCCATTCTCAGAGAAGAAAAGGCGTTGCGATTTCCGGTACTGTCGTTTGCTTCCGGCGCGACCAACAGCATGCGCGGCGCTGCGTTCTTATGCGGAATTAAAGACGCCCTTGTGGTCGACATTGGTGGAACCAGCACGGACGTTGGCCTGTTGCTGAGGGGATTTCCCAGGGAGGCTTGTGCGGAGGTCAAGATTGGCGGTATTCGAACCGACTTCCGGATGCCCGATGTCATGAGCATCGGTCTTGGTGGCGGTTCTTACGTCCGGCGGGCAACTGAAAAAGGAAAATCAAAGATGGCGGTAGGTCCGCAGAGTGCCGGCTGCCGCCTCGTGTCAGAAGCACTTGTTTTCGGAGACTCGTCCGGTATTCAAGACCGCGTCGCGACAGCAACAGATATCGCGGTGGCGGCGGGCATGACCGAAATTGGTCTGAAAGAAAACGTGGCCCATCTCGATCGAACATTCGTCGGCGACGCCGTGCCGACTATCCATGACATGCTGGCCATTTGCGTGGACAAGATGTGTTTCAACAACCGGAAGCTGCCTCTGATCCTTGCCGGCGGCGGAAGCATCATTGTAGACAAGAACGCGACGTTTGACGGCGTGTCAGAAATAATCGTTCCGGAACATTACAATGTAGCGAACGCTGTCGGTGCAGCGTTGAGTCAAGTTTCCGCAACAGTCGATCGTGTCGTCGATCTTGAGCAGTATATAAACAAACAGGATATGGAAACAAAAATGTCGTCTGCGTTGAGGGAAGCTCCAGACGGCAGCTAAAGAACGCTTACGAACGGAGTTTTACCAACGCGCCCGTGATGAGGCGATACGCGTTATTATTGACTCACTCAAAGCGGAAGCTATACGAGGTGGAGCCACCGATGACTCGCTGACCGTCGTTGTGAAAGAGGATGTCCCGCTGTCTTATGTTCCCGGGAACGCAACTCGCGTTAAAGGTATAAGGTACACGTAGGTTGACTTAGAAATTGTAATATGCTTTAATTAGTCAGGACTCATAATACTTCGTTGTACTCGGGTGACACCTAGCCTTCAATGTAAGTTGTGTAATTGAAATAAAGCCTCTTCTGATTCCGCAGTAGGTGTGCAACACGCGCAGACTTTTCTATAGACCAAAAACAAAATTTTCCGTTGTTAAATCTCCAATAAAAATAGTTGTTGTTGAAGATGTTGTCGGATTATGTTAGAATCGAAATATTGTTCGCATCGTTGTTGTTGATCTGTAAATAAACAACCGTTTGTCGTTCTGGTGCGCGGTTAATACGGGGTAAACCCCTCGAGCTAACCCCCTCGTGACTTACTGGTAATTCATAAGCACCAATAAAAACGACAATTCGAAAAGTATTTCTTAAATCAATTATTCACTCGCAATTGTAAAACTATCTTACCAGGTAACGGCATACATTTTACCGGTACATGAGATATCACAGTAGTATTATGAGTGGAGTTTTACTATACTCCTCGTGTATTATTACATTTATTTGCAGTTAAGGTTGTGGGGGACATGAAACTCGAAGAGAGTTTTGAAGACTGTCAGGTTCCCGGTTTCATCAGCCCCGCTAAGCCATCTGCCGTTCAACAAACAACGCCACACCAGGTGGTCAGTTCGACGGGAACCATGCTCTCCCATGACGACGAACACATTCGCAGACAGGAACCGGAAGTAAATCCCGAAACGGGGGAGTGGCTATTGTCGAAATACGACCTGGAGTGCCTGAGTATTGGGGCGGGGGTGATGGGATGTGGCGGTGGAGGGAGTCCCCATCTTGGTCTGCTGCTCGCTAGGAAAGGCAAGTTGAGTGTAGGGACAGAGTAACAATGTTACGTCCGTTAAGGCACCGTCAGACTGTGGCGAATTGAGCTTCGAGTTTCGTACGCGTTATCACTCGCCGTACAGTAGCGGAGTTGGTCGCGGAATTGTTTCAATACGTTTTAAAATTCTCGCTGCTTTTTAGCGAGTTCTGGCGACATAAAACATCATTGCGACATTGAACGACATGTGTTCAAGATCTACATGGCAACAGGCGAGTTGTGGCGAGAGTTACAACTCGCCAAAACTCGTACCTCGAATCCGCCACAGTGTGACAAGGCATTTAATAAGGCTGCAATTTCATGAATGTTTTCCGTTACGTTTTTGTTATCGTTTCGCGTTTGTGATGAATACTTGTCATTACTTCTGTTTCAAAAAGTTATATAACCGCAAAACGACTCGTGAAAATCCAGCTGAAATAAATTTCACAAGCATAACGCGTCTAAATGTGGGTAGCAAAAATCTTTAAATACACACTGCATCTTCAATATAAATGTATGTATGCGACATGCACAAGCTCACGATAAGTCAATGCAAAAAAACACGATTTTACACCTCATCAGTTTTGCTCGTTATCGGTAAACTATTTCCAGTTCTCGAAAGCGGGAAGAAAATCCGAGTTGTCACCCCTGAACGAATTTTCCGTTCTGTAGCGAACGCAGACGACACTGCTGTAATGGTAGCGGGCATGGGGGCGCCACTGATCGTCCACGAAAAGCTCGTAGCCGGAAATGAACTAGAGGGGGCGCTGCAGTGTATGAAGGATCTGTACGAATGTGGCCAGTACAACGACGAAGCCGGTGACCTCAAGGTCACAGACGACGTCGAGGTCAAGGTCAGGGAAGGCGTTGTTCACATTGATAACTACGCGCCTAAGACAAGATCCGGTCGGATACGTATCGCTGCGGTTATGAGCTGCGAGGTTGGCGGTATGAACTGCATGGAGCCGCTGCTAGTGGCGGCCGAGCTGGGGGTTCCGGTGCTGGACTGCGACGGCATGGGTCGCGCCTTTCCGGAACTGCAGATGTTCGCGCCGTTCATATACGGGTTTAAACCCTACCCAGCGTCCCTGGCGGACGATAAAGGTCGACGCGCGGCTGTGCTGAGAGTCGACTCGCCCAAGCGCCTAGAGAACCACTTCCGGGACGTGACCATTAGCATGGGCTGTAGCAGCGGCCTCTGCATGGCTCCAATGCGCATAGAGGATGTAACGAAGTACACAGTGCGCCACAGTGTCAGCCACGCGTGGCGCATCGGAGATACGATCCTGCAGGCGCGATCCTCGAACGGCGATCCGGTGGCGGCGCTAATAGAGGCGGAGGCCGGCCGCTACCTGGTGTACGGCAAGGTCACAGACTTGCTGCGTGCGACGACCGGTGGCTTCAACAAGGGAAAAATAGATATCGAGGGCCTGGACAATGATACCGGAAGGAGAATTACAGTGGAGTTTCAAAACGAGTTCCTGGTTGTCCGGGAGACCACTGGTGGTAAGAAGAGCGTCCTGGCCTCCGTACCGGATCTGATAGCGCTCCTGGACGCCGACACGTCGCAGCCGATACCGACGGAAGAGGCCGGCTTCGGAATGCGGGTCGCTATCGTCGGTTTCAGGGTAAATCTGACGATGTCTAGTGAGAAAGCTCTCGAATTTGTAGGGCCGAAGGGTTTTGGCTTGACTGATGTAGAATACATACCTATTGGCGAGTTTAAAGACCGCGGCTCGATCGCTCCAGTGTAAATCACACCTTGGTTTCGGTGACAAATATGCAAACGTGTGTTATGTTTAGGAAGAGACCTTCTTGAAACAGAAAATACTATAAGTGCGGAAAGCTTCGTCCCGGATTAGCCTGTGCGGACTGCACAAGCTGATCCAGGACGACACTTTACGCAGATGCATTAAGCCCGGGATTCCCATGACACGCCTCATATGTATAATGCATTGTATATAACAAAATTAATATTTAGTGCTTTTAGAAACGTACATTCGTATTTATAACGAGATTAATATATACTGCTTTACAGTATTGTATACATTCCTTGTATTTATAGTCAAGAGAGCAATAAATATATTGCCGTTACCTTTTGTACATACAAATTGATTTAACAGAAATTATTTTAAGTGTACATTTGGTGCAGCTACATGTAATTTCATTTATATGCAATAATAATAATGTTTTATGTAACATTACCTGTTTAATGTATATGGATATGACTTTGTGTAATATTAAGTTATTTGTGTTCATGTTATATACACAAAGTACATTTTAATGTAATAATGTTATTTTTGGTATTATAATTATGTATGTAAATCACAGCGTCCGGTAGTCTGCACAGTACACGTAGAAACGTGTCCGAACTGGATTACGCAAAAACCGGATGTTGACAAAACCCGATGGAATATCATCTTCCGGGCATGTGTATAACGATTATTTTGACATGATACTCGCTAACTTTTCAATTTGACAAAGAACAGAAGTGTCCTTGTTGAACACCCCAATAAAGAACGCAACAAGGCTTGTTACTGAATGTGACGTATGCCCCCGAAGCGTATGCTTGTCTGAGGATGGCAACACAATGTCAGTTACATTTTGGCAAAAAATAACGCTTCCTACAAAAAGAGTTATGGTCCTTGTACTCTGCACTTCCTCTCAACATCCTCTATCAATATATGTGGTTTTATTTTAAATCACTTCAATACTAATGGAGTTATGCACTGCACCAAAAAATTTAACTGAAGGGCGATAACTCCATAAATATTGAAGAGTTATGGTCCTTGTACTCTGCTCTTTCTCTATATGTCCTCTATCAATATATGTTGTGTTATTTTAAATTCCTTCAATACTAAGGTAGTAATTATCTGCAAAAAAACAAAGGGCTATAACTACGTAAATGTATATTGAAGAATGAGTTATGGTCCTTGTACTCAGCACTTCCTCTCAAGGTTCTCTATAAATATGTGGTTTTATTTAAAATCCCTTCAATACTAATGGAGTTATGCTCTGCACCAAAAGTAGTAATGCTCCGTACAAGAAAATTTAACAAGTGCAACAACACCGTAATATTGAAGACATAGTTGTGATCCTTGTACTCTGCAGTTACTCTCATTGTCCAATACCCTTCTATGAAGTTTAATTTGAATCCCTTCAATAATATTAGTAGTACATGTATGCTCCGCACAAGAAAATAAAACAAAGGGCAATAACTCCATAAATATTGAAGAAATACTTGTGGTCCTTGTCTTCTGCACTTCCTCTCATTGTCCTCTATCATTATATGAAGTTTCGTTTGAATCCCTTCATTACTATGGAGTTGTGATTTGCACAAGAAAATAAAACAAAGGGCAATAACTCTGTGAATATTGAAGAAAGTGTTATGGTCCTTGCACTCTGCACTTACTCTAATTGTCCTCTATCAATATATGAAGTTTCATTTGAATCCCTTCAATACTAATGGAGTTATGCTCTGCACAAGACAATTAAAGGGCAATAACTCCGTAAATCTTGACGAAAGCGTTATTGTCCTTGTGCTCTGCACTTCCTCTCATTGACCTCTATAATTATATGAAGTTTCATTTGAATCCCTTCAATACTATGCAGTTATGCTCCGCACAAGAAAATGAATGCTTCACATAAGGAATTAAAACAAAGGGCAATAACTCCGTAAAGATTGAAGAAAGAGTTGTGGTTCTTTGTGCACTCCTTTCATTGTCCTCTATCATTATATGAAGTTTCATTTGAATCCCTTCAATACTAATGGAGTTATGCTCAGCACAAGAACATTAAACACAGGGCAATAACTCTGTAAATATTAAAGGAGTTATGGTCCTTGTCCTCTGCACTTCCTTTCATTGTCCTTTATCATAATATGAAGTTTCATTTGAATCCCTTTAATACTAACGGAGTTATGCTCCGCACAAGAAAATGAATGCTTTACATAAGGAAATAAAACAAAGGGCAATAACTCCATAAATATTGAAGAAAGAGTTGTGGTCCTTGTGCTCTGCACTTCCCCTCATTGTCCACTATCATTATATGAAGTTTAATTTGAATCCCTTCAATACTAATGGACTTATGCTCCGCACAAGAAACTAAATGCTTCACATAAGGAAATAAAACAAAGGGCAATAACTCCATAAATATTAAAGACCGAGTTGTGGTTTTTGTGCTCTGCACTTCCTCTCATTGTCCTCTTATCATTACACGAAGTTTCATTTAAATCCCATCAATACTAATGGAGATATGCTCAGCACAAGAAAATAAAACCAAGGGCAATAACTTCGTAAATATTGAAGAAGAATTGTGGTCCGTGTTCTCTGCACCTCCTCTCATTGTATCCCATCATTAACTGAAGTTTCATTTGAATTCCTTCAATACTAATTGAGTTATGCTCCGCACAAAAAGCGTGACGGACGGACGTACCGACAATGCGATTACTATATGCACCCAAAGTTCCCTTTGGATGATAGTAAAATACAGTTCTCAAGTACAATTGCAAATTTTTTGAATTATAATAATACTACCTCAGATTTCATATACACTTCAGAGGCCGATAAATTGTCAAACGTTTTACTAAAACTAGCCATTTGCAAACAGATCTAGCAAATTCAAGCATTTAAAAGATAAAAGTCCTGCATTTACAGAATTGTTACAATATGCCAAAGAACTGGTCCCACGACTACGGATGTTCTCAAACTAGAACTCAGTCTCAGCTTAAAATACTGACCAATGAGAATGCTTGTAACTGTTGAGCTCTGATTTCCATTGGTTAATCATTTAAGATTAAGACTAAGATTCAGCTTAAGAATGTTGGTAGTCGTGGGGGCCTGGTACAGCTGCTGTTTCTTTCGGGCAGCACCCTGTGCCTTTTTTGATCCCAGATCGTTCCATAGACAACTCTTGAGTTTTTGGTCCCAGATAGTTCCCTAGACCACTGTGAGGAGTTTTTGGTCCCAGATCTTTCCAAAGACCACTGTGAGGAGTTTTTGGTTCCAGATCTTTCCCTAGACCACTGTGAGGAGCTTTTGGTTCCAGATCTTTCCCTAGACCACTGTGAGCAGCTTTTGGTTCCAGATCTTTCCGTACACCACTGTGAGGAGCTTTTGGTTCCAGATCTTTCCCTAGACCACTGTGAGGAGTTTTTGGTCCCAGATCTACCCTAGTCAACCGTGAGGAGTTTTGGGTCCCAGATCTTTCCCTAGACAACCGTGAGATTTGGTTCCAGATCTTTCCCTAGACCAGTGAGGTTTTGGTCCCAGATCTTTCCCTAGACTACTGTGGGGAGTTTATGTCCCAGATTTTTCCTTTGATCACTGTTTTTGGTCCCAGATCGTACCCTAGACCACCGTGAAAAGCTTTTGGTCCCAGAACTTTCCTAGACCACAGTGGGTAGTTTTTGATCCCAGATCTTAATCTAGACCACCGTGGGTAGTTTTTGATCCCAGATCTTAATCTAGACCACCGTGGGTAGTTTTTGATCCCAGATCTTAATCTAGACCACCGTGGGTAGTTTTTGACCCCAGATCTTAATCTAGACCACAGCGGGTAGTTTTTGATCCCAGATCTTAATCTAGACCACCGTGGGTAGTGTTTGATCCCAGATCTTAATCTAGACCACCGTGGGTAGTTTTTGATCCCAGATCTTAATCTAGACCACCATGGGTAGTTTTTGATCCCAGATCTTAATCTAGACGACTGTGATGAGATTTTGATCCCAGACCATTCCCTAGACCACAGTGAGGAGTTTTGGTATACCACACGGCTGCTGTTGTAAGAGAATGATGGCATTTGTTAAGTGCAAGAGACCAAAACAAAGCCACGAATGAAATTAAAATTGTATTCTAGTATTTCATGCAGTCAATTAGCAATTACACTAAATACATGTTCTTATCAAGGTAATCCATACTAGAGCACTTACTATATTATACAGAAATATTTTTGTATAAACAACAGCCCGGGTTGTTCACTCTTTAAATCATCGAAAAATTCTTTTAGCAAAACATGTTTAGATTCAATGCAACAGTAATTTCAGTTTTACATAACAATACAAAACCACTATGTGCGTTTGATTCTGTAGCTTAATGCCTCAATTAGAAACTGGTGCTACCATGTTGCGGTTTTAGCATATATGATGCATTTTTTTCCAACCTTATTTCATAAGTAAGACAAACCTAGCACATAACATGTATTTATTTCAATTAATGCCACAATAAAATATCACTTCTCCCACAAGAAATATACAATTGCAGTGGTATGGAAAAAGGCAGACGTCAGTTTTCAATCAATGATCAGAAACAACAAATAGCAGAGGTATCTAAAACATTACAAATGATTTTCGTAGGGTGTTACATGAAGTGTTTCAATAATTTTCTTCAATGATATGCAGTGAGTTTTTGACACCAAAATCATTATCACTTTGGTTTTTTAAATCCGGTCTTGGCTTTTTTCTTGGCGGAACCTTTAGTGTCCTCTGCCTGTAGTGTAAATACACACTAAATTATATAGAACATGTATACAGGCATTACCAGCAGTCAAAATAACCAATGGTTCTGAAATGTTTGGACATTATTGGAAAATGAAGCATACCCTTACCTGAATATTTTCCTTGAAAAAAAAGGCTGAACAATGGCAGATAATTCTTGCCAAAAATGTGGCTACTAATTTATATTTCTCACATTTTTATATGCGAAGTTTTAAGATCAGGGACCATATTCCAGAAACATCTCAAGTTTATCTTAAAATATTTTCACTAAAGTTCCAATTTTTGTAAGGCAATATTGTAAAAACCTAATTTAAATTAATGAATCCAATTACAGTTAAGTACATAGTAGTTAATAATAAGTTGATAATTATTGAACTTTTGGCAGCATTTCTTGCAAACATGGAATAAAATGCTTCAGAAAAATGACGATTTTAAGGCTATGGATAAGATTTCACATAAGATGTTTCTGGAATACGAACCCAGTGTTACTTGTATGTGTACATTGTAGATTCGAATGGAAAACAATCACTATTTCAGGGCTTGGTTAGGGATCCCGATCACAAGATTTTGTTGAAAACATCCCAAGAACTTTGGGAGAAGTGGAACAAACTTGGTGTAGAGTGAACTTTTGGGGTTAGTGCACAAACTTTGAAAATTTGGAAAAGAAGAAAAAACTAGGTTTAAAGCAAACATTTGGGAAAAAACTAGGTTTAAAGCAAACAATTTGGAAAAAACTATACTACAAGAGACAAAAATTATTTGGCTACGGGAAGATGTAATCAAAAGGTCTCTGCCTGCAACACAGAACAAATGCCTGTAAAAAGACCCACGGTACCTTTCTCTTTGGAGTGGTTGAGGACGCGGAGAGGACGGAGAAGAACCCGTCCAGCCGGCCCTGGGTGCTGCCTGAGCGCGCCTTCGTCAGCTTCTTGATACCATTACGAATGCGGTCCTCGCTGGGAGAAGCAATGAAGCATAAAATAATAATACTTATGTGATAATAGATATAATAAGTTTAATTCATGAAACTAAAAAACAATACTATTACAGGTTATGGCAAAAAGAATGGTAACATATTAGCTACATGTATAGGCCTTTCCCAAAACTAGGTTACTTCCCTTGCGTAATCACAAGTGATGTCCCCTGTTCACTTCCAGCGACGTTGATTGATTATACGGTGGGATAAGCGTATTGATATTTACCGAAAAACATGCAATATATTTGATTTTCAATCTTAGTATTGTGTTGATGTCGTAAAAATAAATTTACAAATATCAACATTCGTATATAATATACATTATGTACTTTATTTATCAATTTAATTAAATAATTATTTTGATTTTTAACAATATTGTCTACTCTTTGCAGATTGACAAACAAACTGTACACAGTACGTTTAACTGTTATTATGCAGCAAAACACAAAAATAGCGATTTCAGTATCTAAATAACCTATGCCTTCATCATGTATTAAATTTGCATTATTAAATAAAATAAATAAAAAGCTGTTTTTAGTAAAATGATTTTGCTAAGTAACTCTAAGCTAACATTCTTCTGGCGACTAAAATTACGAAAATAAGGTATCATCACAGAAAGTTTGAGCGTAATTCCGATGTTTTTGACAGCAACTTCTTATTTGAATTCCATACACATTTGTGTTTAACTTTAAAGCCTTTTTCGTTGCAGATATTCTTGTTGTGTGCTAAATATTATACGGTGCTTGAACAGGCTTCGCTTCAATCTTGAAATATAATGTCACAAAACAACTATCTTTTTAATTACTGTTAACACAATATTACAATAACTAATGGTGATGTCACTCCTCATTAAACGTTATAACTGATGTTGTATTAAAGAGATTAAGTAAGTAATTTGTTTATTATTGTGTCATGTGTTTAAACAATGTTTATGATAACTTCAAATAATGAACGAAACAAATAACACCCGACCCAATGGGTCTATATGTCACCAGGAAATAGATATGTCGTGATAATTATGTATATAATAGGGTGAGTATCTATAATCAAACAGACATAGATATATACATTTTGAAACAAGTTTACACAATTCAGAGTAAGTAATTAACTAAGCCAACAGAAGAGTCTAATATACGTTTGAATAAATATTTTATACTTGTTGAGTCTGTTTGATCAAGTATTTAGTTTTCCTTCATGTATATAACTCTCAGATTATTTCTTCATTTCTGTCGAAATCGCGGTAAACAAACATTTTATTCACGCAGCAGCTACGGTAATTCTGGTACGTTTTAGAAAAACAAAACACGATGAGCTCTTAAATGTTCACCACCTTTCAATTCTGAAGAATTGAAAATTAAATGCTGTGCTATATTATTTCACTCTTCGATTTAAACCAATTTTTTAATTCGAAAAAGTGTTCAATGCTTTTAATTATGTTCTGTTCTGTTCAATAAGGTGGCGAAATTTCATAGGGTGATAGGCAAAGAACAACAACGGAGACAACAACATTTTAAAATGTGAGATAAACTTTAATTTGAGACACAAACAATGGAGACGAAGTGTGACATGGGTTAGTTGTCTCTGCATGTAGATCTGTATCATCAATGCATTATGCAATTGCACGGATTAGCGGTATTGTTCTAAGGGCAATTTGATAAGATCCCAGCGGTTTGTGGCTTTGGTATTGTTATGACCCCCTCTTCAGTCAGATAACTAAGTATCCATTGGGAGAACATGCGGTGGTATTTATGTATGGAAAACAACCGTTTAAGACGAGACAAGGAGACTACTTCTTTTTTTTCTGGATACCTGTCATACGAACATGTGGCCTTAGTAATGAGTTTAATACGATACCACATTTAGTTCTAATAATTTATTTTTGTAAGATATATCCTCTATGAGTTTTTTTATAATATTTAATCCAAAATATATGGTTTAAAAAAATTCCATTACAAGTTTTGAAAGCCGCTTGGTCTTAGGTCTATAATACTATACATGGCAAGCTAGGGAAAATGTTGCCGGAAGTCGGGTTTCAAATATGGCGGATGTGAATTCGCAATAACGGGAGGTAATTTCCAAGGGAGATCACCTAGCTTTGGGAAAGGCCTATACAAGTAATAACAATAAAACACAACAGTAACAATGTACCAATGTAAATGAAATATAATGTAACAATAATAAGGAAAATACCATAAATTCAGACATATCGAGTTATATAATATATGTACATTTTTTTACATATGTACAATTTTTTACATTCTAAAATAAAAATGTTTATTGTTGTTACAAACATTCTGAGATAAAAGCTTCAAAATGTGCTTATATTTTTGGTGCAATATTTCTTTGGTGTGATTAAAAATTATGGCTATCAGTTAAAATAACACTCACTTGAAGCCTTTTTGTGAGACCATAAATTCAATCAGGTCTTCCTCATTTGGCTCTGTCCATTTCAACTGCATTAAAAATACATAGTATTCGATCAATACCAGTATTGTATTTTCTGACAACAATGAAATTATGCTTATGAACAGATTTGTTCGAGAAAAACCAGTAGTAAGTAGTGAAAATAATTTTATTTTTATAAATGAAATCTTGTTTTATTTTTGTTTAATTTGAATGGTTGCATTACAGAAGATACAAAAACTTACTAATGAAACAGAAAACCAAGACAGGTAACCCTCGAAATGACATTTCCAGTGATAGGTTACCTCCCTTGCCCTATCATTATCTTCCAGTAATAAAGAATTCTTTACCAAAAAATCTTGGATCCAGACAGTATCACAACCAATAACGTTGGATAAAGTTGTTAGCAGACAGACAGACAAACCAATACCAGTTAAAATCAGCATTTTTCATTAAAATAAACTTAGTACCCTAAAATGGTACCTTTCCAATCCAATTTATCAATTTGAAGATAAAACAATTACAAATATCTGGGAAACCAATCCTGAAATGATTCACTATATATATTTAACTTGCATTTTACCTCCTGGAAACACAAGTACAAGTGTAAGAATCAATGAAAAAGCAGTTTTAGGCTAGCGTTTATTTATTGTTTTCTAATTCTTTTTGGCAGTGTTTGCAGAAAGTGATACAATTCCCAATTTGGTTGAAACTGTGGCTTATTTTCCCAATTAGACTGGTACCGGTACCATTCCAAAAAGTAGTGAGGAAAAACGCTGAAAACATAACCTGCTTTGGACGAGGTGAAAAGTATGCATGCATAAACAATTCAAATACAAGCGAACAATGCATTTCACCTCGAGTTTTTCTGGATCTGCTACTTCAGGATTCTTAAACAGTTCTCTGGCTTCCTTATACATCCAGTCATCTGGCACTGTGTATTTCTGAGGAGATCACAATGTATACTGTAGAAACATGCCGCAAAACACAGTCTCTTATGATTCAAAACCAGGGGTTTCGCTGGCTCAAAAAAAAGTTGTCGCCACTAAAATTCGCCCCTTTTAAAAAGTTGTAGCCAATTTTGTCAATCCTATATTGACATTGCTTCAGAATCTAATTCACAGAAACTGTCACTAATAAATAGCATTAATAACTACATTATTGTAATTAAAACAATACTTTGTAATAGTTAATTGTAGGAAATTAGGATTTTACAACACTGTATTTGAACAGATTTAGTAATGTTGATCATTTTGTGGCATTGCGAAAATATATGACAATATCAAAACAAGAGATGTTTGTAAAACATGTATGCCCCCGACTTGCAGCCTTTGTTCATCACAGAAGTGTACTGTTTCTGAAAAATCTAAGCTGAGACATGTTAACCATTACCTTGATAGGAGTTGTCTTCTCTGCAAGAGCATTCTTCCTATCAAATTTGACGACTCTACCCAAGTATTAAGTAATTATCACTATGTAATAGGTCATCGACTCAAACTGACCATTGTACCTATATAGTTTGAGGACCATGTACCAATGGTTCATCAGTTATTAAGTCAGTGATTTTTTTACAATTTCACAGCCAGGAACCCTAGGACTCGCTGGACTAAAAATCTATGAGTCCCAAAGTTAAATGTGTGAGTTCAAAAATTTTCATTTATTCAAATGGGAATATAAGCTGTCAGTTAATAAGATGAGTAAGGCAATAATGCAATTAACTCTTTATTATATATAATAAAACAAGTAATTTTAACTTTTTTGTGTTTTTTGAGAAGCATGTCTAGCTAGAGTAAGTAGAATGTTGAAATTTTTTGCAGTGTGCATTTTTTACCATACCATTGCACCTTTTAGCGACCGTACACAAAGTGCAGTACATGTTATTAAATTGTTTAGTTCCATTGTATATGCTCACCAACTAAACAACTTCTCCCAATCTTTATTCTATGAACATATTTTTTTCGGACGATTTTTGGTAGAACCTGACCAGAAATAACTTCAGGAGTATTGCGTTTAGTCATGTGTCATTTTGCTTTTCGGACAAATGTTGCAGACGAACTTTAAAAAAACTTTCCCCAAAAATTAAATATTATTTTACCTTCACATTATTACGTTTACAAACGTCATGACTATTGGCATTGGTTATTCGCAAATCGATTATCCAATGAGAATGGTCGTAATAAAAATAGACAGAACGGTGCGATGGTAAATTTTACCCTCTATTATGACAGTACTCGTACACAAAATGCTTCTAAACTGCCAGACAGGACTCGCCATTTACAAAATGCATGCATCCCGCGAACGCACATAAACTAAAACTTGCGTCTACGGCAATATTACTGCGTCCTGCACGCAGGATGCTGAGGTAAAAAAATCACTGTTAAGTGGAAATGCTTTTTTTACAAGCCCCTGTGATCTTGGCCTTTGATCTCTTAATCTCAAAATCAATAGGGGTCTTCCTTCCCTCATGACTTACCAGCATACTAATTTATATGATCTTAGGTTAAAGGGTTCTCTAGATATTGTGTGGAAACGGTTTTCATGTTACAAGCCCCTGTGACCTTGACCTCTGACTGGTTGACCTCAAAATCGATAGGCTTCTTCCTTTCCTCCCGAGTAACCAGCATACTAACTTGGATGATCGTAGGTCAAAGCGTTCTCTAGATATCCTGCGGAAACAAAATGGTCTATGGAGAAAACAGTTTTCATGTAACAAGCCCCTGTGACCTTGACCTTTGACCTGTTGACCTCAAAATTGATAGGCGTCTTCCTTTCCTCCCTAGTAACTAGCATACTAACTTGGATGATCGTAGGTCAAAAGGTATTCTAAATATCATGCGGAAACGAAATGGTATACAGAGGCAACAGTTTTCATGTTACAAGCCTCTGTCACCTTGACCTTTGACCTGTTGACCTCAAAATTGATTGGCGTCTTCCTTTCCTCCTAAGTAACCAGCATACCAACTTAAATGATCGTAGGTTAAAGCGTTCTCTAGATATCGTGCGGAAACGAATTTCATGTTACAAGCCCCCGTGACCTTGACCTTTGACCTGTTGACCTCAAAATCAATAGGCGTCTTCCTTTCCTCCCAATTAACCAGCGTACCAACTTAAATGATCGTTGGTCATAGCGTTCTCTAGATATCGTGCGGAAACGAAATAATCTACGGACAGACAGACCGACGGACCGGTGCAGAGCAATATATACCCCCACTTCTTCGAAGGGGGGCATAACACTTTACTACTTGCAGATTGGTAAATCCTCCTTGTAAGTAAGATCTTACTTATTGATATAACAACTGTCTGTCCATAATTCATGTCAAAACTCATCATGACTGTGGACAGTTTGTTAATGTTCAGAAAGAAATCCTGACACAGAACCGTTTTCCTTTATTTTAGGCTACTGGGAGTACAGTATTTAGGTCAGCCTCGTTTTGGAATGAATGTTCACCACATGTCCAAAGTTGCTCTTTTTTGCTGTGTTTTTATTTTGAACTGAAATTTCCCCTATAGCAAATAAAATCATTACACAATAATAACTAGTCGGAAGATTAAGAAGAGATGTTTGTAAAACATGTATGCCCCCCGACTTGCAGCCAAGTCGTCAATATGTGCAACTGTTAAGAGATTATTTTAATATTGTATGTGCACATTAACACATGGGGAGGAAATTAAAGTTGATGCTTTAGAAAGTAAACATAAAGCTGAAAGAAAGATAGAGAACAATTAGGGATTTATTTTGACAGTCATTATATAAGGATACCTGTTTTCTGTTTGATTTAAACATCAAATAGGCCAAAACATCTCTAGATATCCAGCGGAAACAAAATGGTCTACGGAGAAAATAGTTTTCATGTTACAAGCCCCTGTGTCCTTGACCTTTGACCTGTTGACCTCAAAATTGATAGGCGTCTTCCTTTCCTCCCAGCATACCAACTTGGATGATCGTAGGTCAAAACGTATTCTACATATCATGCAGAAACGAAATGGTCTACAAGTAACCAGCATACCAACTTAAATGGTCGTAGGTCAAAGCGTTTTTCTCTAGTTGTTGGGATTTTTCGCCGTCTTTAACAGTATTTCAGTCATATCAGTAGACAGGGAGACCCCATTTCACCATATATCTTTTTATTATGTGCAGAACTTTTATCAATCAAAATCAAACACAGTAAATATATAAAAGGCCTTTCTATAAATGGCATAGAATAAAAAATATCTCAGTTTGCTGATGACACTACTTTGTTGCAGGACGGTTCGGACAATTCTTTAAATTCTACTCTAGATATGCTCCATGATTTTGCTTTGTTCTCTGGTTTTAAGGTAAATTTTGACAAAACTAACGTAATTTGGATGGGATCTTTTAAGTACAGTACCCGAGCCATTAAAACAAAATATAAACTAACATGGGGAACCACTAAATTCAAAATATTAGGAATCATGTTTGATGTTGACCTTAACATTTTGACTGATTTTAATTTTTCTGATAAATTTACTAAATCTATCAATACTATTAGTCATTGGAAAAAAATAAAACTAACACCCATTTGTAGAATAACTGTAATAAAATCACTAATACTCCCTTCGTTTACTCACTGTTTCTTCGCTATCCCCACACCGAAGAGAGATATACTTGATAAATTGAACAAATTATTGTTTGACTTTGTTTGGGAAGATGCACCTTATAAAATTAAAAGTTCTACCTTTACTCAAAATTACAACAATTGTGGGCTACAAATGATTGATATCTACGCCTACTGTAAAAAAAATCAAGCTTTCTTGGATAAGACAATTATACACATGCTGCGATAGTAAATGGGCTGTACTTATAAGATCTATGTTTGATGTATGTAAATTTTTTAACACTGGACAGCTCTATATTAAAATTATAAAGAAAAATATTTAAAATGATTTTTGGTTTGAAGTATTTACATGCTATGAGCAATTGCTTGATGTGATGAAACTGTATCATGTTCACGATATACTTAACATCCCTTTGTTTTGTAACTGCAATTATAAAATTGGTAATGAACCCTTGTTCTTCAAAGCACTGTATGAGAGAGGTATAAGATTTGTGCGAGATATAGTTGTCGACTCTAACACTTTTTAAACGAAAATGCAGATAGAAACTATTACAGGAAAAGCTATGAACTTTATCCATTATGAAGGGCTTATTAAATCTGTACAAAGGTATATTAAGAACTTCAATATACAATTTAGCATAAATGACATTTTAATATATGGACCATTTCTGTCATGCTATGCAAAATACTTCATTTGCTATGACAGAAAAGATAGGTCGATTTATAATTGCTTTAGACAAACAGATATAGAACCAATATGTAAAACAAAATGGGACATGTTTGCTCTCTCTCGCAAGGAATGGAAATGTACTTTTAAAGCTACATTTAACATATCAAGAGATAGTTACATACAATGGTTCCAATATAGAATCATTTAAAATATACTAGGTACAAATTCTCTATTATACAAAATGAAATTGGTAAACAATAACTTGTGCTCTTTTTGCCACCAAAGCAAAGAAACAATTATGCATCTGTTCTGGAATTGCGAAAAAGTAAAGTGTTTAATAAAAAAAAAGAAGAGACTCTAATGCACAATAGAAATATAAATTGTACGACGGAAATAGACTGCAAAACTTCTATATTAGGTAGCACCAGAAATGAAAGTCAAGATCGTAATGTTCTATGTTGGAAGTCAAAAGATACATATTTACATGTAGAAGAAATAATATAACACCAAATTTCAATGGTCTTATCAGTAGCCTATACTTTCCATATACAGTATATAACTCTTTTAAACTTTCAGAAACAGAAGTTAACAGGTGGTCACTCTTAAGGAAAATTTGTGAAGCAAACATGTAGTTACATTTATAGACATAATAACAAAAGCCAAATAAATGTGTAATGCATGTATTCAGCAGTATATACATGTATGTACATTTCACATTTGCTGATTCTTAAACATGTGGGCTCGATGTACTATGCTTTTCCTTATTATGCTATAACTTGTATAGACCGTCCAACAGTTAAAACGAAACTAACGAAACTGTTTTATGAATTATTTGATGTTTAATATCCATATACCATTATGAATATATTTTAATGAAACAGATTTATGCATTGTTATATCCATGTACCATTTGTATATGTTTATATGTATATATGTATGTATATTTGTATAATTTATATGACGAAAATAAAGGTTACATATGGAAAAAAAATATTTTTTTTTTTTTTTTTTTTTAAATAAGGATACCTGTTTTCTGTTTGATTTAAACATCAAATAGGCCAAAACATCTCTAGATATCCAGCGGAAACAAAATGGTCTACGGAGAAAACAGTTTTCATGTTACAAGCCCCTGTGACCTTGACCTTTGACCTGTTGAACTCAAAATTGATAGGCGTCTTCCTTTCCTCCCAGCATACCAACTTGGATGATCGTAGGTCAAAGCGTATTCTACATATCGTGCAGAAACGAAATGGTCTACAGAGGAAACAGTTTTCATGTTACAAGCCTCTGTCACCTTGACCTTTGACCTGTTGACCTCAAAATTGATAGGCGTCTTCCTTTCCTCCCAAGTAACCAGCATACCAACTTAAATGGTCATAGGTCAAAGCGTTCTCTAGTTGTTGGGATTTTTCGCCGTCTTTAACAGTATTTCAGTCATATCACGGCGGTCAGTTAGCCTACTCACACTTTTCCTGGGCAAGCTTAGCCGATTTAAGCAGGTTACCAGTACATGTACTAAGTGCACATACTTGTGCCAGTAACTGACAACTGCCCTACTTGAATCAGAGGTAGGGGGACAATGGCCATAGAAATAATTCCATGACCAATCCCCACACAAGTTATGTGGCCGGGCTGGGGAGTGAATTCACGAACCCAAGATTGACAGTCCAGCGCTCTACCAACTGAGCTAGCAGGGCCTGGCTTCAACAGTACTGCAGGTGTTTGTCAGAGGTCAAACTAAGTAGGTTATCAATCTCACATTATTATTGTGACAATAATTTGTCAAACTGAACAAATCATAAACTGTGAAAACCGATCTTGATGCATGTGCGTAAAGTGTCATCCCGGATTAGCCTATGCAGTCCGCACAGGCTAATCCAGGACGGCACTTTCCGCTTGTATGGTATTTTCTGTTTCAAGGAAGTCTCTTCTAAACATAAATACACTGTAGGCGGAAAGTGATACACGACACTTTACGCACATGCATTAAGTCCGGTTTTCCCACGCCGCGCCTCAAATCTGCATTATTTTCTAACTTTTTTTTGAAGAAAACTGTGTGTGAATAACAATTCAAAACATTTGAGCATGCCAAGAATCAATAGAAACCTTCATGTCGAGGTGTTTCATGATCTTGTCTATGCTTTTGTACTGCTTGATAAGGTCGATGGCCCTCTTGGGTCCGATGCCTCGTATAGACTCGCAGTAATCGCATCCCAGCAGTATGCACAGGTCTATAAACTGAGAAAACAAGAAGATGAGTCGGCAAGACAAATAACAAAACAACATAAGCTCGCGAGAGCTTTTAAACCGACTACAATTGAAAACAAAAATATAAACATTAACATGTGTAAAAATATAACTGTAAACATGTAATATATATGCATATACAATTTCAGAAAATTTGTTAGAAACATATACATGTATAAATATTAAGTAATGCAAAAGAAACGAATGCAGATTAAGCGAAACCTCTACAGGCTTCATACAAACTATTGAAAGCAAAATTCAATCTGTTTTCATGACATAGCTCAGTTTTCCATGATATAATCTGAACATACAGAAGTCAAAATAGTACACTGATTTCCAAATTTTATTTGATCTACATAATTACATTATTTATCTAGGTCGCTTTGCGCACTGTAGAATAGAATTGCTTTAAGCGCTGAAATACATGTCTGACCATTATTACGTTCTTGATTTTGATTTTTTGTTCGATTATATTATATTATTTGAATGGGTTTGATCATTTCTATGCACTTACAGGCATCTTCAAGGACACTTTTTCAAAAATATTTTTTCTACTTTCCATGACTATTTTTGAAAAGCCCATGATGTTTCCATGATAAATCCAAATTATTAAGATTCCATGATTATTCCAGACAAAGGCCATTTTCCATGACTTTTCCAGATCCGTAAGATCCTGCTCTAAATCAGCTGTCAAACACCATGATTTGTAGTCTGTATACGGTTACCACGTTTACAAAACTTAATATATACTGGTAAAGAAATGAGGACATACACAAGATCCTGCTCTAAATCAGCTGTCCAACACCATGATTTGTAGTCTGTATACGGTTACCACGTTTACAAAACTTAATATATACTGGAAAAAGAAATGAGGACATACACAGTAATTTGGTCAAACATGATACAGCGAATTATTTCAATAATCAATCCATAATGTATGAAATATGTTAAACTAGCATACAATACGATTGAGGTGTGTTAAAATTTATGTCAGACACCCAGATTTTTTGTCAGACCGACTGTCTAACAGGTTCTGCATTGACTAAGAATCCAGGGACAGGTTAAAAATTTGAGAGGTCCATAAAGATCATTCATGAACTGGTTGTCCTTCTTTTTTTACTTGCCAAACTTTAGTCTTCAGAAAATGTTTTAGAAAGGCTTGCCCATTCGTGCATACACAATTGAATTTAAAACACAGACTATACAACCTGTTATACTGATTGTTTTAAATGCATTTGTTGACAATTTCACTTTCTATTTCATTCGGGCAGACAGATCATAATTTTAACTATCCCAGATAAATTTTTACTTGTCCCGGGCTTCAGTCAATTGGGTATTATTTCAAAGTTGGCAACTTGACTTTCTGTTTACAAAACATCAAAGGCCAGTATGATGGAGTTCAGGCCTTTCACAATTGGCCTGGTACAAGTTATCCAGGCCAGTATCAGGGAGTTCGGGCCATTCACAATTGGCCTGGCACAAGTTCTCCAGGCCAGTATCAGGGAGTTCGGGCCATTCACAATTGGCCTGGTACAAGTTCTCCAGGCCAGTATCAGGCAGTTCAAGCCATTCACGATTGGCCTGGTACAAGTTCTCTAGGCTAGTATCAGGGAGTTCGGGCCATTCACAATTGGCCTGGTACAAGTTCTCCAGGCCAGTATCAGGGAGTTCGGCCCATTCACAATTGGCCTGGTACAAGTTCTCCAGGTTTGTATCAGGCCCGGGACTTTCACAAGGAAATGACTGGTGGAATATTAGTCCTGGAAAGCAATTCCTTACCTCCTCTTGTGATAGCTCCAGCCCTTCTAGAATCTTACTGTAGTGGTACTCCTTTATTGGCATCTTCCTGTGTTAAATACAAGTTTGCCAGACATGAACCATGAACCACAAGGAGACGATGGACGTAAAGACAATATTCGGTATACATTAAGAAACTGTTTATAACTGCAATGCTGCAGTTAACTAGAAAACAGCAAAACAAGCGGTATGTCATTTATTTTACCATGAATTCCTAATTTAACTCATTTTCAGTATATTAACTGCTGTAGTTCCGTTTATTTTAAACTTTTTGAAAATTTTGTCCGGCAGTGCACAATAGTTATGTTTCTTAAAAGTAACCATTTAAGTAACGGAAGAATGCAAACAGATGTGTAAACAATACGCCATTTTTGATAAACACACATGGCCCCGGTTGGTGCTGGACAGCCCACTTGAATTATTCCAAGCAAGTCTAAAATAGGTCAAGGTCAGTGAGGTTGGGTAATATAGGTGATATAGATGGATTAGGAATGGTCATAAGCAACAACTGTGTAAGTATCCAAGTGTTGTAGTAAGCAGAGTTGGTGCTTGTGGAAATGGTAAAATCTATGGTAACATGGTTAAAATTAGTCCAAATTAGGTCAAGGCCAATGTGAGGTTGGGTGATTTGGATGGATCGGGAATAGTTATAGGCAACAACTGTGTAAGTATCCAAGTGTTGTAGTAAGCAGTGCTTGACGAAACGGTAAAATCTAGTTAGCCTCGTATGGACAGTATCATGCTTGGGCGAACAGACAGACAGGACAATCACTTTATGCCTCCCTCATCAAGATGCCGGGGGCATACAAATCTTCAATGATCATCAACTGACCTGGCCTCACTGAATGTGAGATGCCGTAGCACCACGTTGGAGCCAAACGTCAGCGAGTCCATATCCTCTGTGCCTGTGGCCCACACCTTGCCTGCCCTCACGAGCGCCGCACACTGGGCTTCTGCCTCACACGGCGCCTACAAACATGAAGCCAAAATGTTGGTGTGACACCGAGTGACAGTGGGCCTGGCCATGTGCACTATAAACATTTCCTCATACATTTGTCAAACATAAGCCAGGGGTGTGGAAATACCAAAATGGTTTACTTGTCCATGGGGACAAGTTCATTGCACAAATCGACTTGTCCGCGAGCAAAAGTCGCTTGTCCAAATAAAAATATAGTCGTTATTCCAGGCATTCCTGATATATTTTTTTCATAAGACAAAAAATAAAACACATTTTTTATTCAAATGTGTAAGTATATAATATGATAATTAACTTCAAACTTTTACATCATTTTCACACTCTGAAATTGTACTTGTCTATGGACAAGTAGACAGGAAAAATTTACTTGTACGACAGTAACATTACCCACGTCGGACAAGTTGGGTGTAGGATTTCCACACCCCTGCATAAGCAAAACAATCTACCAGTAGTCAGTGTTTTATCTTACTCAGATTCGCATGCTTATCTGGTAGCCTATTCCTGTGGATTTTGTCTAAAACATTATCCCACTGAGCACATTTTTGTTTTCTTGTGAAAATCACAGTTTTATGGTCAGAAATATAGGTCAACAACAATAAATTCTAGACCCCCTTTAAAACCAGCGACATAAGGCAAAATTAGCCTTTACAAACAATGACAAAAATTCCTAAATAAAATGCCGGAATTATTGGCTATTGCAAATAATATTAAGTTAAAAAGATAAGAAAGAAATACTCTATTCTTACATCAATGTATGGAATGCCCATTCGCTTGAGAAGTTCTTTGCACTCTTCGTTGTGTTGCTTGGTTACCTTCACTAAGCGACGATTGAATTTTTCTATGTTTTCCGTATCACCTAAAAATTAAAACCGAACTTGCAAAATGAGAAGCCAACACACAAAATATGACTGAACTTTTTTAGTTTTGAAGATAGTAACAATTTAGAAAATTGTGCATATGTCATCAAAATTTCTGGGGATTCAGAATTATGAAAATTTAATTATTTCGTAACTATTAATGATTTGGTTATGACTAGCAATATCAGAAATTGTCATCAAAATTCATAACAAAATACAGCAGGATATTGATAACCTGCACCAAAAATACATTTGCTGTTTTCATGCCTGTTCATGTCATGACGCCTGTATTTAGACCCTTACCTGCTACTTCATTCTTTCTTCAATAACTAGATTATCCTTATCTCGAGATCGTTAAAAGTGGTATCAAAGTTACAGTCTAAAGAAATGTTTCTGCCTACTTCAAGCCAGGTTTTTCTTTACCTGGACCATTTCAGCACATCATCATTCCCTAGCTACTTTCGTCTAAAATAACATGCATTTTTTGTTCGTTATTACTAAATCATTTGCAAAATTTTTTCCCCTAAACAGGTTGCATGATTTGATATTGGCAAATTTGTCAATACAGTAATTTTTTACTGAATTCTAACAAAAGTTCACTTGTCTGTTCATGCTCTGGGTCAAGATGGGCAACAAAGAAAATTCATTTCGCCATCCCTGCGCAAACCTAAGGCCTCGAGTCCCAGCCCCAGAAAAAAACAGAAGCCCTGTAGGTCTACCTGCTTCCTCTGCTTGCTCCAGGGATTTCTGTGCCTCGTCTCTCCGCTCCTTTCGTTTCTCCAGCTGCAAAGAAAATGAGTAATACAATATGTACTAGGAATATACAAAATGACCTATCAATGTACTTGGGCCAAAAAAAATTCGTGTTTTAGGGAACGGTTTCCAAAAAGTTAGTTAGGGTTGGGATTGAGTTGTTGTTTAACAAAAAAAATTATATCAACACATTTCGGTTAAAAAAACTTGTGAGTTTGGGGAATTTCACTAGGAAGGGTATGGCTGCCCGAAACACAGAATTTTTTTTTTGTGGCCTTGCATGTACCTGCAGAGGTCAAAGTCAGCACATGCTCGTAAGCACTGCACTGCTTCATATCAAACGAGGCTTGCTAAGATTCTCATTTTTATAGGCAGGCTAGTAACACTTCTTTGGAAACATGAGCATTTAAGAATTCAGGCTTACTTGGCAAACAGCTATTTTTTTATGACTTTACTTGTGTGACAAACTGGATAATGCAAGATGTAGCATCAAAAGACTTAACCTCACCAGTACCAGTTGCCATACTAACCAATGACCTCACCAGTACCAGTTGCCATACTAACCAATGTCTACTAAAACTTCTGAAATTATTTTAAATAGGAGTATATTTTCACATTTTCTGAGAAAACTTCTGAAATTATTTTAAATAGGAGTATATTTTCACATTTTCTGAGAAGGGGGGGGGGGGGAGAAATATCTCAAAATGACAGGCATGATTGCAAAATCTAAAATGTTGGAGGCTAATGTCTATTTCATAGGGCACAACCCTAGTAATGGGTACAGTGTGATGATCAAAAGGAGCATAGGCAAAGTTGAACGACTTCTCTAACCAAAATTATTCAGTTTGTAATTCCAGTCTGATTCTTAAATGCTATTCAGAATTTCTATACATGTATTTTAAAGGATTGATAATTGTTTACTTAGTGTTTCATACATCTGAATTTACAAAGGTATTGCACTTTATTGCTTACCCGGTATGTTTGCTTTACTAAGTGGGTATTATTTATTGACATCTCTAAGCCAACTATGGGCATACAACATATATTCAACTTACCTCCCCAGATTTCATGTCTGGTGGTTTGCCATCGAACACATAGACAGGCTTGATTCCGTTCTCCACCATGCGAATAGTCCGGTAGAACATACCCATCAGGTGACTGAACGTTTAATAAACAGTCTTATATTAATTAGGAAAGCAGTATTATAAGTTATAAAATAAATATTGTACGAAAAAAGGCTAAGCTCTAGAATCAAAAAAGGTACAGGGTGCTGCTCAAAAGGAGCAAGGTGAAGTCACACCAGGTCTTTGACATTTCCTAATAAATTCGTAAATCCATGTTTTTTATCAGTTAAATGCTACTAATGAAGGTTTTTAAAAATGGTCTATTCTTTTGCCATTGAATATTTGCAAAAAATGTATTGATGTTGTTGTTTTTTATTTATTAGTTACATATATCGCCACCTTAGGATTACAAGGGCCTATCTAATATGTATTAAAGCCACATTAAAGGTGACAATTGTCATATTTAGAATAAACATTTAAATGTCTGGTAAAATTGTATTATTGTATGTTTAAGCTTCTGTTATATCCTGCGTCAGGAAACTATTTGATTTTTGGATACCGTTTCAAATACAAACACCGATCCTCCAAGTAAACTGTTTATCAACACTTGCTTTGCTTATTTGCTAGTGAGGTGATTTTCAAAGGTTCCATGCTTTTCATGAATAACAGTACTTCTCACAGTAATATCAAATGACATAAACTGGAAAAGTCATTTTGAGGGCCGTCTATAAAACATTTGGAACAGTATTTCAAGTTTGTTATATATAATACCTTCAACACTACAGTTTACAAACTAAAAATCGCTTGGTAAGTTTCTGACTATTTATAAGTTAATTTCCATAGATAAACTGTGTTGCTTTGTTGATAATTACGTACGTTTTCTCAATTTGTTGTACCAATGTATTCAATTTTTGATACTGTATTTGTATTGTATGTTGGGGTTTTTCGCCCTTTTTTAACAGTATTTCAGTCATATCACGGCGGTCAGTTAACCTACTCACACTTTTCCTGGGCAAGCTTAGCCGATCTAAGCGGTTTACCAGTACTAAGAGCACATACCTATGCCAGTAACTGACAACTGCCCTACTTGAATCAGAGGTAGGGGGAGAATGGCGGTAGGAATAATTTCATGAACAAACCCCACACAAGTTATGTGACCGGGCTGGGGTTCTAACTCACCATCCCCGGATTGACAGTATAACGCTCTACCAACTGAGCTAGCCGGACCCGGCTAGTATAGGTTTATTAGAAACCCTCAAATTTGAAACGCTTCACTGAACACAATAACGGGATTTGTCCATACAAAAATCGTGCATGGGATTAACATTCCTTTTAATGTAAACAATAAAGTGGAAATAAAACTAGTCAAATTCCATTTAATTTAAGAAAATGTAAAAAATTGTTTGGTCATTTTGTTTTATTTTATGTTCTTGTAAAATCTTCATTAAATTATTGGTGGTTGTCTTAACCTGCAGCACCTTGTGTGTGCCTTTAAAGAAGCGTTATTTACATCAAGGTTTTACACTAGACTGGTGAAGAGTAAAATTGCTTATCAATTTACAATTTTGTGAATATAAACAAATATATTTATTTTACTCAAGAGCAGCACAGGTTGAGAATTTTATTTTTCACCTGGTGGTCTCCCCTTCCTCGTTAGTCAGCTGACTGCCATCTTGTCGTACAGCAATCAGGAACTGATATATGCACATGGAAGCATCAACCGCCACTTTTCGACCTAAAACATGAATTACAACTGTAGAACAAGTCATTTTATTACGTCTGTCCCTTGTTTCGTATACGTCCATTTACTTTGTCAAAATTGTGTCCAGTCCAGTGTACGTCCATCCGCGTATTGTAATACTTGTTCAGTCATTATCATCAATTTTTCTGATGCAAATTTTTCATTGGTTGGTCAGTCAAACAGTAATTACTTTCTTGTAAAATTGCTAACTATGCTTGCATTTGCCAAGACCGTTTAGTGGAAGCAAGTCGCACATTCTGGTTATTATTTGACCAACCTGGTCTTTCCGTCAAGACTATATTGGTCTAATGGACTTCGTATACCATATGACCCCCACCCCACACTACATTTGGAACCCAACGTGGGGCGATGTGTGATGGGAAGACCAGGTTGGCCGCTGGACCAGGTTAACGGAGGGCTGGGAAGTTGGAACCATGTGCGCGCAGCACGGGCCCAAGCTGTCGGAGCAGTGCTAGATTCTGGAACAACCCTGACAAGGCTAGGGACACCCTTCCAGCTCCTAGGACTGTTCCTGCAGGACCTTCCTCAGCATTTTTGTCAACAGCAGCTGAATTTTTACATGAACTGAACTTTATGCACTTTCTCGCAAGAGAAGCAGCACCTAGATGTTTACCATGCATGTTTTGTGATTTTGTTTACACCATGTGACTTTCATTTACTTTTTATTTGTGAAGATTCGTCACCATTGATGGAAATCAGGGGAAAGACAATTTCATACGCTAGTTTCAAGAACAAAAATAAAAATATTAAGAGAGGAACAGCTGGTCAATCAAATAAGAAACTTGGAACAAAATTTAACCCCTGAAAATAAAGATACCTTACATTTATTGCAAGCAGAATTGCAGTCCTTAAGAAACGAAAAAATGAGGGGTTTTATGATCAGGTCTCATACAGAATGGGTAGATAGCGGTGAAAAGCCAACATTTTTTTTGTAATTTAGAAAAATATCACTGTACTAGTAAAACTATACCATTTTTAGAGAAAGATGGATTACTTATAAATGATCAGTCAAGTATTTTAAAAGAAGCTGAGTTGTATTATAAAAGTCTATATGAAAAAGTAGAGTCTGAAAGTGAGATTGACTTAAAATCTTTCTTAAGCAATAAAGATGCCCCACTGGTATCAGACAGTCAAGCACAATCACTGGAAGATCCATTGTCATATCAAGAAGTCGCAGAAACATTAAAAAACATGAAAAATGATAAGAGTCCTGGATCCGATGGTGTTTCAGTAAACTTTTAAAAAGTGTTTTGGAAACAAATTGGTATTTTTGTAATCAGAGCTCCTAATGAGGCATTTCTAAATGGTTAACTGTCAGTAACACAGAAACAAGGAATTATAATATGCATTCCAAACGAAAACAAGCCATAACAATTTAAAAAAAACTGGAGACCAATCACTTTATTAAATACTGTGTATAAATTAGCCTCAGGTACTATAGCAAACAGACAAAAAAATATTTGGGATATTTTAATTGCAAAAGATCAAACAGGTTTTATAAAAGGTAGATTTATTGGCGAAAATATACGTCTTATCTACGACATTCTTAATTACACGGACATACATAAAATCCCAGGCATTCGTAGGACGATTGACTTCGAAAAAGCGTTTGACACGGTCTCTTTGGATTTTATTGATAAAACACTGGCCTTTTTCAACTTTGGACCTACTTATAGAAAATGAATCTCAATATTTTTAAATAATACTCAGACATCTGTCCAACTGAATGGATTTTTATCTAATTTCTTCACAACAGGACGTGGATGCCGTCAAGGCGACCCGATCAGTCCTTACATTTTTATCCTCTGTGCGGAAATACTAGCTTTAAAAATTAGGAATTACATTAAAGGAACTTTTATTAATGATACTCAGTTTAAGATATCACAATTTGCTGATGATACATCCTTGCTTCTAGATGGATCTGAAGAATCACTTCATAGCACATTGAATTTTACACTCTTTTTCTCTGATATCAGGTTTAAAGGTTAATTTTGATAAGAGTCAAGACACAAATTATCTGGATCGGGGCCATGAAATATAGTACTTGTTCGATAAAAACAAAGTGGAAACTTAGCTGGGGCAATACTACATTCACTTTACTAGGTATAAAATTTGATGCTGATTTACAAAAAATGACAAGACTAAATTTTAGTGAAAAAATTAATAAAATATCTAATTGTATTAGCTACTGGAAAAGAAGAGAACTTACTCCTATAGGTAGAATTACAATAGTAAAATCACTTTTGTTACCTCTACTGACACAACTGTTTACTTCTTTACCTAACCCTGATGATATGATAATTAAAAAACTCAATAATATATATATTTTAGAGTTTGTTTGGCAAGGCCCAGCAAAAATCAAGACCAAAACTGTTACAAATGATTATTGTGATGGTGGTTTAAAGATGATAAATATCGAAGCTTACATGAAATCTTTAAAGCTTTCTTGGCTTAGATGATAGTTAACCGTTAGTGATAAGAAATGTTTTACTGTGTCAGAATATTGTGTGAACTTTAAAATGCTCTTCAGTTTTGGAAGTAACTAGGTACAGAAACTTATACAGTTGTGTGATAATGTTTTTTGGAAAGATGTCCTAAATGCCTATTATGATTTTATGAATGTACATGATACCAGTAAGTGTAATCAATTCCTAGCAATTCCTCTCTATCATAATGATAATATCTTAATTGGTGAAAAAACAATATTGATAAAATCCCTCTATAATAATGGGGTAAGATATATAATGGATATCATTAATGAAAATGGAAACTTTTATTCGCAGAGGGATTTGGGAACAACATTTGGAATAAATTTAAATTTCCTTTGTTATGAAGGACTAATACGTGCAGTGAAAACATATTTAAAATCACTGCGAATTAAACCTAATGTAGATACCTTAATAAAAACTTACCCTTTTTTTACCCAGTCATCTTAAACCAATTGTAACTTGCACCAAAGGTACTTCTGCCTTTTATAAGATATTTTTAAGCAAACCTGAACCACCTACTTCCAGAGAAAGATGGACACGCACCTTTCCAATAGATGATAATGAGTGGAAAACATTATACAGTTGGGTCTTTAACATGACCACGGACACTTACCTACAGTGGCTCCAAACTAGGTACTCATTAAATATTAGCTACTAATTCACTATTATTCAAGATGAAAATTGTACAGTCAAATAAATGCACTTTCTGTAATAATCATATTGAAATTTTTTTCCATCTTTTCTGGGAATGTGAACATACAAAAGATTTTGTACTTAAAGTTACAGATATGTGTAAAAATGTGGATGTCTTTTTCGAGCTGGATTGTAAAACATTCTTGTTGAGTATAACAAAGAAAAATGGTGAACAACACAATATTCTATGCCTAGTAATGAAACGTTACATATATATTTGTAAGAAAAATAAGATACTTCCAAATATTCATGGATTTAAAAACCATTTAAAACAATGCCTAATAATAATTGAACAATCTGCACTGAATAGACAGAAAAAATCATATTGGAGCATTGTTAGTTAAATAGTAATGTTTAGTTAATCAATTAGTTTGTTAATTCACTTTGAAACCTTTAAATCATGTATTAAAAATGTTCTTGTAACTTGATTATGTTGTTTTAGTTGAAACAATAACTTCTTTGTTTTGTTCTATTTTAAATGTATGTATGGATGTTTGCGTGTTGGCTATAGTAGAACTTAATTATATATAAAAAAATGACGCAGACTGTGCATGTTTTTTTGTTTTTTTTCTTCCTATATACATGTTTTTCTCTTGATTTATTTCTTTCCTACAAAGGTAAACCTTATTTATACTGTTAGAACAGTTTTTTAGAAGTATACTTGTTGAAATTTGTAGTTCCATGACCAACTGGATTTAAAATTATAAAAATACTATAAAATTATGTACACTAGTCCTGCTTTGTGAACTATAATATTCTGAAGTTACTAACAATACAATACATGTTTTACTAACAACCTATTGTAAGGTATGCTTGCAGGATGGCCTCGACCTGCACATACCAATGGACGAGGCAAATAAAGGTTTACCACAAAAAAAAAGAAGAAAAAGATTCGTCACCATTAACTGTCATAACTGAGGACGCACACTGGAAAGGATATACAATTTTGACAAAGTAAATGGTCGTGTACAAAACAAGAGACATTTTAAAATGTCCTGAACTACATAATTGTATTGATGCAACTGGCGGTTAGTGAATGCTACTTACTTCGGCACCTGGTGAATTCGGCAACTAGTCACTTCGGCACTAGCGAGTCCGTTCGGCACTTACAATTGGCAACTTCGGCACTTGCAGTTAGACACTTTGGCACTCACAATATTTTCAACTCATGATGTACTTTCTATTTTCAAAATACTTAAATTTAACTTCTTGATGCATTTTTTGAGATTGCATTTACAATGGCGAAGTAGATGAATATAATATTGAATATATTATAAAGTATACAAGTAGATATTTAATACTTTTATTGTTCTATGTATAATATACATACATAACAATAATAACAGATATAATAGATGTGACATATAAGCATCCCTTTTATCATATCTTTGATTTTTTTCACGCCTATCTTTAAGTAGTCAAAATGTGCTAATTATTTGCAAACTAATAGAACATCAATTAAAGATGTGTTAATTTACCAGTGCAGAAGTACCTAACAGCGAATGCCGAAATGGCCAAACTTGAGTGCCGAAGTGACACTTGATCACGGGGCCGACTTAACCCGGTGCCGAGGTACTAGATACCGCGGTAAGCCATCCAGGCAGCAAGTTAAATAAACCATGACTGACATGGAAGCAAGTCAAACCGGCAACAAGTTAAACCGGCCACAAAACAGTCAAACCGGCCTCACTGTGCGAGAAATACAGTTAAACCGGCCAGAAAAAAGTTAAACCGGCCACAACAGTCAATAACAATGCAAATTAAGGTTTGAACATAGTAAGGGGTAATCAGAAATATTTTTAATATTTACAGGTAATTTATTTCTATAAAAAATAATTTGGATCTTTGTTACGATCGTTTGTCCTTCGTTTGCAGAAGTGAAAATAACTCAGGTCATGAAAACATGACAACATGAGTTCATGGACAAAATACATATTGTGAACATTTACGAGGCTATCGATTACAATATACAATACACAACAATACATAGTTTAATTGTATGGTATGTGCATTTGTTAACAGCATTACAGTTAATTAATAATTAATATCCAGATAAGCATTTGGTGTAAGTATAACAAATAACAAAATCAATATTTAATTGAAATTACTACTATTAATATTTGCTTTTGGGCATTTAAGTACTTGGTGTTTAAAACAAAAGACACGATGAGTTATTCAAATAGATTAGTAAAGCAAACATATAGTTTACTGACATAATAATTAAACATAAGATTTGAATTACACACAAGATTGCCATTATCAGAAAACTCGCGATGTTATGACACCTTAACACCTTGATGTCTGGTGTACTGATATACGCCCATCGTTATCTCTAGTGGACACTGACAGGGTGTTTTCTCGGTCCCAAAGCAGTAGATGTGGAGCCACATGTACTAACACAATACTGTATTGATATTGATCCTTTCAGTTATTGACTAATTTATTTACATATCAACAACATATATTTTTTACGGTATCCGGACATTGGTTCCTACGGACAATGGTTCCTACGCTTATTTTGACACAGGCGGACAGTGGTTCCTACGTTTTTTTGACAACCCGGACAATGGTTCCCACGTTATTTTGACAAACCGGACATTGGTTCCTACATTTTATTGACAGCCCGGACATTGGTTCCTACATTATATTGACACCCCGGACATTGGTTCCTACAATTAGATGCCAAACTTAACAACATAGTATACGCCGATCAAAGGTTATCACGTCATAATTAGCCGACAATTCAATTTACCTAACTTGTTAACAGTAAGCCGATGTAATTTTAATTAACTAATTTACAAATTAAATAACTAACTGACAGTTTGTCCATTCTTTAACGGCTAATTTAGCAAACTGTGAAAACAATATGTATATATAGTAATGGCACACTCCTTCAAATTCACTTCCAATATGGAACTTCTAACGAACAAACGCGGTCAGTCTGTGCTATGCTTCGAGGGTCACTCCTACGCACTAGGGTGTGTTGTTGATAGTTATGGAACCATTGTCCGGGGTGTCAATATAATGTAGGAACCAATGTCCGGGCTGTCAAAATAACGTAGGAACCATTGTCCGGGTTGTCAAAATAACATAGGAACCAATGTCCGCCTGTGCCAAAATTAGCATAGGAACCATTGTCCGTAGGAACCAATGTCCGGGATTCATTTTTAACTACTACAACAACAATAACAATAATAATTTATTAGATGTAAACAATTGTGTTTTAGCCTGTTGTAAAATTTAACACATGGATAACAAAATATGTATATAGGTTATGGTCGATGTGTAATTGTCTAATTAAACATTATTCAAATACGCTTTACTACTACCTCTGTATGTAGGATTATATCTAAACACGAGTATTTTTTGTAAAAAAAAAAGATAAGAAATATTTTTCTTATTTCAACAACTAATGCAGACAGATCTGTTGCTATATTAACACATTTGCTTAAAATGAAATTATGTTTTTGTTTCACACTGATGTGTTAAAGACGCCTTCACACTTATGAATTTTAACTAACCTTTATATGTTCATTACTCGCTTACTGCATTGAAAAGTATCTCTTCTTCAGAAGATAATCATCAAATAAACTATATATACTGGAATCTTTTGTCAAGCCAGTGACGTTTTCCGAATGACTGTGTGGCCGGTTCAATGTTTTTGTGGCCCGTTTAACGTGTGGCCGGTTTGACTGTAATTTGACTGACATTAGCGATAACAAAGCTTTGTTCATTCAGCCAGTCCATATCTGTCACCATAGTAAACCATACATGTTTATCACATCGCTAAAAATTAACTACGGACATAAGTCATTGTTTTGATGGAATTAAAGACATTAAAGTTTAAATGTTTATATATTAGTAATAAAATTGAAAATCATGAGCGTTTTGTTGATAATTTTCACTATTAAATTGCCGATTTTGTTGTTTACTGAACAGAATTTGCGTCTGCCATCTTTGTTTACACGAACGGATCATGTGATTTAAATCTAAATTACTCCTGCCTATTTTTAGCTACAATCATGTATTATACATCATTGGAAAGGGGAAAGAACACGCTTTCTATTGGTTTGAAAATAAATTATGCAAATTAATGCATGGAAGAGCAGCAAGGCGCCAAATTTAGGCAATTTTTACTGGCCATTTGTCTGATGAAAACAATATGGTCACTGGAAAGCACAAGCATACCAGCAAAATATAAGCATCCATCCACCACAACTGAAATGCAAAGCCTGTCGTGTTTATTTTCATTTATAATTGATCAATTAAATCTATATCATTTCTTGAATGAGCTGCAAATAAGGTAGCTGGGTGGGAGAGGGGTGAGCACTCTTCCCTTGTCATTGCCTTTATGTGGTCACTGCAGGTTTAATTGAATGACTTCATGTTGTATACTTACAAGGTTTAATATTTTCTTTAAATTTAAAGCTTTTTTGTTGTTGTTTTTCTTTAAATCTTAAAACATCCGTACATTGAAAAACAATTCTTACATTGAAAACAATTTTGAAACAGCATTTATTCTGCATGCTTGATATTTTAACTTAACTGCAATACTAGTAGCACTTCATAAAATGCTGTAAAGTAACAGCATTAAGTATTGCATGATTTGCTTTTGCATATATTAATTTCAGGATTGCTGCAGTTTTTGAAAGATATTGTGCTTTGGTTTTTAGTCTTCTGTTCATACAGGACAAACAAGACAGTGGAGACAGTGGCTTTTGAAGACAGAAATTTACAGTCTTTCTCATGTTAGGTTGTTTCCAAGATGGTCAGCCAAGGAGTCTTTAAAGTTGTGTTGTGGTGCTTTGCATTGCAGTTTTTTTTAATGTTTTTTTCTTTTGCCTGAGATGGCCTATCCAGTATTCAATTTGTTAATGTCTGATGTTGCTGTTACTGTTCATATTTGTCGGAAAAGTTTTTCGTATAATCACATGATTTATGTTCTTTTCAAGTATTTTCTGATCCAATACTTAAAACTTGTTCAGCATTTAAACCATGTTAATTGTTGTATTTAAGGTATGGTTTGGGTTCTTTTGAAAGAGTGAAAAATTAGTATTCCAAAAAGTTCCTAAAGCAAAAGCTGCATTGAAAGACCACCTTTCATCAAGACCGCATGTTGTTTAATACATGTATTTACATTTCTGTGGCCATTTTTTAATAACTTGGAAGAGTACATGATCTTTTTGGCAGAATGAAAAGGTAAAATATATTACTTTGTGTTTTGGTCTTCCAGAAAGGATGGTCTTAAAACCGGAGATGATGTCGGATATATGCCTTTAGAGTTAATGAATACACTGTTCCGAATGCTGAAATAGATTAGTCTGTTATATGTACTATATATAACTGAGCTTATAAATGTATATAACATCTTTTACTTGCAGTTTGTAAATGCCAAATGTTTTTTACGCATTACTAGAGACATTGTCTTACCCAGATTCAGTCCAGCATTTGGCTTTAATACTCATTCCATTTAAAATGATTTGTTGTCTTTTATAAGTCACCATGTATGTAAGACAGTGAAAATATGTGAAGTATTTACTTAACAAAGCATAAAGTGACATGAAAAGATTACTTTGAACCTGTTTAACTGCCAGAAATTATTGCCAGGTGTATTATTGACAGAATTTACATATTTGACAGAACGAAATGTGGGGGGTTACCTTCTTCAGATACACATAACTTTGTTATTTTTCAAGAAACAGTAATTTCATTTGCAGATTTGTTTTTCTAAACGAATAACGTTTATAATGGTATATAAGTTTATATGTTTTTCTAAATTAAAAAAAATCCTGTTATCGCTACTGACATTGCTAAACTTCTCAACACAGTCCGAACCACTGAAACAGCAAGGCTGATGTAAGTGACTATTCACTACCGTATTTTTTCATGCCCAGGCTAGTCAATATTATTCATTTTATTATTTACTCAAATTACTGGCATAAAACCTCACAATCCATGTCAAGTCAATAAATGAATCATGAATGATGAAGTTTATTGAATTTGAAGACATTGACGATTTACCGAAATAATTCTTTATTTCATTCTCTTTCATACAGCCTGGTGCGTGATCAGCTAACAGTTGAGAGAGTCCTTTTATTCCCATGGTTTTATTAATATCTACAAAATTATGCTGACAACTACAGTTCCCGCCAAATCAACATTCGGATGAATATGGATCTTTACCTTCGTTGGTTGTTTCGAATTTTGTCTATACGTGTGTATTTTGCCAATGAAGTTAGAATTTATTGTTTTAACGTTTTGATTAAATATAATAATCAACTAACTAACTACCAAAATATTTTGAAATGCAGAATTTCGATAATTAAATAAATCGAAAGTTTTAATTAAAAGCCAGTATCAAACATGTCAGCCTACATGGATTTGGGCCTGATTGGCACGATTCAGGAAGATGACAACGTTAATGTTGAGTCCGAAAGCTCAGACAGCGACGAAGAAGTAAAATTACTATCTGCTTCCTATCAGTGTTCATATTTCATCCTGGTTTTACTAAAGGAATTTGCAGTTTGTTTAAAAGTCATATATCTGTTTAAAACTTAAGATCAACAACATGGTCCATGCTTCGTTGTAAGTTGATTAGAAAAACAGATTGGGCCATGTGTGTTTAAGTGTTGCCAACCGAAGTTCGGAAATAATGACAGGGCACATCTTTGTAGGGAGATCATGTTTCGTGAATTTCAGGGCTTTGATTTCACCTGGTTCGACTCGATTTTTGACTCCTGATAATTCACTTGTTGACACAAATTTTGTGACAAAACATTAATTGAAATTCCAAACGTATCAATACAAACATAGGGTTTAAAGTCTCCAATTGTAATACAGTAAATACTCTATTTACATTATCACTATATCCAATACACAAAGGGATAGCTATATAGTTCTGTTTACCGCATGTCCGCAGCATGTTTGTACAATCTAAGAAAATGAATTACAGTCAAACCGGCGGCAAGTTAAACCTGCCACACTTTAAACAGGCCACAAAAAAGTCAAACTGACCACACAGTCATTTGGAAAAAGGTCAAACCAGCCTCATATGTTTTATTTCTCTGTAATAATTTGCTGATTGTGTGAATTATATATATTTATTGTATTACTATATAAGCCAATGATGTATTGTTTGTTTTTATAGTGAAAAAATTAAAGGATCATAACAGAACGAAAATAAATTTATGCAAATATTGTTGTTGTTTTTTTCTTTATCAGCATTAGACATATATCAAATATATACCAAGTACATAAAACAGTGACATACATGTATGTTTATTTTATTATAAAAACATAATCGTGTTCACTGTATATACCTTAAAAAACAGCATTTAACTCTATAAACGGCTTATTTTGGTGATATATTATTTGGACTCGCTTGGTTTTCTGGTAGCTGGCACATGAGTCGAGTTTTATATACTCCGTCACTGGCTTGACAAAAGATACCGGTATAATTATATAGTAATTATTTATTAGTTTATTTGATGATGTCTTCTTCAGAAAAGATTATTTCCAATATAGTAAGCAAGTAATTAACTTTTAAAGGTTACCGTATCTACCCTATGTATTGGGACACCCTAAATATTGGAACACCCCTATTTTTTTTCGGAAAAATAAATTATTTTTTGAGTCCCTTAATAGTGGGACACTTTTGAAATTTGAAATTTTTCTTGTCCATAAATATTGGGACACAAAAATAAGGTAAATTGTCTTCAATTTTGCCCGTTTAAAATAAATATCTCTCGATTTCAATATGATCAGTAGTATAGATCGACTGTACACCGTATATTGCAATAGATATGCTGCAAATAATAATTGTGTACCCCTTTTATATAATAAAAACTACAAAGAATACCGTTTTCAAAATTTTAATGCATGTATAACGTCATGTGGGTAAAATGATATTCATATTAAATAATTTATTGAACTTCTTATAACAAACTATAAAATTATCAATTAATGTCAAATAACAGTCACGAGTATTAGCCGGGCCGGCTAGCTCAGTTGGTAGAGCGCTGGACTACAAAGCCGAGGATCGCGGGTTCGATTTCCAGCCCGTCCACATAACTTGTGTGGGGATTGGTCGTGAAATTATTTCTACGGCCATTCTCCCCCTACTTCTGATTCAAGTAGGGCAGTTGTCAGTACTGGCATAAGTATGTGCACTCAGTACTGGTAAACCAGCTTACCCAGGAAAAGTGTGAGTAGGTTAACTGACCGCCGTTATATGACTGAAATACTGTTGAATACGGCGAACAATCCAAATAAACAAACAAACAAAAGTTACCAGTATTAAGGTAACTACCCGGTAGTATGTGATAATTGTCGGGTCTCTCATGAAGCCAATTAGTGTGCCACATGCGGCGTTCTTATCGCTAAAGAAACACGTCTAGGGCCTGTTTAATTGACGGGTGGTGCAAACTGTGTACTAACACACTATACTACCCGGTGTTCTTAATTGACACGCTCCACTCAGTTAAGCACACGGCATAACGGCAATCTTAACGGTGTGTGAAAATACATTGGGTCAAATATTACCCTATATTTTGGGACACATTTTAAGGAATTAATTTTTTATGACCCTTTATATTGGGACAAGAAAATTTTTAATTATTTTTAAGTGTCCCAATACATAGGGTAAATACTAGTGTTTAATCTAGAAGTCCAGAAGGGCATGGCGCTTGTCTTGGAAAAGGGGCATTTTATGCGCGGTGATACTGTTAAAAAGGGCATATAAGGTTTTAGTAGTTTTTTTTCCTAAAGTAATATTTCAAACCAATTATGAAATTTTATATTACGGACCGATTCGTTTTATCTGTTTGGTTATTATTTAATTGTAATTATTAACGCATTTTAATTTTAAAATATTATTGCTTTTTCTTCTTCTTATTATTATTATTCAGTTATATAATTGCAGATTAAAGATCAGAATTTTTTTTTATTCATTATTCATAAGTATTTCCAATGTGCCAATTGGGTATCATACATGTAAACTAAATCTTAAAATTCTTATAAGTTTATTTAATATAACCTGGTATTATTTTTTTTTTTCATCTTTTTTATTGTCGGAATTTTTTTATTTTCACCATTATGGTTTATTTGTGTTTGCTGTTGATGATGATATAGCTACTCATATTTTTATTAATGATGAAAAGCTAAATTTGAAAATTTTGAAAACAAACATTAAACTTCGGACTGAAAAGATGTATCCGAATATGTTTGTCCGAAATGATAGCTAGTTCTGCAGTACGTTTTTTTTTTCATGGAATTTTGTTTATGATTGAAAGAAATGTTGTACACACATGTTGTTTTTTATTATAAGTGATAAGAAACCACATTGAGCCTACATTTAAATGCGTTCAGCCATTTGTTATCAAGTTTATCATAAAAATTGACAAAATAAAAAACATGTTATCAATTGCATATGAAAACGAGGGTGTTAAAATCAGACAATTTACGCTCATTTGTAAAACAAATCGGCATGTTTTATGTATCTGGGCACAAACACGTCAGCTGACTGCCCCTACAGCTCATCTTATCAGTTGGTCACAGATTAATATACCATATGATAACACGCCATCACAAAGGGCCCTCGTTAACAATCAATACAGTCGATAGATAAGAGGGCACGAGGTGCTAATTGCCTTTGAAAAGGGCAGGGTGGCGGGTCAATAAAGGGTCATGGCACGGCGCCTCGCTGATTAGGACTGGATAAAATACGGTAGTTAAAATTCGTCGGTTTAGGCTGTATATCACACCTTTTCAAATGCGTCTTTAGCACATCGGTGTGAAACAAACCTTTATTTCATTTTAAGCAAAGGTGTTACTAAATCAGCAGATCTGTCTGCATTATTCAGTGAAATAAGACAAATGTCTCAAATCTTTGTCTAGAAAAAATACTAGTGTTTAGATATAATCCTACATACAGAGATACTTGAAGAACAGACTTGAATCATTTGAATAAGGAAATTTCACACGTTTGCATGTTAAATATGATGTATGTGTTATATTTTAGCTAGAAACAATTGTATGCTTAATGCTAATAAAATATTATTGTTATTGTAGTAGTTAAAATATATGTTGTTGATGTGTAAATAAATCAGTCAATAACTGAAGTCAAGTATTCGATTGCAGGATAATTAACAATAAAATATTTGGTTAGTATACATGTGGTTCCACATCTGTTGTGTTGGGACCCTAAAAACACTGCATCAGACTCCACTTGAGATAATCAGTACACTAGACATCCAGGTGTTAAGGTGTCATAAGATCACGAGTTTTCTGATAATTAAATTGCAATGTAATGTGTAATATGAATCTTATGTTGAATAATGATGTCAGTAAAATATATCTTTGCATTACTAATCTATTTGTGTAACTCATCGTGTATTTTTTTGTACTAACAAATACCCAAAAGCAAAAACTAATAATAGTAATTAACAATTAAATATTGATTTTGTTATTTTTAGCTCGACTATTTGAACAATAGATGAGCTTTCCTACTACCCCCGGCGTCAGCGTATGCGTCCACGTCTGAATTTGGTTAAAGTTTTTATTCAAAAGTCTTGTAACTTCAAAACTACATAAGTTATTCACTTGAAACTTGGAATATACCTTTGTCATCAACTCCAGTGTCAGGGGCAACATTCCACATAACTCTGTTTTGTATTTTGACAAAGTTATGCCCATTTTTCAAATTGGTTTTCTGATTAAAGTTTAAATTCAAAAGTTTTGTAACTTCAAAACTACATAAGTTATTCACTTGAAACTTGTAACTAACCTTTGATATCAACTCCAGTATCAAGGGCAACATTCCGTATAACTCTGTTTTGTATTTTGACAGAGTTATGCCCCTTTTTCACATAGATTTTCTGGTTAAAGTTTATATTCAAAAGTTTTGTTACTTCAAAACTACATAAGTTATTCCCTTGAACTTGGAACTAACCTTTGTCATCAACTTCAGTGTCAGGGGCAACATTCCCCATAACTCTGTTTTGTATTTTGACAGAGTTATGCCCCCTTTTCACTTAGAATTTCTGGTTAAAGTTTATAGTCAGAAGTTGTGTAACTTCAAAACGACATAAGTTATTCACTTGAAACTTGGAACTAACCTTTATCATCAACTCTAGTACCAGGGGCAACATTACCCATAACTATGTTTTGTATTTTGACAAAGTTATGCCCCCTTTTCAGTATCAAGGGCAACATTCCCCATAACTCGGTTTTGTATTTGACAGAGTTATGCCCCTTTTTCACATAGATTTTCTGGTTAAAGTTAATATTCAAAAGTTTTGTAACTTCAATACTACAAAAGCTATTCACTTGAAACTTGGAATATACCTTTGTCATCAACTCCAGTATCAGGGTGAACATTCCCCATAACTCGATTTTGTATTTTGATAGAGTTATGTCCCTTTTTCACATAGATTTTCTGTTTAAAGTTTATATTCAAAAGCATTGTAACTTCAAAACTACATAAGTTATTCACTTGAAACTTGGAACTAACCGTTATCATCAACTCTAGTACCAGGGGCAACATTACCCATAACTATGTTTTGTATTTTGACAGAGTTATGCCCCCTTTTCACTTAGATTTTCTGTTTTAAGTTTATATTCACAAGTTTGGTAACTTCAAAACTACATAACTTATTCACTTGAAACTTGGAACTAACCTTTGTCATCAACTCTAGTATCAGGGGCAACATTACCCATAACTCTGTTTTGTATTTTGACAGAGTTATGCCCCTTTTTCACTTAGATTTTCTGGTTAAAGTTTATATTCAAAAGTTTTGTTACTTCAAAACTACATAAGTTATTCACTTGAAACTTTGAACTAACCTTTGTCATCAACTCTAGTATCAGGGGCAACATTACCCATAATTCTGTTTTGTATTTTGACAGAGTTAGCCCACTTTTTACACTTACTTTGTGGTTAAAGTTTTTGTTCCAAAAATTTATAAACTATACAAGGCTTCACTTAAAAATATTGTATTTTAAAAAATTTATGCCCCTTTCACTATCCAAAATATGTACCAACTGAAATATTCGAATAGTCGAGCGCGCTGTCCTCTGACAGCTCTTGTTTATACTTACACCATTTCTTATCGGGACATGTGAGTTATAAAATTTTCACATCTCCAAACTTATGACAAATACCAACATTAAAAAAATAATTTATTGCATGGTTGATCGAAAGTTTATTATAAAGTCCCTTTACTTGTTCGCATTATTGAAGTGTCGCATGCTTTTAATGTTCAAACACAATAAAGCAAAATCATGTATTGGTTAAACATTTTCACTTTTGCAAACAAAGGACAAACAAGTGTAACAAAGGCCCTTTATTAATCCCCCGGAATAGGAATGCCCTTCGTCTGTCCGTCCGTCTGTCCTTAACATTTTCGTGTCCGCTCCATATCTCCTATACCATTTGAAGGATTTTCATGAAACTTGGCTCAAACGTTTAGGTCATTGAGACAATGTGCAGAAGGCATGAGTCAGTCACGCCGGCTCAAGGTCAAGGTCACACTTGAAGGTCAAATATTCGAGCCACCATTTCGTGTCCGCTGCATATCTCCTATGCCTTTTGAAGGATTTTCATGAAACTTGGCTCAGATGTTTAGGTCATTGAGACAATGTGCAGAAGGCATGGGCCTTTCACGCCATCTGAAGGTCAAGGTCACTATTGAAGGTTAAATTTTTGAGCCTCCATTTTCGTGTCCGTTTTTCGTGTCCGCTCCATGTCCCCTATACCCTTTGAAGGATTTTCATGAAACTTGGCTCAAATGTTTTGCTCATTGAGAACATGTGCAGAAGGCATAAGCCATTCACGCCAACTCAAGGTCAAGGTCACACTTGAAGGTTGAATGTTTGAGCCTGTATTTTCATGTCCGTTCTATATCGTCTGTGCCCTTTAAAGGATTTTCATGAAACTTGCCTCAAATGTTTATCACATTGAGGCAATGTGCAGAAGGCATGAGGCAGTCACACCACCTCAAGGTCAAGGTCACACTTGAAGGTCAATTGTTTGAGCCTCCATTTTTGTGTCTGCTCCATATCTCCTATGCCCTTTGAAGGATTTTCATAAAACTTGGCTCAAATGTTTATCACATTGAGGCAATGTGCAGAAGGCATGGAGCAGTCTTGCCACCTCAAGGTCAAGGTCACACTTAAAGGTCAAATGTTTGAGCCTCCATTTTCGTGTCAGCTCCATATCTCCTATGCCCTTTAAGGAATTTTCATGAAACTGATTAATGTCAGTGTGATACTTCAAAGTCACCTTTAAGATCTAATGAAGGATCACGGCGGGGGATATAGCTGTCCTTTGGACTGCATTTTTTTTTTTTTAATTACCAGTAAATATTTGAAATATTGTCAGATTACTCCTTACTATGTACAAACCTTAATTTGCGTTGTTACTGAATTGTGTGGCCGGTTTAACTTTTTTGTGGCCGGTCTGGACTTTTTGTGGCCGTTTTAACTGTATTTCTCGCAGAGTAGGCCGGTTTGACTTTTTTGTGGCCGGTTTGACTTTTTTAAAGGCCGGTATGACTTGTGGCTGGTTAACTTATGACTTGCATCCCTAAGAAATTATGTAAATTAATGACATTGTAATATGTTTTCCTTCCTGAAATTATATTGACCAATTTGTTTACAATATGCTTTGTTAATTGATTAATTCCATGACATTACTTACGATTATTGGAGGTCAAAAGAATAAAGTTATTCCTCTCTTTTTCACACTTTTACAATTATTTAACCAGGAGTTGAGTGGTTAGGTGGTAAGCATTTGCTGCTTAAGAATCAGTGATACTGATTTTGATGAAAATATGTGGCGCGTCGTGAGAAAACCGGTTTAAATGCATGTGCGTAAAGTGTCATCCCGGATTATCCTGTGCAGTCCGCACAGGCTAATCCAGGACGGCACTTTCCGCCTACAGTGGATTTATGTTTAGAAGAGACTTCCTTGAAACAGAAAATACCATTAAAGCGGAAAGTGCAATCCTGGATTAGCCTGTGCGGACTGCACTGGCTAATCGGGGACAACACTTTACGCACATGCATTAAGTCCGGTTTTTCCAAGACCCGCCTCATATTGATTCTTTTGTTTATTGTCATTGTCATACTCTTTAAATATGCTCACAACATCTAGGCATAGTTGCTACTTCGATATTATCTGACAAATATAAATCTTATTTATAAACGCTGGACTGTGAAGTAATTTTATATGTATAAATTATATTAATATTGTATATTCCAGGTCCAGAAGCAAAAGAAAAAGAAGACATCCAAAACAGAATTTAGCAAAGATTTCATGTTCAATGATCAAGTATGTTATTATGGAATAACTCTTCAAGTTTTTATATACTTTTGGTAGTTATACTTTAAAATACACTATTGTTATAATAAAGAAGATAGGTTTTAACTTGTGGATTGCAGTTTGTATCATACTTAAAGCAATTTAATAAGCACATTTAAATAAACATTCCAACTTATTAATGTATATTGATACCAATCTTGTTACAAATGTTAAAACAAATATGTTGATACTTGAAACCATTGATTTCACCATTTTCTAAATAAGGCCAGTGTATTTAGTTCAGCCCTTTAGAAATTTACCTCATTTCACAATTTTAAAGTGACAGTAACTAAAAACAACCATATTATGTGTATTGTGTGCATAGTGAATAAATTCGACTGGTTTTATAAATGTTCTTATTTTATGTACCACCAGTGTACTTTTCATGTGTGCAAAAAATAACTTGCCTGCCATTACCTACTACTTACAAAAAATAACTTGCCTGCCATTACCTACTACTTACAAAAAATAACTTGCCTGCCATTACCTACTACTTACAAAAAATAACTTGCCTGCCATTACCTACTACTTACAAAAAATAACTTGCCTGCCATTACCTACTACTTACAAAAAATAACTTGCCTGCCATTACCTACTACTTACAAAAAATAACTTGCCTGCCATTACCTACTACTTACAAAAAATAACTTGCCTGCCATTACCTACTACTTACAAAAAATAACTTGCCTGCCATTACCTACTACTTACAAAAAATAACTTGCCTGCCATTACCTACTACTTACAAAAAATAACTTGCCTGCCATTACCTACTACTTACAAAAAATAACTTGCCTGCCATTACCTACTACTTACAAAAAATAACTTGCCTGCCATTACCTACTACTTACAAAAAATAACTTGCCTGCCATTACCTACTACTTACAAAAAATAACTTGCCTGCCATTACCTACTACTTACAAAAAATAACTTGCCTGCCATTACCTACTACTTACAAAAAATAACTTGCCTGCCATTACCTACTACTTACAAAAAATAACTTGCCTGCCATTACCTACTACTTACAAAAAATAACTTGCCTGCCATTACCTACTACTTACAAAAAATAACTTGCCTGCCATTACCTACTACTTACAAAAAATAACTTGCCTGCCATTACCTACTACTTACAAAAAATAACTTGCCTGCCATTACCTACTACTTACAAAAAATAACTTGCCTGCCATTACCTACTACTTACAAAAAATAACTTGCCTGCCATTACCTACTACTTACAAAAAATAACTTGCCTGCCATTACCTACTACTTACAAAAAATAACTTGCCTGCCATTACCTACTACTTACAAAAAATAACTTGCCTGCCATTACCTACCTACTTACAATGTGGATTTGGTTACAATATTTTGAAATATATTTCTGTTGTGTTATTCAGGAAGACCCTTTCAAAGGATTCAAAGCAATCAACTTGAAGTTTGCAAAGAAAGCCGAGCCAACATTCACACTTGATGAGAAAATAGCAGCTGCCAGAAAGGAGAGAAAAGTACCAACAGTTTTGTCTCCAGATATTCTAAATTGTTCATATATGAGCAGTTTGATACGTTCTGTGTTTGTTATTATGCCCCCCCTCCCCCCACCCCACCCCCTTCCCCACAAACTGGGAGGCATTAAGTATTGCACTTGATCGTCCGTAAATCCTGAAATTTTGTGGACTCAACTCCTGTAACCTGGCAGATTTTACTCAAACTTTCACAGCTGAAGAACCTTTACGTGTACATTATTGAGAAGGAAGGAATTTCGGCTGCGACCAATTTTGGCAGATTTATAGTTCTTTGTCATTTTGTCCACTAGAGAATATATACTTCCCAAAATGTTGTGGACTCAACTCCTCTTTAACTGCATGGTGGATTTCACTCAAACTGAAGAACCTTAACTCGTAGGCAATCGAAAAGAAAGGAATTTTGGCTTGAACAATTTTGGCCGAATAATGGCCCTATGTTATTTTTTCCACTATAGAATATGGATGAAAATTAATTTGTGGAGGCAAAAATTAGTTTTGGCGACAAGCCCTTTGTCTGTGTGCAAGTGTCGTGGGGGCATCCGTGTCTTTGACAATGAAATGAAATTGTTTTTAGCTCAACTGTTCACCGAATATCTGAGCTATTATACTCACACATGCGTCGGCTTTGGCAAAATGCTCTGGTTAAGGTTTGCGTGGAACAAGTTCATATCTCTATATCTACTACAGATATTCAATTAAAACTTCACACATGTCTTCATGGTCATTATAAAAGGCCACTGGCCAAGGCCCATAACTGTGATCAGCATTTTAGCAGAATTTTAGCCTTTTTTACTTAGTAGATTCAAGTTAAGGTTTGCATTCAAGTACATATCTCTGTAACTACTACAGATATTCAATAGAAAGTTCACACATGGCTACGGGTCATTAGGGGCAATCCGGGGAAATACGGACAGTTTTACAAGGACTCCCATTATCAATAAGTTGTGCCTAGCCCTGTAGTATATCTCCATATGCTGATGACGTAATCGGGGAAACCCTCTCTTCCTCAGATGTTATCGTTGATTTCATTGAGCTTTCTTTATTGGAAAATACTTCAACAACGTCAGAAATGAGCCACCCAAAACCGGCAATTGCAGATTACATTGGGAAACTACGGACACTATTTTATTCTTAAAATTCAGGAAAACTCGGACAGAATCAATAGGTTGCTCCCATCATGCAACATTTGCAGTAACCAATGCATTGTGTCACTTGCTATTTTTAGACATGTTAAACCCCAAACAATACTCTTCTAAAATAAGTCCAAATCATTATAGAAACTTGAAAACATGTAGAAAAGTCGGTCTACTAATGTGTTTGTTGGTTGTTACCCGCTGTCCGTACTTCCCCGGATTGCCCCAATATAAGGTCACTGACCAAGGCTCATAACTCTGACCTGTAATTTAGCAGAATTATCATATGCCCCTTTTTGTACTTAGACAATAATTTATTCATACATAAAGGTCAGTGTCAGGTTAATGTCAGGTAAACATCTCTAAACACTGTTGAATGTATTGGTTGCTTACAGACTGATAGTGATGATGATCAAGAAGAGGCCAATGCTAACCTGGAGGACAGCCGTGTGGATGACGAGATGGAACAGGATGTCGACTCCGACGGAGATTTCGTAGCAGGTGAGTAAAATGTGAAGTGTACAAGCTGGGAAGGTCTATTGTAGTACATATAATAATGTAACTTGTTATTAATTTATTGAGTTTCCAATGTTTGTTTGGTTTTTAATTTAATGACAATGGAACTCTGCTGCCTGAAATAAGCATCAAGCACAGCTTCCGGTAGTCATAAGTAGATTATCTAATAGTATTATTATTAGTATCTAGTACATGTATTATAAAATCATAATACATGTACATAAATTAAAATTATCGGTAAATGAAATTATGTACATTATGCTTTCTGTTTTTTAAATTACCGTATATAAATCTTTTCAGACACCATCAAAACTAAGGAAAAGAAGAAAAAGAAGAGAAGGAAAGGAAAAGGTGACCCAGATTCAGACACTGAGCAGGTATGTTAAAAAACTACTAACCATTTCACATCTGTAACTTTGATTTACAGGTACTTTTAAGTGTACCAATAGATTACTACATGTATGTCAGTTTGCCAGCTGCTGCCAATAACTGCTAAATTTGTCTTTTCCCTGATGTCTTTAAGAAACAATCTTCGTCTAAAGTCTTTATATAGTCATGTTGCAAATTAAAAAAACAAACATTGCTACACATACCTTTGTGGTTTAACATCCTCGATGATTTTTTTCTTATAACAAAGCTGTGTTTGATGTGATTGAACTGACTCCTTATGTCATGTTGTTCAAATTTTTTTATTTTTTAGTATGTTATCAAAGCGTTTAATCACCATATTTTGTAGACATTATATTTTCTTCCATACATGTATATTCAGGGTGGTGAGAAAGTACAGTTCTCGGAGAATGTGGCTTCGTATGACAAGAACATTTCATTCTCAGACATGAACATTTCACGGCCTCTTATGAAGGTAAAAAATTAATTTGTCATCTTGTACAGGATGTGTAACTGATTATTAAAATTTCTTATAGAAGTCATATATTGCTTCAGGGTAAATTGTAGTGATCTATTAAATTTTTGTCTCAAGTTGGGTACAAAAAAAGTGAAACAGAGCCCTTTTAAAACTCATGTTGGCTTATTTGTTCGTGTAATTTCATTTTTAGCTCAGAATGATTAAAATACATATAACAATAATACAGTGTTATAATGAATAACAATCACATGTAGTATAAATATCTTAAGCCTTATCTTCAGTTTCGTGGAACATTAAAATCATTTTTCAATGACACCTTCATAGCACTCGGAGAGGGCATACCTCCGCCACGGCAGATCATTCCCACCTTGTGTTGTGCAAATAATGAGACATATGGCAGTTTGCGCTATTTCCCAGTCAAAAAGATTTCTTTAAAAAATTCCTCGATCTAGACAGTGACCTGGATCATCATCATAATCCAAACAATCATTTGTTAATTTGTTTCCTACCTTCCGGTTCCCAGAAATTTCATACCGATCAGTTTCTAAATTTTATTGCTAACAACAAAACAAACAGACAAACCAACACTGGCAAAACCATTACCTCCTTGGATGTCCTGAGGTTTACCGCGTGTGTGCATTCCAGAATGTGTCCTAACAACCGTTAATTCAAAACCTAGCAACCATTCAGAATAGACTAACAACCAATCAGAATGCAGGGATTCGACCAATCAGAATTAAGTGCTTACTATTACGTCCGTGCGGTGTCTCCAATCCAGTCCGCGCGTTTACTATAAATTCAGAAACTCATATGAACCCCGCTCATTTGACGTTTGGCAGCCGAGAAGAGCGGACCTAGAAGAAAGACGGCACTTTCACCTACAGTGGATTTATGTTTAGAAGAGACTTTCTTGAAGCAGAAAATACCATAAAAGCAGAAAGTGTAGTCCCGGATCAGCGGACTGCAAATATATTCAGCTTTTCATCAATTCAGCAAAAAACAACACTAAAGAAACATGTCAGTTACAGTTATCATACAGCACAGTATTTCTGTACCCCCAGGCCCTGGCTCTGATGAGCTTTGAGCAGCCCACTCCCATCCAGGCAGCCACCATCCCCATTGCTTTGCTGGGCAGAGATATCTGCGCCTGTGCCGTCACTGGATCAGGTAAGTCCTTTCTCATATGTGATATATCATCTACATAGCCAGGCCTTTTTCTCTCATGAGCAGCCACCATCCGTATTGCCCTGCTAGGCAGATTTATCTGCCCCAATTCTGTCACAGGGTCAGGTTTGCCCTGCTAGGCAGATTTATCTGCCCCTATTCTGTCACAGGGTCAGGTTTGCCCTGCTAGACAGATTTATCTGCCCCTATTCTGTCACAGGGTCAGGTAGATTTATCTGCCCCTATTCTGTCACAGGGTCAGGTAGATTTATCTGCCCCTATTCTGTCACAGGGCCAGGTAGATTTATCTGCCCCTATTCTGTCACAGGGTCAGGTAGATTTATCTGCCCCTATTCTGTCACAGGGTCAGGTGCCATTTCCACAGACCTAAGGAAAACCTTAATTCAAGTCATTTAAGTCAAAAATTGAAATAACATTTTCCTTGTGAAAATTAATATTTTATATTTGAAATGTGGAAAAATTAGAAGCAGGTTTTCATTTTTTAGTAGATTAAAAACAAGACAAAGTAACGTTTGAATGAACCAGCCAAAGACTTAAGGAATTTTATGATTTTAAGAAATGTACTTACGTTTTCACTAAGGAGCTTTGTGGATATGGGCCTTGGTAAGTTTACCTTTTCTAAGATTCTAAGTCTTCACTGGATCTTATCTCGTTTACTAAGTGTCACTGTCTGGTAAATTTTCTTTCATTTAAAACACTGAGCCTTCACTAGGTCTCTTCAGTTCTCTCTCATCTTCAATACTAAGCTTTCAGTAGGTCTGCTAAGTACTCCTTCATCTAAAATACCTGCAGTTACCTTTCAATTGGTGTGGCAAGTTCTCTCTCATCTAAAACAGAGACGGCAAAATCTTGCCATCTGAGTTGGTCCACTAAGTTCTTTTTTACCTGTTACAGGGTACATAAAGATCTCCTTAATTGTGTTCATACGAGACTAGTGTTAGAAAAAGATCTTCAGCAGTATAGCAGGGTGCTGCGCCCTGCCCCTTTTTGGTTCCCCACTGCTGCCCCTCTGGGCCTGCCAATACAGAAGTGTTGAATATTTTTCGAACTTCTTTATATTTTTGCAAATATTCAATATCAAATGAATAGACTATGTTTAAACACTTTAATTAGAAGCATTGGACTCTTAGAAACCCTGGATTTAGCAAATTATTTGAGGCACATCGTGGGAAAACCGGTCATAATGCATGTGTGTAAAGTGTCGTCCCGGATTAGCCTGTGCAGTCCGCACAGGCTAATCCGGGACGGCACTTTCCGCTTTTAAGGTATTTTCTGTTTCAAGGAAGTCTCTTCCTAACATAAATCCACTGTAGGCGGAAAATGCCGTCCTGGATTAGCCTGTGCGGACTGCACAGGCTAATCGGGGACGACACTTTACACACATGCATTAAGTCCGGTTTCCCACAATGCGCCTCATTTAAAAATACCCAAGAACTGGTCGGCCTTTATACCCTGCTCTTTTGAGCAGCACCCTGTAACTTTTCTGATTCTAGAGCTTTCCCTAACTAGTGTAAAACATAAAACATGAGAATAGATAAAGAAAGGAAACACTGTATCTCTGAATTATTAATATATATTAATACGTTTTTCAGGTAAAACCGTTGCGTTCATGCTACCAATCATGGAGCGTCTGCTGTACAAACCGAAAGAATCCGCGGTCACCCGAGTACTCGTCCTAGTACCGACACGCGAGCTTGCGGTGCAGGTGCACACAGTTGCTAAGCAACTGGCAAACTACACAAATATACAGATAACACTGTCTGCAGGTCAGTTATATACCGTCTCTGTGGCTGAGTGGTTAGGGCGTTCGCCTACGGAGCGGGAGGTCGAAGGTTCGAGTCTTGCACAGGGCTTGTTCTGACATGGCCGTTGCCTACCCAGCAGCTAGTTAAATCAAGGGGTACCGATTACCTTCCTGCCAAGTGCCCGGCATATAGGATAGGAATCGGGAGTAAAGATGTTCATCAGTAAAGGTGTCTCATAAGTCAAAACTGGCTGGCCCTTAATCGTGAGGGGTGACACTATAATAAACATACACTTTACTTTTACTTTTATATTTCTTTTATGACTCACAAGTTTTACTGTAGTGCTTCTAGAACATAGCCTTTTAACTGAGTGTCAAGCAAAATATTTTTTTCCAGAAATGTTTGTATAAGATATGATTAGTTCATATGGGTGGTCTTGGCATCAAGTGTTTGTTTCTGCTTAATAGCAGAGAGTACAATTATTTAAAAGAAATTAACTTGAAGAAACCATTCAGATATTATTAACGGTATACTCAGGGTACCGTCTACTGGTGTATACTGTCTATCGGTGTAATCCGAGATATGCCGAGTATGGTCGAGGCGGTGAAGTCATTTATATATAATGTCCCCATTGCTCTAAATAGGCTGTTATTATTGGCAAGATTACTAGAGACTGTGATAGTTTTAGTCTGTGATAGAAATACATTAGATTTGCGAATTGATTACATGAGATATTGTCATATTTGTCATATATATAATTGTGTGTATCTGGTTTTGGTGTATCGGTATATATTATATATATCTATCATCCTGATTATACCTTGAAAAAAATAGAAAAAGCAAGGTCAAATATATTCAAAAACAATGTTGTGTTTTTTGTCAATAATAGCTTTCAGGCAAGTCATATACACGAAAGGTTTAGTACAGCAGCTGATCATGAAACAAGGGTGATAATTACAGTTGCACCGGTAATCGGTACATTCGTCATAAAACAAAATAACTGACCCAAGGTTCAACAAAGAAGTCACTGTCGCACTTATGAAAATATAAAATTGTACGAAAGTGCCAAATTTTGAGCAGTAACATTATTATCGTAAATATCATGAACTATTATACAATATAAATATAATATTAGTCATATTTAATCGTGTTTTAAAGCTTAATACACCGGTAGATGGTACATCCAGTATATAGAAAGTAAAATTGCTGTGTTCTTATACTGATTCATTACCCCCCAAAAATATTTTCAGAAGATTATATTGTCTGAAAATGGTTAAGTTATATGAATGAAATATGTTCAAATATTTGTTAACTGAAATTCCAAATCATACTTTTTGATGCAGCTTACTGCTATCAGTGGATTGTAAGCAAGCAGTTACGTACATAGTCCTTTTCCTATAACTCCAGGTGGTTTGGATATCAAGCAACAGGAAGCGGCTCTCCGGATGGGTCCAGACATCGTGATCGCCACTCCGGGGCGTCTAATAGACCATCTCCACAACTCTCCCAGCTTCAATCTCAACAGCGTGGAAATCCTTGTACTGGACGAGGCAGACAGGTGAGCTGTGTCATGCAATCAGCGGTGCTGTTGGGTTGTTGATGAAAATGTTTGTGGGTATTATATGTTCGATAATCAGCCAAATTGCGACAGCGCTTTGGAGTTACGACCCTTGGATTATCTAAAATCTGCCTTTCTAGCCTTGTGGGTAAGAAAGATCCAGGGCCCGTATTCAGTCATCAGAATTAGCAAATTGGCCAAGCGAGCCCGAAGTCTTATACTATTACATGATAGCAAGAAAAGGCTACAAGCCAGCCTATATAAAACTGAGTGGCGTGTCGTGGGAACACCGGTTTAATGCATGACGGCACTTTCCGCCTAAAGTAGATTTATGATTAGAAGTAGAAGAGACTTCCTTGAAACAGAAAATACCATAAAAGCGGAAAGTGCGTCCTGGATTTGTCTGTGCGAACTGCACAGGCTAATCCGGGACGACACTTTACGCACATGCATTAAGTCGGGTTTTCCCACGACGCGCCTCCTGAGAATCTGAAATTTTCTAGCGCAGGTTTTACAGGCTTGTGCAAATTTCACCCACCGCATATTAACCAAGATTTAAGAATCATGCATAGACTTTGACTCAAGAAAAAATATCAATAAGTTTGCAAATATGCTGGTACCAACGTCTAAGTGTCATCAATAAACAATTCTTATGATGCCCCCTTATTGAAGATGGTTGGGTATATTGGTTTGGTAATGTCGGTCTGTCGGTAGACCACTTTTGTTTCCGATCTCTTAAATCCAACAGTTTTCATCCGATCTTCACTAAAATTCAGGAAAATATCTCAGCCAAGTTCGATAATCAGCAAAATTGCCCCAGGCATTGTGCAGTAATGGCCCTTGAATTATCTAACATCTGCCTTTCAAGCCTTGTGCTCTCTCTAAGCCCAATAGTTATTATTCTGTCTTCACCAAATTTGATGAATTTTTTGAATATAATATAATGGCCTACTTCGATAACCAGCCAAATCACCCCAGGCACATAGGAGTTACACTCCTTGAATTATTAAATTTTACAACATAGCGTAATATATGGTCCTTCTTCGGGAATAACATAACCTTACAATTTTGTATCATTATAGCTCAGGGCTCGGTTTCACAAAGCTCCTTAGGGAAAACTTAAGATAATTTCTTAAATTCATAAAATTCCTTAAGTCTCTTGCTGTTTCATGTATAGGTCTTTTAAAGTAAAATGTTGGAAACGTGTAAATATTGCTTTTGTGTATATTATTGCAGCCTTCTTTGTGCAGAAATCATTGGATTTCACATAGAAAAACTTGATCTGAAATTCTCACTTAAGTACAGCTTAAGTTAAGATTTCCCTTAGGAGCTTTGTGAACACCAGCCCAGGACCTAGAGGGGACGGGTCGTACAGGTTTTACAAACAGCTCGTATTTGAGTAGTATAGGCAATAGCTATTATACAGGGTAATAAGTTTGCAAAAGTCAGGTTAAATGCCAGTCAGTGTTCTGGTCTTGTTACTTAATTGTCTAATGTTCCGTCTAAATATTATTTTATCTAATACAATTTCGATACACAACACATGGGTGTTCCTCATGATTGTCGTTTAAGACTTAATATTTAGAATCTTACAAGACATTTATGGCAAATCCTGGTATATACATGTATGCAGGGCATTGAAGTAAGATCACGTCCAAATTGCATCAGTTACAAAATTGTATATTCTGCAGCATTTTAAGTTTTAGTTATAGTATACTTTTTCTGTTTAAGAACATATTTAAAATCAGATATTGGCTGATAAACTACTCCTTTACGATTAGTGTTAAATTGTAATGAAAACAACTATGAGTGTTACAAATTATGAATCCATTTTGCATTATGTGTTTCAGGATGTTAGACGAGTATTTCGCAGAGCAGATGAAGGAAGTGATACGCCTGTGTTCTCGTAAACGACAGACCATGTTGTTCTCCGCCACCATGTCTGAAGAGGTGAGAAATTTGTTAATCTACATTTTCGGTGCGAGTTTAAAACAGTGCTTTTCAGGCTTCTTTGCTACCATTTCAGCGGAGGTGAGATGTTTGTTTCAGAGTTCTTGGCTACTATGCCAAGAGTGGTACGATTTTTTGCAAATTCTGGAAAAAAAAGAGTTTAAGCCCTGGGCCCATAATGTCTGATTTTACCAGAATTTAAATTTTTTATTACCTCAATAAATCTGAATTACAAATGTTAAATACTGGTAGTTACTCTGTCCTCCTTAATCAGCTGCAATTTATTTTCATCCCTTTCTTCCTATTTACCTGTAACCAGTTCACGGGTTTGACATGCAAACACCTTCACTACTTAGTACTGTAACTGTCACATTCACTATTTAAAATTACTCTTGTTATATTTCTCTACACAGGTAAATCCATTCATGAAATGATTCTCTGTGCAGGTGAAAGACCTAGCTGCCGTGTCATTGGACCGTCCAGTGAAGGTGTTTATAAATGAGAACACGGACACGGCGTTGGGTCTGAGACAGGAGTTCATACGTATCCGAGCCAACAGAGAGGGGGACAGAGAGGCCATTGTGGCAGGTGAGCAACAAGAATTTAATTCAATATAAATCTTTATCATGTATTGCAGAATAAATCAAAGAAACTGTTTATGCCGTTTCATGATCTTTTTTTTTCTGTAATTTCGCTCATTAATCATAACACCTTTGCTAAGTTGTATACACCTATCAGTATTTTCCCAGAGGGGAACGGAGGGCTGACCCAGGGGAATTTGACTAAGTTTATTCTTTGGGGTCTAATTACCCACCCTAAAGCCCAGCATTTTGTCTAAATCCCTACAGTGGGAGATGCTTCCGGTGCCTAATGTTACCGAGATCTAAAATCCAACAATGTCCCGCCGCTCCCCCCTTGGGGGGAAATATTGATTGATGCATTACTTGCTACTAGTATATGTATCGTTAATTGTTACAGCTTTGCTGAGTCCTACGTCATTAAAGCTTTGCTGAGCTCTACTTGCCACTACTATTTGTATTATTGATCGTTCTAGCATTGCTTAGCCGTACATTTGTGGACCACTGCATCGTGTTCATCCAGACAAAAAAGCAGGCCCATCGCATGCACCTCGTTCTTGGACTTCTGGGAATCAATGTTGGGGAGCTGCATGGGAACCTGTCTCAGGCCCAGGTAACTAATTTAACCCCAGGCTACTATATTAATCCCAGGTAGCTAAATGAACCCCAGAAAAATAATCTTAGCCTAGGAAACTAATTTAATCCCATGCTACTAGATTAGTTCCAGAAAACTACTTTGACCCTAGAAAAGTAATTTTACCCTAGGTAACTATTTTAAAACCCTAGGTAACTTGATTCAGTGATTTTTTTTTTCATATATAACAGGGTCCGGTAAACAGACCCGTTCCCAATGCCAAATATGGTTTATTTTTCCCAAATGGAAGGAAAAAAATCCCAAATCAGAAGTTACAAAATGCTAAATACATAGGAAATGTGATTCTAAGTTGTAAATCATGAACTAACTTGTATGTGTTTAGATAAACACCATTAAAATACCAAATTTAACCAATAAAATGCCAGTTTAAGTTGTTACGGTAATTAAATTTCTTTCTTAAATTTTTCCCAACTGCAAGTTTTCACATTGCAAAATTCCCAATTTGATGGGTACCGGATTCTTTCCCAAGTATGTGTATAGATAAACACCATTCAAATACAAATTTAACCACTAAAACACCAGTTTAAGTTGTTAATTAAATTTCTTTCGTAAGTTTTTCCCAACTGCAAGTTTTCACATCGCACAATTCCCAGTTTGATGGGTACCGGACTCATTCCAAACGTAGTGAAAAAAAACACGCTGAGATTAATGCCAGGAAACTAATTTAACCCCAAGAAACTTATTTTATCCCTGAAAACTTGTTAACCCCAAACAACTAATTTAACCAAAGGAAACAAAATACATGAAGAAAAATTATGACAGTGATCAACAGATGATGATTGTTCTCGTAATGGTTTTAAATAACAACAAGTCACAGTTTTAAAAAATATGGCAATATGTGTATTACCAGTATTATTAGTACTGATAACATGGTTCTTAAATTAATCTAAAATAATGGACCCATGGCACTGTACTGCACTCTCGTTTCCATTTATTTTTCTTTATTTTGCCATTTTAGCGATTGGAAACATTGCAAAGATTCAAGGATTCTGAGATTGATGTTTTACTAGCAACAGATCTTGCTGCAAGAGGTCTCGATATAGAAGGCGTAAAAACGGTGAGTATCTAGTCATACCCTCGAAAGGTATCAAAATTAGATATGGCTATGCAATCATGGGAATATTTTATAGATATTAGACAATTATGGTGAGAACTTGACAATTACTAATTTGCAGTCATATTGAAATGTTAATTACAATAAAATGAAACTAAAAATAAAAAGAAGATAGTAAGACTTCAGTTAGGTTAAATACTTTCACATTGAAAAACCAAGTTAAGCATTTTTAATTTTGAAAGAATTCCGACATATGAATTTTGTATACACTAAACTGATGATTTTATGCACAACAGTAGAGTATTCATTGTACATTTCTAATTTGGTTTGTTGCCGATTTGATTTCCTTGTAACCCGAGTATCCCAATGTCCACAAGTAAGTATGAAGTCCTTTCCTGGATCAGAATTGCACATACTTTTTACTTTCCAGGTGATCAACTTTACGATGCCGAACACTGTGAAGCACTACGTTCACAGAGTGGGTCGTACTGCCAGAGCCGGGAAATCAGGCAGGTGGGTCAGATCTACAGGAACATGTGTGATTTATCATTAAGATATAATAACTTTAAATTGTATTAATGAGATTTTGTTTGTTTGTTGTTTTGGATTGTTTGCCGTTGTGAATAGAATTTCAGTAATATCACGGTGGTCAGTTAACTTACACTTTTCCTGGGCAAGCTTAGCTGATTTAAGCGGGTTACCAGTACTAAGTGCACACAATTTTGCCAGTAACTGACAACTGCCCTGCTTGAATCAGAGGTAGGAGAAAAATGGCCATAGAAATAATTTCATGACCAAATACCCACACAAGTTATGTGGCTGGGCTGGGTGGGGAGTGAACACACAAACCCCAGATTGCCAGTCCAGTGCTCTACCAACTGAGCTTAAGGATATAGGCCCCGAGATTATGAACATTTGTAATCATAATCTTAGTCTTTATCTTAACTATTCTTAAGCATTCTCATTGGTTAATGGTTAAGGTTAAGACAAAGTTTGAGAATCAGAATTTTAGTTGTCATGGTTCTTTAATAGACATATTTTACTAATGTATTGTTCACTCGAATGGTAAACAATACATGCGATTGTCTTGATGATTGTTTATTATTATTGATCAATTACACATGTGATTGTCTCTGTGGTTGTTTTCAGATCAGTCACACAAGTGATTGTCTCCGTGGTTGTTTTCAGATCAGTAGCACATGTGATGGTCTCTGTGGTTGTTTTTAGATCAATAACACGTGATTGTCTCTGTGGTTGTTTTTTTAGGTCAGTAACACATGTGATTGTCTCTGTGGTTGTTTTCAGATCAGTCACACAAGTGATTGTCTCCTTGGTCGTTTTCAGATCAGTAACACATGTGATTGTCTCTGTGGTTGTTTTTAGATCAATAACACATTTGATTGTCTCTGTGGTTGTTTTTTAGGTCAATAACACGTGTTTGTCTCAGTGGTTGTTTTCATATCAGTCACACAAGTGATTGTCTCCGTGGTTGTTTTCAGATCAGTAACACATGTGATTGTCTCTGTGGTTGTTTTCAGATCAGTCACACAAGTGATTGTCTCTGTGGTTGTTTTCAGATCAGTCACACAAGTGAGTGTCTCCGTGGTTGTTTTCAGATCAGTAACACATGATTGTCTCTGTGGTTGTTTTCAGATCAGTAACACATGTGATTGTCTCTGTGGTTGTTTTCAGATCAGTAACACATGTGATTGTCTCTCTGATTGTTTTCAGATCTATCACCCTGGTTGGAGAGCAAGAACGAAAAGTCCTGAAAGACATCGTGAAGAAGGCCAAGACACCTCTGAAGACGAGAATAGTGCCACAAGGTTACCATGGACACAAAGATTTATTTTTTATACCCCCAAAGGGAACTCAGGGGCATATAGTAATTGCATCGTCCGTCCGTCTGTCTTGTCACGCTTCTTGTGCGGAGCATAAATCCATTAGTATTGAAGGGATTCAAATGAAACTTTATATAATGATAGAGGACCATGAGAGAAAGTGCAGAGTACAAGAACCACTGCTCTTGCTTTATTATTTACGGAGTTATTGCCCTTTGTTTAACTTTCTTGTGCATAGCATAAATCCATTTGTATTGATGGGATTTAAATGAAACTTAATATAATGATAGAGGGCAATGAGAGGAAGTGCAGAGTACAAGAATCACAACTTTTTCTTCAATAATTAGTGAGTTATTGTCTTTTGTTTAATTTTCTTGTGCGGAGCATATCTCCATTTGTATAGAAGGGATTCAAATGAAACTTCATATTATGATAGCCGAAAATGAGATGAAGTGCAGAGCACAATGACCACAACTCTTCCTTTAATACTTACAGAGTTATTGTCCATCATTTTATTTCCTTATGTGAAGCTTTAATTTTCTGGTGCGGAGCATAACTCCATTAGTATTGAAGGGATTTTAATGAAACTTCATATATTCATTGAGGACAATAGTGGAAGTGCAGAGCATAAGGAACATACCCCTTTCCTCAGTATTTACAGAGTTATTGCCCTTTGTTTAATATTCATGTGCAGAGTATAACTCCATTAGTATTGAAGGGATTCAAATGAAACTTCATAGAATGATAGAGGACAATGAGAGAAATTGCAGAGCACAAGGACCTTAACTCTTCCTTCAATATTTTCGTAGTTATTGCATTTTGTTTAATTTTCTTGTGCGGAGCATAACTCCATTAGTATTGAAGGGATTCAAATGAAACTTCATTAAATGGTAGAGGACAATAAGAGGAAGTGCAGAGCACAATGACCACAACTCTTCCTTCAATATTTACGGAGTTATTGCCCTTTGTTTTATTTCCTTGTGTGAAGCATGAATTTTCTGGTGCAGAGCATATCTTCATTAGTATTGAAGGGATTCAAAAGAAACTTCATATTATGATAAAGGACGATGAGAGGAAGTGCAGAGCGCGATGACCAAAACTCTTTCTTCAATATTTACAGAGTTATTACCCTTTGTTTTATTTCCTCATGTGAAGTATTAATTTTCTTGTGCGGAGCATATATCCATTAGCATGTAGGAGTTGCAAATAAAACTTCATATAATGATAGAGGATAATGAGAGGAAGTGCATAGCACAAGGACCATAACTCTTTCTTCAATGTTTGCAGATTTATTGCCCTTTGTTTTATTTTCTTGTGCGGAGCATAACTCCATTGTATTGAAGGGATTCAAGTGAAACTTTATATAATGATAGAGGATGATAGATGATGTGAAGATGAAGTGCAGAGTGCAAGGACCATAACTCTTTTTGTAGGAAGCGTCATTTTTGCCAACATGTAACTTGACATTGTGTTGCCTTCCTCTGACTAGCATACTTCACATCCTGTGACAAGCCTTGTTAAGTGCTATTTTAGTTGATGTATATGATTGATAAGAAGTGGTATCAACTGTAGTTTTTGTCGTCCTTGTCTAGTAAGTTTTATTAGGACAAGTGTTGTATTGTATGGCATTATTGTATCAGACTGGAGTTGTCAAAATCTATGAAAAGCCCATTTATAAAGGTTTTGTTGGAATATGACTGAGATTGTAAACTATACAGATGACAATGTCGATGATGACGAGGAAGAGGAGGATAATGAAGGTGATGATGAGATAATGATGATGTGGACAGCGATGAAGATATTGCTAATGATGATGATGATGATGACAGTTATAGCCCTCCCTCTCATAAAAGAAAAAAACAACAACAAACAACAGAAAATAATAAATAATAATAATAAGTAATAATTCATCTTATAATATATGTTTTTCCATTCAGACGTGATCTCCAAGTACCGAGAGAGGATCGCGGGTTTCGAAGATGACATCAAGGAGATCGAGGCTCAGGAGGCGACAGAGCGTGAGGTACGCGCCAGCGAGAACCAGATCAACAAGGCGCGACGCGTGCTGGAGGAGGGGCCAGCGAGTGCGGACAGCAAGAGGACGTGGTTCCAGAGCCATAAAGAGAGAATGCAAGAGAAAGGTTTGTAGGCGCACTTGGGTAGAAATTACTAATACTGTGTAACTATTCTACCAATATTCAATCATTTATCTTTCTGCAATTGTGTTTTGTTTGTTTGTTGGGAATTTTTTCGCCGTTTTTAACAGTATTTCAGTCATATCACGGCATATCATGACGGTCAGTTAACCTACTCACACTTTTCCTGGGCAAGCTTAGCCGATCTAAGCGGTTTACCAGTACTAAGTGCACATACTTATGCCAGTAACTGACAACTGCCCTACTTGAATCAGAGGTAGGGGGAGAATGGCCGTACAAATAATTTCATGACCAATCCCCACACAAGTTATGTGGCCGGGCTGAGGTTCGAACTCACGATCCCCGGATTGACAGTCAAGCGCTCTACCAACTGAGCTAGCCGGGCCCGGAGTTACCATGGTAACAGGGCAGCATGAGTGGGTTCTGTCATTTCTGACTCTCACACTGTTCTTGCACAAACAGGCAAACTGAGGATTTCATCATAACAGACTTTCTGCAATTATTTCATCTTTTAAAATGAAATACCAATGTTATGTGCACTTTTATTCATAGTCAAACACTACGATTTCTGGCAGAATATCTGTGTTTTTGTGAATGTTGGTTTTATTTATTTATCAGCTTTTGTTTGTTTGTAGAGGCTTTAAGACTTGGAGAATACGATATGTTGCCCAGCAACAAGAAGAAAAAGAAGCATGAAAAGGGCCAGATGAAGAAAAAAGTGGAAACAGTAAGTTGTGGAGAACTTCACAAGTGTTACGAACAAGTATGTTTCATTTGCTGTATTAAAGTTATGAATGCACATTTTGTATAACAACTCTGAATACATACGCTCAACAAAAGTTATCAGCACCAAATGACTAAATTAATACATTCATTTAGTCCGTGGTGCGTTATAACTTTTGCTTAGTATATATATGGAATATTATGCTAGTCGGTTGTTCCAAGAGTATGTATTACCCGAGTGGCTTGTGTGATACGAAATAACGCAAGCCACAAGACTAATACATACTCTTGGAACAATTGACTAGCGTAATATTCCTTTAATTATATACCACGATAAACTTCAAATGTGCATTTACCTTATTTTATTTGTTTAAAAACTACAATAATGACTAATCATTGTAGGTATAAATTACATTTGTTTACATAACTCTATGATGACGTCATTACAAAAGTAGTCCGGCTAGTATGGTAATACGGGATCGGAAAAATAGCGAGTAGCATAATACGGGATTTTGTTTCTGACGACATGTATTTCACCGATTGATACAGCATGTATTTTGTTAAGATGTTAAACAGGTGTATAATAAATGTGTGTATTGTGCATATACATCATTGTTTGGACAAACATCAAAATGTTCCCTTTTTCTTTTCAACACCAGTTGTTTCTTAAAAATCATCAAAACCACAGGAGGAATGCAATTCTCTGTACGACTAGGTTATTGATATCGCAAATATTGTCGTGCATCTGTTCCAGGCGGAGGAGCGCGCCAACTTCGAGATCCAGAAAGCCCAGCTGTACGCAGCGAGGTTCGCAAAGAAGGCGATGAGGGAGCAGCGTGTGCGGGGATTCTCCGAAGATACCAGGAAACCTAACGGTACTTTAGAACAAGAAAATCTTTATAATAAAAAGATTTCCTTACTTACCAGGGGTGTTCTTAACGTTTGTGGACAACAATATTTTTTGCAATAGATTATAATTGCCACAAACAAAATGTATATCAAATGAAAGTTGTACATCGTGTGAAAATCTAGCACATATTTAAATATATGAAACTTGTGTATATGGATAAAAAAAATTTCAAAGTTAACACCTTGTGTAGAGTATGGATCACTTTGAATACAGGACATAAGGAAATGTAGCCAGAGGTCAGGTATTTGAAGTCCAATTATTGAAACGAGACAGGAATTTTAAATCTACATTAAGTAAATAATGGGTAAACAAGATTGATGGCCTTTAAATATAAGAATTCAGTTTTCAGTTCTTTGCTCGTCGAACCTATCTCGTAAAAACAAGTGTATTCTGTAAATGAAAAAAACACCAAAAGTGATGTCAATTTAGTATCAACAGTCCAAATAATATTACTGCCTTTGCACGAAACATAGATTTATTGTGTTGACATCTAATGAAACGCATCAATATAGTTGGAGATGAATCGACGTACGATATTAAAATGCACAACCAGTAAGAAGTATACTACTTCTTGTTACTATTGACGGATCGTCAGTCGGTCAGTTGTCTGATATTAGGGCCCCTAGTCACAAAGCTCCTTAGGGAAAACTTAAGTAAATTCCTTAAATTCATGAAACTCCTTAAGTCCCTGGCTGTTTCCTGTATAGGTCTTTTAACATTAAAATGTTGCAGACTTCTAAATATTGCTTATATGTTTAGTATTGCAGCCTTCTTTGTATAGAAATCAATGGATTTCACACAGAAAATTAGATCTGAAATTTTCACTGAAGTACAACTTAAAATTTCCCTTAGGAGCTTTGTGAATACCAGCCCAGGGCCCGTATTCACCAAGCTATACTTCGGACATAAGAATGAAAAATGTGGCGCGTCGTAAGAAAACCGGTCTTAATGCATGTGCGTAAAGTGTCGTCCCGGATTAGCCTGTGCAGTCCGCACAGGCTAATCCAGGACGGCTATTTCCGCTTTTATGGTATTTTCTGTTTCAAGGAAGTCGCTTCTAAACATAAATATACTGTAGGCGGAAAGTGCCGTCCCGGATTAGCCTGTGCAGTCCGCACAGGCTAATCCAGGACGGCTATTTCCGCTTTTATGGTATTTTCTGTTTCAAGGAAGTCGCTTCTAAACATAAATATACTGTAGGCGGAAAGTGCCATCCCGGATTAGCCTGTGCGGACTGCACAGGCTAATCCGGGACGACTCTTTACGCACATGCATTAAGACCGGTTTTCCCACGACGCCCCTCAAATATTGTTGAAACTGTTCTGTTCTAAGAACGCTGTTAACTTGAATCTTTCATGAAATTCATCTCGAATTACAGTGTTCTGTATCTAGTTTGATGTATTAATGACATAAGCGACACTGGTTCCCAGCATATTTGCAAACGTCGATTGTTTCTTGAAGTCTGTTCTTCATTCCTAAGTCTATGAATGGGTCGGTGAATACGGGTCGGTGAATACGGGTCGGTGAATACGGGTTTAATTTGGTTCAGTCACAATTATGCACATACACGATTTACAACAAGCGTATACAGGTAATAGTACGTCATATTTCAGACTTTCCCTTGTGTATTTTAGGCGCAACAAGCAGCAAGAAGAAGAAGAAGCCAAAGATGAAGTCTGCGTTCGACCGAGAGCTCACCAACACTGGCCGAGATGCAGTCCGGCAGTACAGGGCCGGGTAAGTCCGCGGTATATTGTGGGGGTGGCAATATGCATTGTCCCTATTGCCCACCATGTCCCTCGAAATGTAAGGACAAGTGAAAATTTGCCAGAATTTACTAAACAAACAATATTTGTCAAAAATGTGCAAGTAAGGCAATACGAGATTTTATCACCACTGTATTGCGTTCAGGAAGATGATAAATCCATTCTGTATTTCCTCCTTTTAGCTGATTTCATCGTTTTTGTGTTGCCTGACTAGGCGGCATATAGGGGTTACTTATGTCGGTGGCGGCGGCGGCGGCCCCTTTCGCTTGTCCGGAGCATAACTCTTAGACTATTAAATCTATCAATATGAAACTTCATTGGTAGATATGTCTCATTGAGGGGAAGTGCAGTGCACAAGAAACGTTACTCTGCACCTCATACTTTTGGAGTTATTGCCCTTTGTTTATTTTCATACTTAAGTTTTGTCCGTAGCATAACTTTAAGATTATGAAAGATATCAACTTGAAACTTCATAGGTAGATAGATCTCATTGAGGAGAAGTGCATTGCACAAGAACCGTTACTCTGCATCTCATACTTTTGGAGTTATTGCCCTTTGTTTAATTTTTGTACTTAATTTTTGTCCGGAGCATAACTCTAAGACTATGAAAGCTTTCAACTTGAAACTTCATAGGTAGATAGATCTCATTGAAGAGAAGTGCAGTGCACAAGAATCGTTACTCTGCACCTCATGCTTTCGGAGTTATTGCTCTTTGTAAATTTTCATACTTATTTTTGTGTCACATTTTTGGTTTTAATAAGTCTTTTCTTTGCAATTAGCCAGAGTGCAGTGCTTTTGAAGATTTAAATAAATCTGCTAAACAAATTTGGAGCATTAACCTTACGTGCTTCTTCATTTGGATTCACGTAAGCTATCCGGCGTCAGGGGACACATACGACTCGCGGAGTTCTAGTATTCTTGTTGAATGCTATATTTTGGTGATGGTGATGATGATGGTGATGAAAAAGATGATGATGAGGATGAAGAAGATGATCACGATGATGATGAGGATGAAGACAATGAGGAAGAGGGGTAGGAGGACGACGCTGATGATATCTAAAACCAGAGATTGTCTCTTCTACTACTAGTAATCTCTGAATTTCTGTTTCAGCCCATCCTACAAAGAGAGAAAGGAGCTGGGCCTAGGGAACAAGACGGGCAAGGGTAAAGGGAAAAGGTTGGTAGAAATATTCTATGAAAGTTATTAATATGGTTGTAAGTATCAGATTACAAAAAAATAGTTATCTTCAATAATACTGTTCACCGGCTCAGAAGAGATGTTTGTGTCAATAGGTCTGTGTTCGTGGCATTTGAATTCTGAATGTACATTTTTACAATGAGGCGCGTCGTGGGAAAACCGGACTTAATGCATGTGCATAAAGTGTCGTCCCGGATTAGCCGAGACGGCACTTTCCGCCTACAGTGGATTTATGTTTAGAACAGACCTCCTTGAAACAGAAAATACCATAAAAGCGGAAAGTGCCGTACTGGATTAGCCTGTGCGGACTGCACAGGCTAATCCAGGACGACACTTTATGCACATGCATTAAGGCCGGTTTTCCCACGACGCGCTACCAATGTATTTATTTTAGCTTGATGGTATGGCAGTCAGTAGCTTCATCAACATGCTTGAAATTATGTTTCCTTGGTTGAACCGTTGCTGGTGCCTTTAATAAACACATGTTGTGTTAATAAACATGGACCAAGTTGTTTCTAGTATTGGGTGCAAAATGCAGACACTGTTGACATCTATATGGCAACTTTTAAAGCCTAAAGGCTACATTACTTATTACTCATGATAATGAAGTTTGTATGTGTGGAGGTATTTTGATGTCTTCCCAGTGTAAATTGATTGTCAAAACTCACAGACCTGTATTTCTAAGCTATGTAGTTCATCTAATGCGATAATGCAATTTTCTGCTCAAAACAGGATAGATGCGTATTGCTGCTTCTTGCAGAATGTATAAAATGAAACAAAATCTTAAGTCTGCTCGAATAGGAAAAGATCCAGAATGAAATAGCAGGATGCTGCACCCTGCTCCATTGGTTCCCCCCTGCTGCCCCATGTGGGCTGGTCAACACAGAAATGTGGAATTTCTTGTGAAAGTCAATATATTTTTGCAAAATATCAGTGACAAATGAGACCATGTTACTTCTGCAGGGTTGCCAGCAGACTTGGGAAGCCATGGAAATTTCATTTTTGTTCAAGGTCAGTGAATTGTCAGGGAATTTTGAAAAAAAACGTAATTTAACAATCAAATTCCAAAAAAATCAGGGAAAAGTAAGGGAAAAATATGCCTTAAGGTGAAAAAATGATGTATACAGATTTGCAGGTTATGACTATGGCAGTTTTCAGGTGTTTTGAATTACTAAAATGTATGTTAAATACATAATATGCTTTTGTAGTCATAAATATATATATCTTAACAGTTTTGTAAATGTCCAACTGTGACTTAATATGATTTGTTCATGGACTTCCCTTCCTGAAGATTTGGACGGTTAAAAGGGGAGGAGGAGACCGTTGAAAATGGGTGGTTTTGGACAGTGAAAAACTGGATTTCGTCAGGGAAAAGTCAGGGAATGTTTTTTTTGCCCCCCGGTGCTGGCAACCCTGATCCGAAACTAAAGCATTGAATTGATAAAAGACCAGGATTTACCTCATTTTATAAAATGTCAAAAAATCTACCCGCATTTGAGCAGCACCCTGTACCTTTTGTGATCATATATTTTTCCTGATGAATGCGGGTCAGGACGGCCCAAGTCATTGCCGGCCCAGACAATGTCGGCCCAGTCCACGACGGCCCACGTTTTATTTACATGTTTTATATATAAAGCAACATAGAAAGTGATTGTGATTGAATAAAAAAGGCTTATCTTAAAAACAGTGTATTTTACCAATGTTCTCAATGGTGTTAACATATTAACTATTATGCAAACAACTAATCCAAAAGTGTGAAAAACATATGCATTGTTCGCTCTCATGTGCATGATAAACATGCATTATACAAAGTTTATTTACACGAATTTCATATGTTTTCACTGTCAACCCATGTATGTCTTAAACAACAACTCTCTTAAGTTTCATTTTGGGCCGTCATGGTCCTTTCTGTGAACAACTTGGGCCGTCATTATAATAGAATCTGTTGTAAATACAACTTCATATTTTTCAGGAGATGATGTTATCTACCTCGCACCACCCAGGGTTGTTGTTGACATGCACTTGTCAAGAATGTTGTAAATAAATACTTTAACATACACGTGTGTTTCAATCCATTCTAGGTGGTCTTATGCTACATTCTGGGTGGTCTTATGCTACATTAATTATTTTATTAAGATTCTTTTATTGTTCCTCAAAGACGTGAGTGCAACGGACAACAACATAAGGCGCGTACACGTGAAATTTACGCAGAGAAAACCACTAAATACGCACAGAAAATAAAATCAGGATGTTCACTTATTCTTTATGTACACATCTAAATAAATGATACTTGACTGTTAAAGGTGTGAATGTGTAGAAAGTCCCTATTTAAAGCAGTTTATTTTCTTCTTGAAACGTATACTATGACTCCTTTGCATTATTTTTTTACTTTTCTCTGAAAACGCATTCGTTTGTTTCTTTGTTTGGATTTTTCGCCGTATTCAACAGTACTTCAGTCATATAAGGCGGTCAGTTAACCTACTCACACTTTTCCTGGGTAAGCTGGTTTACCAGTACTAAGAGCACATACTTATGCCAGTAACTGACAACTGCCCTACGGATTTGTCGTCCAGCTCTCTACCAACTGAGCTAGCCGGCCCGGCGAAAACGCATTTACTGGCGCCCTACAAAGTGTAACATTGTAATTCATCATTAGGAACTAAAACGTTAGGTCTCCATATATTCCAAGAAAAAAATCGCGCTTGTTCAATAACTTTTCAATCCCTTCATCTACTCGCAACCATGCTTGTCTGCTTCGCATCCTGATAAGGTTTGTGTGCGTGTGTACAGAGTAAACTGTATACAAAACTGTTATAATATAGATCATCTTCATATTGGGAACCTACTGTAACAGTATTTTAACTGTATACATTGACTAGTTGCACGCTATGTTTTACAAATACTAGTAAAACACCTAAAAAGTATAATGCGCGTGAGGCTGCATTATGTGAGGACCCGGAGTGTGTCCCAGCACTCGTACCTCACGAAAGTAAGGACGAATATTGATTCATAGCTGCAAGTTCCAGTGTGTTTTTTTGGGTGGGGGTGGGGTGGGGTGAACCGGAGTACCCGCACTCCCGGAGGAAACCCCACCTGTCCGGTATGGTGACCACGAACCAAACTCACATTCGCCGGGAGTGGGAATCGAACCCGGGATGCCTTGGTGAGAAGCGCGTGTACCAACCTTGCGCTAGCCGGACAGCCCAAGACTTATGTGCAGAACAATCGAGCCGTTAAAACCCTCCTTGAAGTCAAGTGGAATAGTGTATGTTAATAAACAGGATGCATTGATGATTCTAATTTTATAAATGATGGAACGTAATACCAACCTTGCGCTAGCCAGACAGCCCAAGATTTATGTGCAGAACAATCGAGCCGTTAAAACCCCGCTTGAAGTCAAGTGGAATAGTGTATGTTAATAAACAGGATGCACTGATGATTCTAATTTTATAAATGATGGAACGTCATTTTACTTGAAAATGACGTCGTGTTCGGTTTTGAAAATCTATATACCGCCTATATATATAACCATATTGTGGACATTAAACACGATGTGCACTTAGGAAATGTTTGTTGAATAAGGTCATACAACTTTTATTCCATGTTTAGCGTCCTATTATTTGTCAAAACCTACCAACTAGGCAGGAAAAAACAAACAAGTCGATAAAAAACAACATTTTTCTTTCACAAATTATTCATGGCAGTGGTATAAGCTGAAACAAAATGTTAACTTGCAAAATTGTTATAATATAGATCATCTTCATATTGGGAACCTACTGTAACAGTATTTTAACTGTATAAATTGACCAGTTGCACGCTATGTTTTACAAATACTAGTAAAGCTCCTAAAAGTCCTTTTTCATGATCGCCGATGTCATACAACTTACTGAGCTATTCTAACCAGCTATTGAGTCGTACGAGCATTTTGGGATCGCTTAAGGTGTCGTACGTTCTATTGTGATCGGCAAATATTTCATACGAGCTACTATAACGACCATTATGTGAGTCGTATGAATATTTGGAATCACTTAACGTGTCCTACGACCTATTTCGATATATATCCATTGTCTGTTATTACAGGGGCGTGCCTCAAACTCCTCGCAGCGGTTACCTCCCCTATCGGTTAACGGTAACCACTGCAATCACCAACCTCCGCGCAGAGATTTGACTGGTTCCGAGCATAGCTCGAATCAAATCCCTGCCGTCATAACAAACGACGTGAAGATGATCGATTTAAATTTTCTAGATATTATTTATGGTTTCAATTAGTTATTTTCTTTTTTCTGATTCATTATTGACTGCAAACGATACATAAAACGTCCAATTATCTAGAAAATTGCACTGAATTGCATTAAATAAGTAAAGGTTACAAACACGTAATCCTTCCAGATGTGGAAGGATTTTACTTGTGATGGCAGTGGTTACCGTTAACCGATAGGGGAGGTAACTGCTGCGAGGAGATGTGCAATCACAAGTAAAATCCTTCCAAATCTGGAAGGATTACGTATTTGTAACTTTTACTTATTTAATGCAACTCAGTGCAATTTTCTACATAATTGGACTTTTTATATGTTGTTTGCAGTCAATAATGAAAACTGAAAAGAAAATAACTAATTAAAACCATAAATAATATCTTGAAGATTTAAATCGATCATCATCACGTGGTTTGTAATGACGGCAGGGATTAGATTAGAGCTATGCTCGATACCAGTCAAATCTATGCGCGGAGGTTGGGCATGCCTAAGGTTGAAATGGGATTACGCACCGGTGCTTCCTGTGGCATATACTGGGGCATGCCCCCCCCCCCCCCCCCCTCACGCACGAATGTGCTTTGTGGTATATAATGGTATATAATGGTGGAGAAAGAATTATACTAGTATTTGTGCTCAGAACTCACCTGCTTTTTAACACTACTTCTCTTTTCAATACGCCGTTTGACATTTGAAACAGGTTTTTACTCAGATATATACAGATAAAGACAGCCACGTTCATGTTTAAGACGTGATTTTATGGCAGTTTTAAATTATCTCTTTTTAAACCAAGTGTATGCACGTGCGTTTTTGCGTATTTCTGGGCACGCCCCTGTATCATGCGAGCTATTGCGGCGCCCATATGGGTCGTAGAAGCATTTGGGATCACTTAAAACTTGCCGTGCGATCGGCCTGGCTATACTTGATACGAGCTACATACTTCGGAAAATGTATTAACGTACAAAACGAAAACAACAACAACGACATATATAAATTGCCAGCAAATCTACAAAAAAAAACTGAACAGAAATAAAAGAGAGAATAGAGATCTATATTTTGTTTTCTTTTTAAATACTACGCAAATTGTTCCAGCAAGTGGAGATCCCAACGATGAGTCAGCAAATCCTATTCTAGTCTGGAACGCTAGTTTCTTTGATTGACGACATGCCTGTTTGTCTGGAAAATGTAGGTCAGCCAGTCTCACTCATGCGTGACTAACCAACGAAATTTCTATATGCGCCATGTGTCTAAAGGTGTAAATGGAGTTAACCACGGATGAGTTAGTTGTATCAGTGAAACGCGTTTATAGCGGTTGTCTCCCTTGATTTATATTACATGGGGAAATTCGTTTATTTCAAAAGTAATACTACGGAACACGTTCAAGATGTCTTTCAAAACAAACGTACTGGTTCTTTCCAGGAATTGGATTCGCAACTATAACATCTTGTTCATAAAAAATAACCGACTTAACTAAACTTAAGATATGTGGATCCAAATATTGAATATCTCAACATTATTCTATATTCGAGACAAAAATGATAGATTCCTAATTTTAAGTGCTTTCTGCATCGGAGCTGCATTACGGACGGACCTTGGATGTGTCCCCTCAATCAATGTACCATCTCATGAATCTGAGATACATCGACAGTTGGGTAGAATTGTGAAGCATTGCCGATATTTCAAGCAAATAATTATTTCCCTGTAACTTTTAGCGGAACCTTATTCTTGAAGTTGTGCGTGTGTGTGTGGAGGGGGGGGGGATTCGATCCCGGGTCGCCAAGGTGAGAAGTTAATGTGCAAAATACTGCGCTATCCGAACAGCCATACTATTGGCTCTGGCGGTGGTGGGAAGGAATCATTTGGAATGTCAAATTGCCGCCAGTAGGGAATCGCTTTTAGTGTAAAGTCCCGTATATGCCTGCCGCTCCCCCTCCCAAAACATTGACAGGTGCATAGGTATCTGGTCATTTGCCAAGAACTATAGTCCACCTTGAAGATTTTTTTTGAATTATGAAGGTAATAAACACGAAAGTTTCAATCAGTCACTATAGAGGTAGGCGCAAAGAAATATCAATTAGTAGCCGAAACTTGATTTTACAAAAATACCGGCTATTTATAAATATTTTTGGGGTGAAATAATGCTTAATTTTCAAATATTTTCAGAATTTATAGTAGCCAATTAGAAATTGTAAGAGCAAATGTCTATTATGGCTTCTGGTAACCCTAACATAAAGTCATTGTCACGTAAAATGCAATTGGCATATACTATTATGAGGCGTGTCGTAGCAGCCCTGGGCTTAAAACATCTGCGTAAAGTGTGCAGTCCGCAAAGGCTAATCAAGTTGTGCGTGTGTGTGTGGAGGGGGGGGGGGGGATTCGATCCCGGGTCGCCAAGGTGAGAAGTTAATGTGCAAAATACTGCGCTATCCGAACAGCCATACTATTGGCTCTGGCGGTGGTGGGAAGGAATCATTTGGAATGTCAAATTGCCGCCAGTAGGGAATCGCTTTTAGTGTAAAGTCCCGTATATGCCTGCCGCTCCCCCTCCCAAAACATTGACAGGTGCATAGGTATCTGGTCATTTGCCAAGAACTATAGTCCACCTTGAAGATTTTTTTTGAATTATGAAGGTAATAAACACGAAAGTTTAAATCAGTCACTATAGAGGTTGGCACAAAGAAATATCAATTAGTAGCCGAAACTTGATTTTACAAAATACCGGCTATTTATAAATATTTTTGGGTTGAAATAATGCTTAATTTTCAAATATTTTCAGAATTTATAGTAGCCAATTAGAAACTGTAAGAGCAAATGTCTATTATGGCTTCTGGTAACCCTAACATAAAGTCATTGTCACGTAAAATGCAATTGGCATATACTATTATGAGGCGTGTCGTAGCAGCCCTGGGCTTAAAACATCTGCGTAAAGTGTGCAGTCCGCAAAGGCTAATCAAGGACAACGCTTTCCACTTTTATGGTATTTTCTGTTTCAAGGAAGTCTCTTCTAAACAGTAAACGTAAATCCACAATAGGCGGAAAGTGTCGTCCCGCATTAGCATGTGCAGTCAGCAGGACGACACTTTACGCATGTGTATGAAGCCCGAATTTCCCCACGACACGCCTCATACATATCTAAAACTTGTATGTGAAAACACAAAGATATACACGAAGATAGTTTTGTACGTATTACTACAATGACAAACACGATTCATTTGCCTAACCATCTCACATTACGATTCGTGTAGTTATTGGCGGTACGCTGTGGGATTCGTAACCACGCCTACTTAGGTCCAACTCCGACAAGCACCGTAGACAGTACACAGAATGTTTTACAAGACATGTCTGTCAAACAATTAAGTCCTGGCTTTCTGATTGGCCAAACACATTGTCAATCAAATCTCGTTGTAAGGTCAAGGGAATGTAAAACTTGTGCTAAGGGATGGGCATGTATATAATGTAGCACAAAAACAAGAACACGGTGTGTTTCAATTACATGTATTAACATCTCCTTTTATAATAATTATCCAAAAACCGACATGTATTACAGAGAGTGAGCATGCAATGGTGACAGATTGTGTGATCAGTAAGGACAGATCAACAGAAAACAGAATAGCACTTCCACAGTATAAAATAGGGCTCATAGAGAACGATTACATCATTTCCACGCCAGTAAGGACAGATCAACAGAAAACAGAATAGCACTTCCACAGTATAAAATAGGGCTCATAGAGAACGATTACATCATTTCCACGCCAGTAAGGACAGATCAACAGAAAATAGAATAGCACTTCCACAGTATAAAATACGGCTCATAGAGAACGATGACATCATTTCCGCTCCAGTAAGGACAGATCAACAGAAAACAGAATAGCACTTCCACAGTATAAAATAGGGCTCATAGAGAACGATGACATCATTTCCGCTCCCATAAGCCCAGTATTACAACTCAAGAGAAAGAAGCAATGACGTCATTTCCCCATCCCACGGGTTCAGGGCCTGTATTCACAAATCTCCTAAAGAAAAACTTCAGTAAATTTCTTAAACTAAAAAAATCCGTAAGTTAGTGGCCATTTTCATATACTGTACAAGTATTTTTACATTAAACCGTTCCAAACTTGTACATACTGCTTAGATGTTAAGTATTTTACGCTTTTGTAAATAAATGTCACTGGATTTCACATTGAAAAATTGCTCAAACATTTTCACTTAAATACAACAGTTTACTTGAGATTTCTCTTAGGAGCTATGTGAACCCTTGAGCCCTTTGTGAACCCTTGAGCCCTTTACTTCAACTCAAAAGAAGGGAAACAATGACGTCATTTCCCCTGCCCATAGCTGTATAGTGATGTTAATATGTTGACAAGAAAATACAGTTTCAACATTTTGCCATTTGCGATGCTTACAGCGATTGCTACAGTGTATAACATTTGTGGCCATTATTGATCCAAGATAATCCAGCAGGTCAGTACAGAATATTCAGGATATATACAGGGGCCCATATTCATAAAGATTTGTAAGCTATTATTAACACTAAGTCAAAATTAAGATGTGTTTGAAACACAATGCTATGGAACATGTGTATGACAAATACTAAATATTCATTTAAATAGAATTATATTGCAACTGCTGTGTCAAAATCTTAAAACAATGCATTTCTTAGCCGGAAAATCGAATAACCCCTACATAATTTCAGAATTGTAAGATTCTAAATTTTTGACTTAAGAAGTTATAGAAGCTTTGTGGATATGACCCCCCCCCCCCCCCCCCCCCAGGTTATTCATTCTCCGGACATTAACAAAATGAAGCTGCAACCTGCAAATTTCATAAACTGTAGTTTGGATTGTAATGATTTTGCTTTTGATTAAAATATAAATGAAGAAAAAAAAAACACTTTGCAAGAAATTATAATAGAACTGACAATATAGAATTCTTAAATTTTCAACATTACGGTAGATATAGCTTGTCACAACTTTCAGCTTGATTTTGCACAATTCAGCATTATCTGAAAAGGAAACCTATGTTTCTGTCGACATTGTTTAACAAGTGGGTTAGAAAGACATCAACAGTGTATGTCGAAAGAACTGTCTAGCGTAAACAGAATTCATAACAAATTTACATATAACAAATACTATAACATATAGTGTTTTTCATGGAAATGATAAAAACTTTTTTTTAAACAATACATTTCACTATGTATCATCGGAAATGGTCATAACAAACTGTTAGCCAAGAGAAAACATAAGAACAATTATAAAACAATATAACAACAAATTAATTTCAACGAATCACCACTTTTGAATAATGCCAACAAACGTTAAACAGTTACACATGTTGTTTCAATAGTTAATATATGTGCGAACAAAACAAAATGTTGGGTGAAGGCCTGACTTGTTTCCTTATTAATTTAAATACGGTACTTTCTTAAACCCGTTTACATTTTGATCTCTTTACATTCATCTACTTTTTGACTAGCAATGATTTTATTCTAAAAGGATTTAACGTAATAGTCGACCAGCAAATACAAAACGGCCCAAACTGATAAACAAATATCTAAACAATCATCGATGAAGGTTAACAAATGAATGAACGTGCTTGGGCACCGAATACATGTTTAAAACTTCATGTACACTAATACCTATGTCTGAATGTGTGAACAGTGTTACAAATACTCCAAAGTACTTGAGAAAATACAGAGCTGCTAACAAATTAAAACTGTTGGGAGAGTTTTAAGCCCTTTTCAAAACTGTTCCGAACGTTCGACAGCTTACCAACAAAGCCCCAAAGGACATTAGGTTCAGGCAAAATCCAATTTTAAGCCTTCAACGGTAAGGGATTATCGTTTTGGAATAGAGAAATTCGATAAAACTAGCACTATTGCAGCATTACGAAACATTACATTTGAATCAGGCACTTTTAATGCATAGATTATTTATTTCGCACATAACCTTACTCAGCTTGATCAGGATTAAATTTATTATGCATCGAAAAACTAAATTTCAAAAGACAGAAAAACTGAATTTCAAAGACTTCAATATGTCTGTGGTATGACCTATAGGTCCTACGACCTATTTCGATATATATCCATTGTCTGTTATTACAGGGGCGTGCCTCAAACTCCTCGCAGCGGTTACCTCCCCTATCGGTTAACGGTAACCACTGCAATCACCAACCTCCGCGCAGAGATTTGACTGGTTCCGAGCATAGCTCGAATCAAATCCCTGCCGTCATAACAAACGACGTGAAGATGATCGATTTAAATTTTCTAGATATTATTTATGGTTTCAATTAGTTATTTTCTTTTTTTCTGATTCATTATTGACTGCAAACGATACATAAAACGTCCAATTATCTAGAAAATTGCACTGAATTGCATTAAATAAGTAAAGGTTACAAACACGTAATCCTTCCAGATCTGGAAGGATTTTACTTGTGATGGCAGTGGTTACCGTTAACCGATAGGGGAGGTAACTGCTGCGAGGAGATGTGCAATCACAAGTAAAATCCTTCCAAATCTGGAAGGATTACGTATTTGTAACTTTTACTTATTTAATGCAACTCAGTGCAATTTTCTACATAATTGGACTTTTTATATGTTGTTTGCAGTCAATAATGAAAACTGAAAAGAAAATAACTAATTAAAACCATAAATAATATCTTGAAGATTTAAATCGATCATCATCACGTGGTTTGTAATGACGGCAGGGATTAGATTAGAGCTATGCTCGATACCAGTCAAATCTATGCGCGGAGGTTGGGCATGCCTAAGGTTGAAATGGGATTACGCACCGGTGCTTCCTGTAGCATATACTGGGGCATGCCCCCCCCCCCCCCCCCACGCACGAATGTGCTTTGTGGTATATAATGGTATATAATGGTGGAGAAAGAATTATACTAGTATTTGTGCTCAGAACTCACCTGTTTTTTAACACTACTTCTCTTTTCAATACGCCGTTTGACATTTGAAACAGGTTTTTACTCAGATATATACAGATAAAGACAGCCACGTTCATGTTTAAGACGTGATTTTATGGCAGTTTTAAATTATCTCTTTTTAAACCAAGTGTATGCACGTGCATTTTTGCGTATTTCTGGGCACGCCCCTGTATCATGCGAGCTATTGCGGCGCCCATATGGGTCGTAGAAGCATTTGGGATCACTTAAAATTTGCCGTGCGATCGGCCTGGCTATACTTGATACGAGCTACATACTTCGGAAAATGTATTAACGTACAAAACGAAAACAACAACAACGACATATATAAATTGCCAGCAAATCTACAAAAAAAAAACTGAACAGAAATAAAAGAGAGAATAGAGATCTATATTTTGTTTTCTTTTTAAATACTACGCAAATTGTTCCAGCAAGTGGAGATCCCAACGATGAGTCAGCAAATCCTATTCTAGTCTGGAACGCTAATTTCTTTGATTGACGACATGCCTGTTTGTCTGGAAAATGTAGGTCAGCCAGTTTCACTCATGCGTGACTAACCAACGAAATTTCTATATGCGCCATGTGTCTACAGGTGTAAATGGAGTTAACCACGGATGAGTTAGTTGTATCAGTGAAACGCGTTTATAGCGGTTGTCTCCCTTGATTTATATTACATGGGGAAATTCGTTTATTTCAAAAGTAATACTACGGAACACGTTCAAGATGTCTTTCAAAACAAACGTACTGGTTCTTTCCAGGAATTGGATTCGCAACTATAACATCTTGTTCATAAAAAATAACCGACTTAACTAAACTTAAGATATGTGGATCCAAATATTGAATATCTCAACATTATTCTATATTCGAGACAAAAATGATAGATTCCTAATTTTAAGTGCTTTCTGCATCGGAGCTGCATTACGGACGGACCTTGGATGTGTCCCCTCAATCAATGTACCATCTCATGAATCTGAGATACATCGACAGTTGGGTAGAATTGTGAAGCATTGCCGATATTTCAAGCAAATAATTATTTCCCTGTAACTTTTAGCGGAACCTTATTCTTGAAGTTGTGCGTGTGTGTGTGGAGGGGGGGGGGGGGGGGGATTCGATCCCGGGTCGCCAAGGTGAGAAGTTAATGTGCAAAATACTGCGCTATCCGAACAGCCATACTATTGGCTCTGGCGGTGGTGGGAAGGAATCATTTGGAATGTCAAATTGCCGCCAGTAGGGAATCGCTTTTAGTGTAAAGTCCCGTATATGCCTGCCGCTCCCCCTCCCAAAACATTGACAGGTGCATAGGTATCTGGTCATTTGCCAAGAACTATAGTCCACCTTGAAGATTTTTTTTGAATTATGAAGGTAATAAACACGAAAGTTTAAATCAGTCACTATAGAGGTTGGCACAAAGAAATATCAATTAGTAGCCGAAACTTGATTTTACAAAATACCGGCTATTTATAAATATTTTTGGGTTGAAATAATGCTTAATTTTCAAATATTTTCAGAATTTATAGTAGCCAATTAGAAACTGTAAGAGCAAATGTCTATTATGGCTTCTGGTAACCCTAACATAAAGTCATTGTCACGTAAAATGCAATTGGCATATACTATTATGAGGCGTGTCGTAGCAGCCCTGGGCTTAAAACATCTGCGTAAAGTGTGCAGTCCGCAAAGGCTAATCAAGGACAACGCTTTCCACTTTTATGGTATTTTCTGTTTCAAGGAAGTCTCTTCTAAACAGTAAACGTAAATCCACAATAGGCGGAAAGTGTCGTCCCGCATTAGCATGTGCAGTCAGCAGGACGACACTTTACGCATGTGTATGAAGCCCGAATTTCCCCACGACACGCCTCATACATATCTAAAACTTGTATGTGAAAACACAAAGATATACACGAAGATAGTTTTGTACGTATTACTACAATGACAAACACGATTCATTTGCCTAACCATCTCACATTACGATTCGTGTAGTTATTGGCGGTACGCTGTGGGATTCGTAACCACGCCTACTTAGGTCCAACTCCGACAAGCACCGTAGACAGTACACAGAATGTTTTACAAGACATGTCTGTCAAACAATTAAGTCCTGGCTTTCTGATTGGCCAAACACATTGTCAATCAAATCTCGTTGTAAGGTCAAGGGAATGTAAAACTTGTGCTAAGGGATGGGCATGTATATAATGTAGCACAAAAACAAGAACACGGTGTGTTTCAATTACATGTATTAACATCTCCTTTTATAATAATTATCCAAAAACCGACATGTATTACAGAGAGTGAGCATGCAATGGTGACAGATTGTGTGATCAGTAAGGACAGATCAACAGAAAACAGAATAGCACTTCCACAGTATAAAATAGGGCTCATAGAGAACGATTACATCATTTCCACGCCAGTAAGGACAGATCAACAGAAAATAGAATAGCACTTCCACAGTATAAAATACGGCTCATAGAGAACGATGACATCATTTCCGCTCCAGTAAGGACAGATCAACAGAAAACAGAATAGCACTTCCACAGTATAAAATAGGGCTCATAGAGAACGTCATTTCCGCTCCCATAAGCCCAGTATTACAACTCAAGAGAAAGAAGCAATGACGTCATTTCCCCATCCCACGGGTTCAGGGCCTGTATTCACAAATCTCCTAAAGAAAAACTTCAGTAAATTTCTTAAACTAAAAAAAATCCGTAAGTTAGTGGCCATTTTCATATACTGTACAAGTATTTTTACATTAAACCGTTCCAAACTTGTACATACTGCTTAGATGTTAAGTATTTTACGCTTTTGTAAATAAATGTCACTGGATTTCACATTGAAAAATTGCTCAAACATTTTCACTTAAATACAACAGTTTACTTGAGATTTCTCTTAGGAGCTATGTGAACCCTTGAGCCCTTTACTTCAACTCAAAAGAAGGGAAACAATGACGTCATTTCCCCTGCCCATAGCTGTATAGTGATATTAACATGTTGACAAGAAAAATACAGTTTCAACATTTTGCCATTTGCGATGCTTACAGCGATTGCTACAGTGTATAACAGTTGTGGCCATTATTGATCCAAGATAATCCAGCAGGTCAGTACAGAATATTCAGGATATATACAGGGGCCCATATTCATAAAGATTTGTAAGCTATTATTAACACTAAGTCAAAATTAAGATGTGTTTGAAACACAATGCTATGGAACATGTGTATGACAAATACTAAATATTCATTTAAATAGAATTATATTGCAACTGCTGTGTCAAAATCTTAAAACAATGCATTTCTTAGCCGGAAAATCGAATAACCCCTACATAATTTCAGAATTGTAAGATTCTAAATTTTTGACTTAAGAAGTTATAGAAGCTTTGTGGATATGACCCCCCCCCCCCCCCAGGTTATTCCTTAGAATTATCATTCTCCGGACATTAACAAAATGAAGCTGCAACCTGCAAATTTCATAAACTGTAGTTTGGATTGTAATGATTTTGCTTTTGATTAAAATATAAATGAAGAAAAAAAAAAACACTTTGCAAGAAATTATAATAGAACTGACAATATAGAATTCTTAAATTTTCAACATTACGGTAGATATAGCTTGTCACAACTTTCAGCTTGATTTTGCACAATTCAGCATTATCTGAAAAGGAAACCTATGTTTCTGTCGACATTGTTTAACAAGTGGGTTAGAAAGACATCAACAGTGTATGTCGAAAGAACTGTCTAGCGTAAACAGAATTCATAACAAATTTACATATAACAAATACTATAACATATAGTGTTTTTCATGGAAATGATAAAAACTTTTTTTTAAACAATACATTTCACTATGTATCATCGGAAATGGTCATAACAAACTGTTAGCCAAGAGAAAACATAAGAACAATTATAAAACAATATAACAACAAATTAATTTCAACGAATCACCACTTTTGAATAATGCCAACAAACGTTAAACAGTTACACATGTTGTTTCAATAGTTAATATATGTGCGAACAAAACAAAATGTTGGGTGAAGGCCTGACTTGTTTCCTTATTAATTTAAATACGGTACTTTCTTAAACCCGTTTACATTTTGATCTCTTTACATTCATCTACTTTTTGACTAGCAATGATTTTATTCTAAAAGGATTTAACGTAATAGTCGACCAGCAAATACAAAACGGCCCAAACTGATAAACAAATATCTAAACAATCATCGATGAAGGTTAACAAATGAATGAACGTGCTTGGGCACCGAATACATGTTTAAAACTTCATGTACACTAATACCTATGTCTGAATGTGTGAACAGTGTTACAAATACTCCAAAGTACTTGAGAAAATACAGAGCTGCTAACAAATTAAAACTGTTGGGAGAGTTTTAAGCCCTTTTCAAAACTGTTCCGAACGTTCGACAGCTTACCAACAAAGCCCCAAAGGACATTAGGTTCAGGCAAAATCCAATTTTAAGCCTTCAACGGTAAGGGATTATCGTTTTGGAATAGAGAAATTCGATAAAACTAGCACTATTGCAGCATTACGAAACATTACATTTGAATCAGGCACTTTTAATGCATAGATTATTTATTTCGCACATAACCTTACTCAGCTTGATCAGGATTAAATTTATTATGCATCGAAAAACTAAATTTCAAAAGACAGAAAAACTGAATTTCAAAGACTTCAATATGTCTGTGGTATGACCTATAGGTCCTACGACCTATTTCGATATATATCCATTGTCTGTTATTACAGGGGCGTGCCTCAAACTCCTCGCAGCGGTTACCTCCCCTATCGGTTAACGGTAACCACTGCAATCACCAACCTCCGCGCAGAGATTTGACTGGTTCCGAGCATAGCTCGAATCAAATCCCTGCCGTCATAACAAACGACGTGAAGATGATCGATTTAAATTTTCTAGATATTATTTATGGTTTCAATTAGTTATTTTCTTTTTTTCTGATTCATTATTGACTGCAAACGATACATAAAACGTCCAATTATCTAGAAAATTGCACTGAATTGCATTAAATAAGTAAAGGTTACAAACACGTAATCCTTCCAGATCTGGAAGGATTTTACTTGTGATGGCAGTGGTTACCGTTAACCGATAGGGGAGGTAACTGCTGCGAGGAGATGTGCAATCACAAGTAAAATCCTTCCAAATCTGGAAGGATTACGTATTTGTAACTTTTACTTATTTAATGCAACTCAGTGCAATTTTCTACATAATTGGACTTTTTATATGTTGTTTGCAGTCAATAATGAAAACTGAAAAGAAAATAACTAATTAAAACCATAAATAATATCTTGAAGATTTAAATCGATCATCATCACGTGGTTTGTAATGACGGCAGGGATTAGATTAGAGCTATGCTCGATACCAGTCAAATCTATGCGCGGAGGTTGGGCATGCCTAAGGTTGAAATGGGATTACGCACCGGTGCTTCCTGTGGCATATACTGGGGCATGCCCCCCCCCCCCCCCCCACGCACGAATGTGCTTTGTGGTATATAATGGTATATAATGGTGGAGAAAGAATTATACTAGTATTTGTGCTCAGAACTCACCTGTTTTTTAACACTACTTCTCTTTTCAATACGCCGTTTGACATTTGAAACAGGTTTTTACTCAGATATATACAGATAAAGACAGCCACGTTCATGTTTAAGACGTGATTTTATGGCAGTTTTAAATTATCTCTTTTTAAACCAAGTGTATGCACGTGCGTTTTTGCGTATTTCTGGGCACGCCCCTGTATCATGCGAGCTATTGCGGCGCCCATATGGGTCGTAGAAGCATTTGGGATCACTTAAAACTTGCCGTGCGATCGGCCTGGCTATACTTGATACGAGCTACATACTTCGGAAAATGTATTAACGTACAAAACGAAAACAACAACAACGACATATATAAATTGCCAGCAAATCTACAAAAAAAAAAACTGAACAGAAATAAAAGAGAGAATAGAGATCTATATTTTGTTTTCTTTTTAAATACTACGCAAATTGTTCCAGCAAGTGGAGATCCCAACGATGAGTCAGCAAATCCTATTCTAGTCTGGAACGCTAATTTCTTTGATTGACGACATGCCTGTTTGTCTGGAAAATGTAGGTCAGCCAGTCTCACTCATGCGTGACTAACCAACGAAATTTCTATATGCGCCATGTGTCTACAGGTGTAAATGGAGTTAACCACGGATGAGTTAGTTGTATCAGTGAAACGCGTTTATAGCGGTTGTCTCCCTTGATTTATATTACATGGGGAAATTCGTTTATTTCAAAAGTAATACTACGGAACACGTTCAAGATGTCTTTCAAAACAAACGTACTGGTTCTTTCCAGGAATTGGATTCGCAACTATAACATCTTGTTCATAAAAAATAACCGACTTAACTAAACTTAAGATATGTGGATCCAAATATTGAATATCTCAACATTATTCTATATTCGAGACAAAAATGATAGATTCCTAATTTTAAGTGCTTTCTGCATCGGAGCTGCATTACGGACGGACCTTGGATGTGTCCCCTCAATCAATGTACCATCTCATGAATCTGAGATACATCGACAGTTGGGTAGAATTGTGAAGCATTGCCGATATTTCAAGCAAATAATTATTTCCCTGTAACTTTTAGCGGAACCTTATTCTTGAAGTTGTGCGTGTGTGTGTGGAGGGGGGGGGGGGATTCGATCCCGGGTCGCCAAGGTGAGAAGTTAATGTGCAAAATACTGCGCTATCCGAACAGCCATACTATTGGCTCTGGCGGTGGTGGGAAGGAATCATTTGGAATGTCAAATTGCCGCCAGTAGGGAATCGCTTTTAGTGTAAAGTCCCGTATATGCCTGCCGCTCCCCCTCCCAAAACATTGACAGGTGCATAGGTATCTGGTCATTTGCCAAGAACTATAGTCCACCTTGAAGATTTTTTTTGAATTATGAAGGTAATAAACACGAAAGTTTCAATCAGTCACTATAGAGGTAGGCGCAAAGAAATATCAATTAGTAGCCGAAACTTGATTTTACAAAAATACCGGCTATTTATAAATATTTTTGGGGTGAAATAATGCTTAATTTTCAAATATTTTCAGAATTTATAGTAGCCAATTAGAAATTGTAAGAGCAAATGTCTATTATGGCTTCTGGTAACCCTAACATAAAGTCATTGTCACGTAAAATGCAATTGGCATATACTATTATGAGGCGTGTCGTAGCAGCCCTGGGCTTAAAACATCTGCGTAAAGTGTGCAGTCCGCAAAGGCTAATCAAGGACAACGCTTTCCACTTTTATGGTATTTTCTGTTTCAAGGAAGTCTCTTCTAAACAGTAAACGTAAATCCACAATAGGCGGAATGTGTCGTCCCGCATTAGCATGTGCAGTCAGCAGGACGACACTTTACGCATGTGTATGAAGCCCGAATTTCCCCACGACACGCCTCATACATATCTAAAACTTGTATGTGAAAACACAAAGATATACACGAAGATAGTTTTGTACGTATTACTACAATGACAAACACGATTCATTTGCCTAACCATCTCACATTACGATTCGTGTAGTTATTGGCGGTACGCTGTGGGATTCGTAACCACGCCTACTTAGGTCCAACTCCGACAAGCACCGTAGACAGTACACAGAATGTTTTACAAGACATGTCTGTCAAACAATTAAGTCCTGGCTTTCTGATTGGCCAAACACATTGTCAATCAAATCTCGTTGTAAGGTCAAGGGAATGTAAAACTTGTGCTAAGGGATGGGCACGTATATAATGTAGCACAAAAACAAGAACACGGTGTGTTTCAATTACATGTATTAACATCTACTTTATAATAATTATCCAAAAACCGACATGTATTACAGAGAGTGAGCATGCAATGGTGACAGATTGTGTGATCAGTAAGGACAGATCAACAGAAAACAGAATAGCACTTCCACAGTATAAAATAGGGCTCATAGAGAACGATGACATCATTTCCACGCCAGTAAGGACAGATCAACAGAAAACAGAATAGCACTTCCACAGTATAAAATACGGCTCATAGAGAACGATGACATCATTTCCGCTCCAGTAAGGACAGATCAACAGAAAACAGAATAGCACTTCCACAGTATAAAATAGGGCTCATAGAGAACGATGACATCATTTCCGCTCCCATAAGCCCAGTATTACAACTCAAGAGAAAGAAGCAATGACGTCATTTCCCCATCCCACGGGTTCAGGGCCTGTATTCACAAATCTCCTAAAGAAAAACTTCAGTAAATTTCTTAAACTAAAAAAATGCGTAAGTTAGTGGCCATTTTCATATACTGTACAAGTATTTTTACATTAAACCGTTCCAAACTTGTACATACTGCTTAGATGTTAAGTATTTTACGCTTTTGTAAATAAATGTCACTGGATTTCACATTGAAAAATTGCTCAAACATTTTCACTTAAATACAACAGTTTACTTGAGATTTCTCTTAGGAGCTATGTGAACCCTTGAGCCCTTTACTTCAACTCAAAAGAAGGGAAACAATGACGTCATTTCCCCTGCCCATAGCTGTATAGTGATATTAACATGTTGACAAGAAAATACAGTTTCAACATTTTGCCATTTGCGATGCTTACAGCGATTGCTACAGTGTATAACAGTTGTGGCCATTATTGATCCAAGATAATCCAGCAGGTCAGTACAGAATATTCAGGATATATACAGGGGCCCATATTCATAAAGATTTGTAAGCTATTATTAACACTAAGTCAAAATTAAGATGTGTTTGAAACACAATGCTATGGAACATGTGTATGACAAATACTAAATATTCATTTAAATAGAATTATATTGCAACTGCTGTGTCAAAATCTTAAAACAATGCATTTCTTAGCCGGAAAATCGAATAACCCCTACATAATTTCAGAATTGTAAGATTCTAAATTTTTGACTTAAGAAGTTATAGAAGCTTTGTGGATATGACCCCCCCCCCCCCAGGTTATTCCTTAGAATTATCATTCTCCGGACATTAACAAAATGAAGCTGCAACCTGCAAATTTCATAAACTGTAGTTTGGATTGTAATGATTTTGCTTTTGATTAAAATATAAATGAAGAAAAAAAAAACACTTTGCAAGAAATTATAATAGAACTGACAATATAGAATTCTTAAATTTTCAACATTACGGTAGATATAGCTTGTCACAACTTTCAGCTTGATTTTGCACAATTCAGCATTATCTGAAAAGGAAACCTATGTTTCTGTCGACATTGTTTAACAAGTGGGTTAGAAAGACATCAACAGTGTATGTCGAAAGAACTGTCTAGCGTAAACAGAATTCATAACAAATTTACATATAACAAATACTATAACATATAGTGTTTTTCATGGAAATGATAAAAACTTTTTTTTAAACAATACATTTCACTATGTATCATCGGAAATGGTCATAACAAACTGTTAGCCAAGAGAAAACATAAGAACAATTATAAAACAATATAACAACAAATTAATTTCAACGAATCACCACTTTTGAATAATGCCAACAAACGTTAAACAGTTACACATGTTGTTTCAATAGTTAATATATGTGCGAACAAAACAAAATGTTGGGTGAAGGCCTGACTTGTTTCCTTATTAATTTAAATACGGTACTTTCTTAAACCCGTTTACATTTTGATCTCTTTACATTCATCTACTTTTTGACTAGCAATGATTTTATTCTAAAAGGATTTAACGTAATAGTCGACCAGCAAATACAAAACGGCCCAAACTGATAAACAAATATCTAAACAATCATCGATGAAGGTTAACAAATGAATGAACGTGCTTGGGCACCGAATACATGTTTAAAACTTCATGTACACTAATACCTATGTCTGAATGTGTGAACAGTGTTACAAATACTCCAAAGTACTTGAGAAAATACAGAGCTGCTAACAAATTAAAACTGTTGGGAGAGTTTTAAGCCCTTTTCAAAACTGTTCCGAACGTTCGACAGCTTACCAACAAAGCCCCAAAGGACATTAGGTTCAGGCAAAATCCAATTTTAAGCCTTCAACGGTAAGGGATTATCGTTTTGGAATAGAGAAATTCGATAAAACTAGCACTATTGCAGCATTACGAAACATTACATTTGAATCAGGCACTTTTAATGCATAGATTATTTATTTCGCACATAACCTTACTCAGCTTGATCAGGATTAAATTTATTATGCATCGAAAAACTAAATTTCAAAAGACAGAAAAACTGAATTTCAAAGACTTCAATATGTCTGTGGTATGACCTATAGGTCCTACGACCTATTTCGATATATATCCATTGTCTGTTATTACAGGGGCGTGCCTCAAACTCCTCGCAGCGGTTACCTCCCCTATCGGTTAACGGTAACCACTGCAATCACCAACCTCCGCGCAGAGATTTGACTGGTTCCGAGCATAGCTCGAATCAAATCCCTGCCGTCATAACAAACGACGTGAAGATGATCGATTTAAATTTTCTAGATATTATTTATGGTTTCAATTAGTTATTTTCTTTTTTCTGATTCATTATTGACTGCAAACGATACATAAAACGTCCAATTATCTAGAAAATTGCACTGAATTGCATTAAATAAGTAAAGGTTACAAACACGTAATCCTTCCAGATCTGGAAGGATTTTACTTGTGATGGCAGTGGTTACCGTTAACCGATAGGGGAGGTAACTGCTGCGAGGAGATGTGCAATCACAAGTAAAATCCTTCCAAATCTGGAAGGATTACGTATTTGTAACTTTTACTTATTTAATGCAACTCAGTGCAATTTTCTACATAATTGGACTTTTTATATGTTGTTTGCAGTCAATAATGAAAACTGAAAAGAAAATAACTAATTAAAACCATAAATAATATCTTGAAGATTTAAATCGATCATCATCACGTGGTTTGTAATGACGGCAGGGATTAGATTAGAGCTATGCTCGATACCAGTCAAATCTATGCGCGGAGGTTGGGCATGCCTAAGGTTGAAATGGGATTACGCACCGGTGCTTCCTGTGGCATATACTGGGGCATGCCCCCCCCCCCCCCTCACGCACGAATGTGCTTTGTGGTATATAATGGTATATAATGGTGGAGAAAGAATTATACTAGTATTTGTGCTCAGAACTCACCTGTTTTTTAACACTACTTCTCTTTTCAATACGCCGTTTGACATTTGAAACAGGTTTTTACTCAGATATATACAGATAAAGACAGCCACGTTCATGTTTAAGACGTGATTTTATGGCAGTTTTAAATTATCTCTTTTTAAACCAAGTGTATGCACGTGCGTTTTTGCGTATTTCTGGGCACGCCCCTGTATCATGCGAGCTATTGCGGCGCCCATATGGGTCGTAGAAGCATTTGGGATCACTTAAAACTTGCCGTGCGATCGGCCTGGCTATACTTGATACGAGCTACATACTTCGGAAAATGTATTAACGTACAAAACGAAAACAACAACAACGACATATATAAATTGCCAGCAAATCTACAAAAAAAAAACTGAACAGAAATAAAAGAGAGAATAGAGATCTATATTTTGTTTTCTTTTTAAATACTACGCAAATTGTTCCAGCAAGTGGAGATCTCAACGATGAGTCAGCAAATCCTATTCTAGTCTGGAACGCTAATTTCTTTGATTGACGACATGCCTGTTTGTCTGGAAAATGTAGGTCAGCCAGTCTCACTCATGCGTGACTAACCAACGAAATTTCTATATGCGCCATGTGTCTACAGGTGTAAATGGAGTTAACCACGGATGAGTTAGTTGTATCAGTGAAACGCGTTTATAGCGGTTGTCTCCCTTGATTTATATTTACATGGGGAAATTCGTTTATTTCAAAAGTAATACTACGGAACACGTTCAAGATGTCTTTCAAAACAAACGTACTGGTTCTTTCCAGGAATTGGATTCGCAACTATAACATCTTGTTCATAAAAAATAACCGACTTAACTAAACTTAAGATATGTGGATCCAAATATTGAATATCTCAACATTATTCTATATTCGAGACAAAAATGATAGATTCCTAATTTTAAGTGCTTTCTGCATCGGAGCTGCATTACGGACGGACCTTGGATGTGTCCCCTCAATCAATGTACCATCTCATGAATCTGAGATACATCGACAGTTGGGTAGAATTGTGAAGCATTGCCGATATTTCAAGCAAATAATTATTTCCCTGTAACTTTTAGCGGAACCTTATTCTTGAAGTTGTGCGTGTGTGTGTGGAGGGGGGGGGGATTCGATCCCGGGTCGCCAAGGTGAGAAGTTAATGTGCAAAATACTGCGCTATCCGAACAGCCATACTATTGGCTCTGGCGGTGGTGGGAAGGAATCATTTGGAATGTCAAATTGCCGCCAGTAGGGAATCGCTTTTAGTGTAAAGTCCCGTATATGCCTGCCGCTCCCCCTCCCAAAACATTGACAGGTGCATAGGTATCTGGTCATTTGCCAAGAACTATAGTCCACCTTGAAGATTTTTTTTGAATTATGAAGGTAATAAACACGAAAGTTTCAATCAGTCACTATAGAGGTAGGCGCAAAGAAATATCAATTAGTAGCCGAAACTTGATTTTACAAAAATACCGGCTATTTATAAATATTTTTGGGGTGAAATAATGCTTAATTTTCAAATATTTTCAGAATTTATAGTAGCCAATTAGAAATTGTAAGAGCAAATGTCTATTATGGCTTCTGGTAACCCTAACATAAAGTCATTGTCACGTAAAATGCAATTGGCATATACTATTATGAGGCGTGTCGTAGCAGCCCTGGGCTTAAAACATCTGCGTAAAGTGTGCAGTCCGCAAAGGCTAATCAAGGACAACGCTTTCCACTTTTATGGTATTTTCTGTTTCAAGGAAGTCTCTTCTAAACAGTAAACGTAAATCCACAATAGGCGGAATGTGTCGTCCCGCATTAGCATGTGCAGTCAGCAGGACGACACTTTACGCATGTGTATGAAGTCCGAATTTCCCCACGACACGCCTCATACATATCTAAAACTTGTATGTGAAAACACAAAGATATACACGAAGATAGTTTTGTACGTATTACTACAATGACAAACACGATTCATTTGCCTAACCATCTCACATTACGATTCGTGTAGTTATTGGCGGTACGCTGTGGGATTCGTAACCACGCCTACTTAGGTCCAACTCCGACAAGCACCGTAGACAGTACACAGAATGTTTTACAAGACATGTCTGTCAAACAATTAAGTCCTGGCTTTCTGATTGGCCAAACACATTGTCAATCAAATCTCGTTGTAAGGTCAAGGGAATGTAAAACTTGTGCTAAGGGATGGGCACGTATATAATGTAGCACAAAAACAAGAACACGGTGTGTTTCAATTACATGTATTAACATCTACTTTATAATAATTATCCAAAAACCGACATGTATTACAGAGAGTGAGCATGCAATGGTGACAGATTGTGTGATCAGTAAGGACAGATCAACAGAAAACAGAATAGCACTTCCACAGTATAAAATAGGGCTCATAGAGAACGATGACATCATTTCCACGCCAGTAAGGACAGATCAACAGAAAACAGAATAGCACTTCCACAGTATAAAATACGGCTCATAGAGAACGATGACATCATTTCCGCTCCAGTAAGGACAGATCAACAGAAAACAGAATAGCACTTCCACAGTATAAAATAGGGCTCATAGAGAACGATGACATCATTTCCGCTCCCATAAGCCCAGTATTACAACTCAAGAGAAAGAAGCAATGACGTCATTTCCCCATCCCACGGGTTCAGGGCCTGTATTCACAAATCTCCTAAAGAAAAACTTCAGTAAATTTCTTAAACTAAAAAAATCCGTAAGTTAGTGGCCATTTTCATATACTGTACAAGTATTTTTACATTAAACCGTTCCAAACTTGTACATACTGCTTAGATGTTAAGTATTTTACGCTTTTGTAAATAAATGTCACTGGATTTCACATTGAAAAATTGCTCAAACATTTTCACTTAAATACAACAGTTTACTTGAGATTTCTCTTAGGAGCTATGTGAACCCTTGAGCCCTTTACTTCAACTCAAAAGAAGGGAAACAATGACGTCATTTCCCCTGCCCATAGCTGTATAGTGATATTAACATGTTGACAAGAAAATACAGTTTCAACATTTTGCCATTTGCGATGCTTACAGCGATTGCTACAGTGTATAACAGTTGTGGCCATTATTGATCCAAGATAATCCAGCAGGTCAGTACAGAATATTCAGGATATATACAGGGGCCCATATTCATAAAGATTTGTAAGCTATTATTAACACTAAGTCAAAATTAAGATGTGTTTGAAACACAATGCTATGGAACATGTGTATGACAAATACTAAATATTCATTTAAATAGAATTATATTGCAACTGCTGTGTCAAAATCTTAAAACAATGCATTTCTTAGCCGGAAAATCGAATAACCCCTACATAATTTCAGAATTGTAAGATTCTAAATTTTTGACTTAAGAAGTTATAGAAGCTTTGTGGATATGACCCCCCCCCCCCCCAGGTTATTCCTTAGAATTATCATTCTCCTAACATTAACAAAATGAAGCTGCAACCTGCAAATTTCATAAACTGTAGTTTGGATTGTAATGATTTTGCTTTTGATTAAAATATAAATGAAGAAAAAAAAAACACTTTGCAAGAAATTATAATAGAACTGACAAAATAGAATTCTTAAATTTTCAACATTACGGTAGATATAGCTTGTCACAACTTTCAGCTTGATTTTGCACAATTCAGCATTATCTGAAAAGGAAACCTATGTTTCTGTCGACATTGTTTAACAAGTGGGTTAGAAAGACATCAACAGTGTATGTCGAAAGAACTGTCTAGCGTAAACAGAATTCATAACAAATTTACATATAACAAATACTATAACATATAGTGTTTTTCATGGAAATGATAAAAACTTTTTTTTAAACAATACATTTCACTATGTATCATCGGAAATGGTCATAACAAACTGTTAGCCAAGAGAAAACATAAGAACAATTATAAAACAATATAACAACAAATTAATTTCAACGAATCACCACTTTTGAATAATGCCAACAAACGTTAAACAGTTACACATGTTGTTTCAATAGTTAATATATGTGCGAACAAAACAAAATGTTGGGTGAAGGCCTGACTTGTTTCCTTATTAATTTAAATACGGTACTTTCTTAAACCCGTTTACATTTTGATCTCTTTACATTCATCTACTTTTTGACTAGCAATGATTTTATTCTAAAAGGATTTAACGTAATAGTCGACCAGCAAATACGAAACGGCCCAAACTGATAAACAAATATCTAAACAATCATCGATGTAGGTTAACGAATGAATGAACATGCTTGGGCACCGAATACATGTTTAAAACTTCATGTACACTAATACCTATGTCTGAATGTGTGAACAGTGTTACAAATACTCCAAAGTACTTGAGAAAATACAGAGCTGCTAACCAATTAAAACTGTTGGGAGAGTTTTAAGCCCTTTTCAAAACTGTTCCGAACGTTCGACAGCTTACCAACAAAGCCCCAAAGGACATTAGGTTCAGGCAAAATCCAATTTTAAGCCTTCAACGGTAAGGGATTATCGTTTTGGAATAGAGAAATTCGATAAAACTAGCACTATTGCAGCATTACGAAACATTACATTTGAATCAGGCACTTTTAATGCATAGATTATTTATTTCGCACATAACCTTACTCAGCTTGATCAGGATTAAATTTATTATGCATCGAAAAACTAAATTTCAAAAGACAGAAAAACTGAATTTCAAAGACTTCAATATGTCTGTGGTATGTCATGATATTTAAGAAATAATTTTTGATTTATCATTCTTTTTCAGCCAATAAACAACGATTTAGAGTTCTGATGCGTAGGAATTAAACCACGAGTGCGTTAGCCAGAGCTGTTTACTAGCCACACATCAGAACGACAAAGAGTTGTTTATTGGCCGATAAACAATTATAATGCGCACCTTATTTTGATTCTAACATGATCTGGCATATTTTACAACTGTAACTGGAAATACTTTTTACTATGCTCGGCGCCGACTTCTTTTGGCGTTGTTTATTGGGTAGTTTAACAACGTTAATTTTTTTTCTTTGTCTACAGAAAAATTACTGAGTATCATGTTGGAATAATTAATAATACCTCAAGTCAACTGGCATGTCTGTATCATATTAATGAAGCAAAAAAAATAAATAAAAGTTTCATAAATTTAATATTTGTTAAGACTAAAATAGCAATGCTGTTCACTCAAATTTAAAGAATACAATGCTAACTACTACCAGTATAAGAAACTTTATCTTACAATTTAATAAGATTCATTTTCTATGCCAGAGACAATGCTATTTGAACTACATAACAGACAAATAATTTTAAGTCATAAAAAAGAAGTATTTAGTTGTTGAACATAATTATTAAAGTCATAAAAGAAGTGTCAAGTTGGGTGGCAAACCTGTTTACAATCACAAACAGTATCGGGTGGGTTAAGATAAGGCCATACAATTTGTATTCAATGTTTAGCGTCCACATGATTTTTCAAAACCTACCAACCAGGCAAGAAAAATACAAACAAGTCGTTAAAAAAACTACATTTTTCTTTCAGAAATTATTCATGGCAGTGGTACAAGCTAAAACAAAATGTTAACTTGCAAAACTGGTTATATAATTTTATCATCTTCATATTGGGAATGTACTGTAACAGTATTTTAATTATATAAATTGACTAGTTGCACCCTATGTTTTACAAATAGTAGTATAACACTTAGAAGTACTTTTTTTCCAATTTTTGTTACGCTTTCAAACCTGATTTTCACTTTTTTTTGTTCAGGCATCTGAAATCCTACCAGCCCGAGGACGCTAAACATAGAATCAAATTGGTATGGGCCTAATAATTGAAGTCTTTTGTACGAGCTACTGTTTATCCACTGAGAACACAATGGCTATTGATAATCATTTGGATACTCATTGGGTTTTAAATTTGTTTAAATGTTTGCATAAATACTTTGTGCATTTAGTAGGCGACATACTAAGCTTCTAAGATAGGAGTGGAGTGTTTGATAAACACCTCTAGTTGCATTATTGCGGAGAAAACTCTCTTACTCAGCAGTAAATATATGGCAGCAGCTTTTCACAAAATTTCTATGATATTATGCAAAGTTATATGGTTGTTTAATTCCCTTAAAAATATTCCCCTTTCCCCATCAAAGACATGCTTTTATGCCTATAAATCATTTTCTTTGTATGTACTGACAATTTTGGTCACAAATAAACATGTAAAAAATTCTAAAATAACATAATTGTGTACAAAAAAAATTGGTATCTGTGCTTAAATGATGGGCAGACAGATAAACAAGTATAAGACGGCATTTCTATTAATACAATAACAATACAAGTAACAATTATAACAAACATGAAATTGCCATTTTATTGACAACTGTGTTAAAACAGCAAATGGCATGGTTTTCTGCTAACGTCATGGTCAAACTAAAAATGTAAGAGATAGATGACTTCACAAATATCACAAAAGTTTTGCAATGCTCGAATACCCCACCCCTCCACTCTACCACAATTTATTTCAGGGTGTTTCTGTTTTCCCACGTAACTAACAATGCAGAAAAAAATGAAATTGTTGGCCTGCTATCTTTATTTCATAATACTAAATTAGTTGGCAGGTGCCAATTTAGGTCACAGACCCAATATATCAAAAGGGGGATTATAGACTATTTTATTAAAAGTAAATATTAAAATCAATTCCACAAGGTGAAATAATTAATCCCAGATTGACAGAGTTTGGCTAAAGCATACAGAAAGTACGCATACACAAATTATTATCGGTAATGTATTTTTCTAACCTATGAACAATGTGGGGCAATATTTTAATATCTGCTTTTCACTCCCATAAACAGGCAGGCAGAATAGATTGACAAAATTTTAAATAGTATGACATAACAACTTTAAATAAATTTAAAAAATATAATATCTAACTCATGATTTCAACAAAATGACAAAACACAGTCCTTTATATTATTGCCTTTTAGAAGAACAACTAATTAGCAAAAAATCACTTGTGACAAATTTCAAAATAATACAAGTTTTATGTTTAGGTTTACAGCGAAAATGTTAAAAAGTTATTTATTAAATTCTGTTGCCAGTTTTATCACTAAAGTGTACATGTATATTCAATATTAGAAAAATAATTTATAAGCAAGACATAAATAAAAAATACTGTATTCAAAACAATGGATGGATCTATATAAAAGAACAAAATAATGTATGCAAATATTTCTGAAATTGGACGGATATTACAGACTAATGCAATACAAGGCAAAACCAAACAGTGCAAAACAACAGATCTTTGGTTGCATTTTAAAATTCAAAAATGATGTAAAAAGAGTTATCAATTTATAATGAAATGGTAAAAATCATTTTAAACATATATAATGATACTTACATGTAGTTTATTCCCCCATGGCTACTTTTAAAACAATAATTAAAGGTCACGTGAATAAACTTGATCATGTAAGGAACATGTAACAAGATGTACATCAACAAATTGTCAACAATATGCTATGTACACATTTTATACGCAACAAGTACAAAAATAAAAGCAGTTGGCACTTAATAGATAAAATATCACCTATAACAAATGAGTGAAACAAGAATCATGAAAATCAAAACTCCAATTTCCCAACAAGTGAAAACAACAACAGTCAACACGAGCGATACCCACCAAATGTTACAAGATGCAGGGTGCCAAAAAGTAAATTTATTTCAGTTGTTTTGGGGACAAACTTTGTGGTGTGGATATTATGTTCAAACTTTTATCGCTATCAATTTATTACCCAGAACATTTTTTTAATAATAGTTTTAACAGGTTCAATTTATTGTTCGTTCAATGTAGACACATGTTATTTGTGTGCAACAGTATTTTTGATGTTTTAAGCACACTGGGCTATTTTTTAATTCTTCATAGGTAGGTGGCCAAGTACTGAAGTGAACACTATGGAAAGAAGTGAAATATTAGCAATACTGGTATCAGTGATTTTTTTTCAAAATGTCCTAACTGCCGTCGCCCATAAAATGGGGAACTTTATCGCGACAAATTTCAAACTAGGGAAAGTTTTAAAAAGTTTATATTTCATGAAATGTGTGGTTATTTTGTTTTTTGATGATTAATATATTCAAATGTTTTATCTACTAAACTTCTTTTGTGACAATGGCGCAAATTGAGTAATTGTTTCTCTATTTAAAATAGAATAAATTACTTGGAAAAAAATGGACAATTTTAAGGAGAAATGGAGGATATTTTAAAAGGGGAAACTGCCTGTAAACGACATTAAAATAAGCGTATACAGGATGAATTGGCAACAGGCTGTTTCCAATAATCTATACATACATTGTATGTTTCACAGAATGTGTAATTTTTCTACAGAAATCAGGAAAGAAATGTGGAAACATCTTGTGCAGACGGTATTCTCCAAAGGAAAGTTGCCTTTTTCACATCCATATTGTTGCACATCTCCATAGGTCAGGCCTGACTCACTAGAACATTGACGACACCAACAACTTTTTCCTCGGCAATTTTAACGCTTTGGTGCGAGGTAGCGTATTAATTATACACAAGTTTGACTTTTTAAGTTGAAGTTGCTAAATGTAACATGACTGAAATTTGAACAGATGAGAAAGAGACTTATTGTGTATGTTTTTTTTCCACTGCATTTTTCATGATTCTAGTTAACACCAGTACAAACAAATAGAAATCAATCAATAACTCTTTGACTACAATATACACAAAATATCCCTGCGGAATTTACGAAAATTGTGGACGTACACTGGACACTAATGTGGACTTTGACAAGTTCATTGGCCAAGTCGAATCTCCGTACCATACACAGCAAGTATAACAGCACTTTCAATGACATTTTCCTCTTTGAAAATCATATTATTTTCACAAGCACTTACATTGTAATACATTTAAACTATCCCTGTAAATTTTACTTGTTTAGTCCCTTTTATGCCACAGACTTGACTTGTCACCCTTTGGGCACCATTCGTTCAATAAAAACGGATTTACCATATATTGTAAAGAGAAAAAGAAAATGATCCCCAGTTAGGCGCATCATTAAACTCAGTGGTTGGCGTCGCCGAGCGATTTCAGATCTGCCTGGACTTCCGGGTCGCGTAGCAAGGCATCGATCTCCTCCTGCTGAACTCGGCGATGCTCCGAGTGTAACGACCGATTCGACTTGTTCGATTTCGTCGAACGGTTCGACTTGGAGCTCTTTGTGCTGTTGGCGCGAGACCGCGTGGACTGGCGCTGGAGCAGATTGTGGCTGATCGTGCGGTGGAGGTTCTTGTTGCTCGCGCTCGCCGCCATGCTCACGATCCATGGGTGCTTGAGGGTCTCCGACGCCGTGATGCGCTCGCTCGGCGATATGACTAGACAGCGGTTGATGAAGTTTTTGGCGAGATCCGATACCTCTTTCCAATGCTGAAAATAGATGAAACACTCTATTATGCGAAGTTAGAATATGATATCAAACATAGAATGGACATGACAGTGTTTCTTGGTTCACATATTGCTCGGCAATTCAAGTTGTTTAATCATGTTTGTTAAATTCAGCCATTATTTGCAGTATGCAGGGCTCACTCTGCCATTCGCCAAACTAGCCTATGGCTACAAATTAACACATTTGGCTCGATAAATTTTTGTTTGGCTAAAACTTTTTCTTCATGAAACTCCATAAAATAGCCAAAATGAGAAGAATTATGATGTAGTGAGGAAAATTTGGCTAAAGAAAATTTTGAGCCTGGGGGAGCCCTGGTATTCATGTACGTCTCCTTTACCTTTTCTTTAAAACCTTTTTCCTGGTATGGTTTTTACTGTCCTGAAAAACTGTGTTAATTCATGCATAAACACGGTCCTATTTAATTGTGAAAATTTGGTCAGTGCATATAAGTATACAGTTTTGTGGCAATATCAATTGTAATGACGTACTCATGGTTAGGCTGCTGTATTACTTTGGTGGCAATATCAATTGTAATGACGTACTCATGGTTAGGCTGCTGTATTACTTTGGTGGCAATATCAATTGTAATGACGTACTCATGGTTAGGCTGCTGTATTACTTTGGTGGCAATATCAATTGTAATGACGTACTCATGGTTAGGCTGCTGTATTACTTTGGTGGCAATATCAATTGTAATGACGTACTCATGGTTAGGCTGCTGTATTACTTTGCACAACTTTGTATTTTCATACAGTTCATCACATGTAAACATGGTGTAATAAAATAGTTTATTCTCTGTTGGTTTGATGTCTTATTCTAACTTCATATAAGAGTACCTGTGTATATACGTGTTACGAGGGGAAAATGTTGAATTCTAACTTGTAATGTGAAGCGTAGAATTGCTTACAGGATGAACATTAGAAATTGAGGTGAATGTTATACTTTTAAGTTGTCAATTTATGATAACTAACAGGCCTTAAAGTTTCTGTAGACATGTGGAACAAAATCTACATGCTGGTAAAACGATAATGCAAAATCAGGGGTTTACTTAAGCGGACGCCCGCTTGCCCGTGCCGGGTTCAAATCACCGCGGGCAAGTGATTTTCAAAGGAGATTATCGTAGTGACATCTTTAGGATATTTTTCCTTTGCTTGCAAACATGAAGAGTTTGTCACTTTTAAACTGTGACTAATTATTGGTTCATAATTTAACATGACATCAGGCCTTGCATTAACTGTTGAAAACTAATTAATGTTTGGAAGTCTTGACAGTATTGGCTGACATAAATGTGTACATGACATGTTATCTATTAGTTAGATCAGAATTGTTTCTGTTTGTAGCCGTTATATTGGCTGACATAAATGTGTACATGACATGTTATCTATTAGTTAGATCAGAATTGTTTCTGTTGGTAGCCGTTATATTGCCTGACATAAATGTGTACATGACACGTTATCTATTAGTTAGATCAGAATTGTTTCTGTTGGTAGCCGTTATAAATATAAAAATTCATTAAGTTTAATACACATTTGCTGAAATACATATAAGGCCAAAATTAAAAATTAACTTTGTTTGCCATTGCCTACCTACCCGACGAAAAAAGTCCCTACTCAAAAGTTTTTTTCTTCGTTAAATCAAGCCATTTTTTTTTTTACATTCCAAATAATCTATTTTTTCTTTGGGTTAAATAAAAGCTCGCTCTTCTTTCAATTTGGTCGTTTTCGACTGTGTTAATAAATTAACTGTATCCACCAAGCCCATTCTTATAAATAGGCCACATCAAACGGCAATTCTAATCATGTTTTATCACACTTGTGAAAACAACAGGCAGTTGGTCAGCAGTCATTGTCTAATTAAGGTAGAAAAGACCTAATGACTTCCGAGATACTTGGAGATACTCGCAAAATACTCCCAAAATATCAAAATATCGGTTAACTTCGGCCCATTTGCCACTAACCGTAAATCTAATTGATGTGATCCGAAACAGACATTTTTTTCGCAAAATAAACATCACTTTTTGAATTCTGAGTTATTTGCAATGAAATTTGTACAATAAATGCTTATTGGTTTTTAAAGATGAAAGTAAAAAATGTAGTTTGAACAAAAACACGGTTCACTGGCATGGGGAATACCTTCAAATGACATCAAAATTGTTGGGAATTTCTGTTTACATTCAATCATGACGTTTTCGCGATATGTCTGGTGTATTTCATTACTCCTAAAGTTAAAATACTTATAAACGTCCAAGGAGTATTATTATTATTGAACATAATTATTCATTTATAAAAACATATCTGCGTGAAGGAGATACGTGCCCATCACTGTGTACAGGCGCAGTGCCTAAATCCGCCACATGTGGGGGGTATTTTTACGTTATTTTCAAAAGTTTTTTACCGATTTACATAAAAATTCACATAAATAAAGTGAGGTTTAATGTGCATTTACTGGCGTGTTTTGGTTACATTTCAAATACTTGGCAAACGAAACATATTTATTGAAATTGAAGGCCTAAACAGTGTAAAAAATTGAGCATCGGAGTGCCTAAATCCGCCATCCCTCTTTAAAATGTTCAAATTGCTCGAAAATAATGTTCTTTTATGAATTCTGTTTTCAAAGCAACTTCTATTAACTTCTATTGACAAAACTCCCACTTTTGTTTCTTTAAGGTTCATTTTCTAGTGTTTAAAATAAACACAGTGATCCGAAGTTGCTTGGTGAAAATCGAAGTTGCTTGGTGAAAATCGTAGACCAGGAACCGTGACCTGCTTATTTCACATTTGACTATTGTTCTTATTTAATTTTCCATATTAAGCAGCTCGTTGTTTGTTGTTAATACAAAGTTTCAATGTCTTTACATACTCATTTGTATTACTAAAAATAGCTCTGAAACTGAGGCCCTGCGTGCACGTGGGACAAATAATTAGGGTTTTGAGTAGCGAGACATTTGCGCTCTTAATATGCAGTTCTTTCTGCATTTTAGTGTATGTAATGCTAATAAATAATGGTTATTTTTATGCTGCACATGCTCCCATAGACATAATATTAAAACACAAAAATTTAATTTTATCATGGACACCACGCGGGGCCTCAAAATTGCGCATGCGCGGTATGAATTAGATTCCCCGCATGCAGCTCGTTTGCATTTAGGGGTTATGTACAAAATAATTGGATAAAATATTCATTTATGCACAAATCAAGATAAAACCTCGTAAGCGTTGTTAAGGGAAAGTATCTGATTGATTGAGATCAACAAAAAAGAAATAGCCAGTAAAAAATGCTTATTCGGATGGGGTGGCGGATTTAGGTAAGTGGCGGATTTAGGCACTGCGCCAGTAATAACATTCATTCACATGTAAAACTTGAAAAAGGTGTCAGTCGAGATGTGTGGAGAGTGATCGAGTTTGGTGTTCTGTTGGATAATTTAAAATACTGTTCATTGTGTAAACATGGGTGTTCCACTGAGGAATTTTACGAGATCTACTGCTGTAAAAATCATCTGAATGTTTCGGCGAACTAGTGAGGGTGGCCTAAGAGACACCTTATCCAAAAACAGTGACAGTCACAAGCTCCAATAAGATTCTTGAGGAAGTTATCCCCAAGTTTTGTCTTTTTTTAACTCTTGTTCACCTAATGTTAAGAAAATGTCAAGTAATTTTTTGAAACACGCAATTATAAAAAAATATATATTATTTTTCTGTATTTGGTAACCATGGATACGTGAACCCCAGCTAGTTGCTTTTTTATTTACACAAAGCACTATTTCTTTAACATTAATGCAATAAGAATTCTTTTAATAATGCTATTAGATTATAATAAGCAGCAAAAAAACTTAATTTCAACATAAAAGGAAAATATTTGCTTTTTATTATTTATTTTGTATAATTTTCAGTTTTTACAACATATAATTGCTTCATTCAAAATGATTTACCTTGAGATTTTTGTGGTGAACCTATGTCAAGTTATACCTCTCAGATGAGGTTTAATTATATTTTGGTTTTACTTATTTTGGCATACTATGAAATAAATTAAATAAAAAAAGCGAATTGGTGTTTGGCGTTTTTTTACTGTTATGAAATCTGCAGTTTTTTTACGATATGCGTAGCCAAATTTAAGGTCATCAGTATTTTTGGTCAATTTAAGTATTTATGTTGTTTTTTTTTACTTTTTCAATACATACATCTTTAATGTATCAAATAAAGCTATTCAGGAATAAATAAAATACATTTTGACAATATGTCAGTCATTTTTGTAAGTGTATCCCATAGAAATTTTAAGTTCAAATAGAAAAATGAGGGTTGATAACAAAAATCGCATTTTTGTCAAAACGTTTGGTTAGATTTTGTTGATATTTCACAGTTTAGTCTCATAATACATTTAATGATCAAAGATAATAAGAATGTCAAGGGTTTGAAAAAAGTCCCATTAGGGGCTTTCTACCTTAAAAATGATTGCTAGCAAGCTCTCGTTATATCACCAAACACTTAATTACCGTATATTATTAAAAGCAATTTCTGTGTTATATGCTATTATTATTGATATTTTGACGCTAAATGGATCATTCATAAATTTGCATTTTTTTCACACAAAAAATAAATAGACCTACCTACCTACCCATTACCAGCAACCTTGGGTAGGCAATGGCAAACAAATAAATTTTTAAGGTTGGCCTAATAATGCATTTGTATGCTTTAAATATCAACAAACATTGACTTCAAGATGGGGCAACCTTTTTTCACTGGGGGGGCAAGTAGATGTTCAATGAAACTTGCCCCTAGGGCAAGTGGAAATCAAAACCTTAAGTAAACCGCTGCAAAATTAATGTCATCTTATATTTTTGTTCACAACGTTTCTTACTTTTATTAAAGAAATGATTTTTCATGGGCAGAGGAAAACAAATGTAATGAAGCACTTTGAAATTTATTATGCAAGTTTTTGGATAATGGTTTTAGACTGGTCACACATTACGATCTGAAGTTGCTACAGTGTCAAGACTGGTATACACTAGGGACAAACACGCAATAAAAATTAAATCCAAAAGAAGAAAAATTTTTTTTTTACCCTTTCAATCAACCATACATTTGAACTGTCAAAGCAGACAAAAAAAGTGTTCCCATTGAATCAGCCGTGCATATAAATAACTCATGAAGTAGAAGAAAACAAGTTTTGCAACCGAATCAACCATTCACTTAGAATCACAAAGGTTAAACCATTCAAATTCATTCCTTTTCAAACATATCACAGTCAATAATGGCATGCACTTTTAAAAGTGATCCATAAATCCTTGAAATGTCATTCAATGACTGAAGCAATAGGCCTGTACATCATAAACAGATGCGGGGACACTTACACCTGTACTGCAAGAAGCCTGAAATTTGACCCGATTATAGAAGCATCAAAATAGCCATGATTTCTGCGAATTACACACATGGAACACCAGTGGGCTTATATATCAAGTTAAAGGCAATATATTTATAAAATTCAATAAAACTAATCAATGAAAGATAAGCCATCGCCATTGTTCGACTCGATGCAAAATTGCGATGTGGGGGACGTGAGATTCTATTCAAATGTACTTTATGCGTATCAACTTAAGAACTGGTTTGAAGGACTAAGCTGTTTACTATTTGATAACATTTTAGGGGTAGAAATTCCACACATGAGTATCAAAGCATTATTTCAATGCAGCACATTTCAACTGCTGATTGGTTACACTGTATTTATAAAGTCCTTCCTTACAAATAATGAAATAAGGACTTTATTGTAAATTATAAAATGCACATCTCCACCGATTTTTATGTGAATGCAAAAATGTACAAAACAATGCATCACAGAAGAAATTCAACTGGTTTATGCTTTTCTTAGGTCTAACTGTTCCAAGGTTTAGTTGTTTGTTTGTTTTGTTTGTTTGGATTGTTTGCCATTTTTAACAGTATTCCAGTCATATCACTACGGTCAGTTAACCTACCCACACTTTCCGTGGGCAAGCTTAGCCGACTTGAATCCGAGGCAGGGGGAGAATAGCTGTAGAAATAATTTCATGATCAATCCCCACACAAATTATATGGCTGTGCTGGGCCTCGAACTCACAATCCCAGGATTGACAGTCCAGCGCTCTACCAACTGAGCTAGCCAGCCCCGGCTCACCCCTGTCAAAATGGACTTCATGAGATCAAGAATTTTTCATGCCATTAAGCATTATTCATGAAGTCTTATTGAAAACCTCTAATAACAAACTTCATGAAGTCTTATGCATGAAGTGATTTAAGGTACACTTCATGAAGGCGTCATGCATTACTGAAATTCTAGAAACATTCATGAAGCTTTAAAAAGAATAGATCAATATTTTTTTATGAATACCACCCTTAGCTAGGATTTCCACATTGCATTTCAAGAAGCGTAGAAAATGCTGAATAGATGCGGAAATGTTGCGTAAATCATCAGTTTCCGCAGATTCTCCACATATTTTCCGCAAAAATGATTTTGGCTTTGTGGAGAAATTTCTTATATGCGGAGAACATGCGGAGAGTATGCGGAATATTGACACTTAGAAATTGTACAGTTGCGGAAATTCTGACTTAGACATTTTCATGATGCGGAAAAGTTATACTTTGAAAAAATCACAAGCTTGTTAATCTATTTATTAAAACAAGAGCTGTTTGTAAAACATATATGCCCCCTCTAGGTCAAAAACAATCTTTAATATCAATGGTGAGAATTGTTGAACATACACCCATGAAACCACAAGTCTGAATTCTGTGTAATCTCTGTCTGAATAAATACTGAATACAGTCTGAGGACATAACCTGGGACATAACCTGAACATCTATGTGAAAAAAAGGGGCATATATCTGTCAAAATACAAAACAGTGTTATGGGGAATGTAGAACTTGAAGCTGGAGTTGAGGACAAAGGTATATCTAATTTTCAAGTGAATAACTTATGTAATTTTGTAGTTACAAAAGTTTTAATTATAAACTTTAACCTGAAAATCTATGTGAAAAAGGGACATAAGTATGTCAAAATATAAAACTGAAAAACTGAGTTATTGGGAATGTGGCACTTGATGGAGTTGATGACATTTAAGGTATATTCTAAATTTCAAATGAATAACTTTTGTAGTTTTGAAGTTACAGAAGTTTTGAATTTAAACTTTAACCTGAAAATCTATGTGAAAAAGGGGCACAACTATGTCAAAATAGAAAACTGAGTTATGGGGAATGTGGCACTTGATATTAGAGTTGATGATAAAGGTATATTCCAAGTTTCAAGATTATAACTATGTAAATTGGAACTTACAAAAGGGCATAAATAATGCAATTTTAGGACAATTACAGTACACCATACCATGCAATGTTATGCAGGATATGATGTCATTTATGATGTCATCAGTTGACTTTCATTGCTCAAGTCTGAAATGATTTAAACATGATTGTGATTTTAAAACAGAAATATCTATGAATACTGAACACTTGGAACCTGTGTCTGTAAGTATTATTTCATTTAAGTTACAAACAAGTCCATAAACTATAACTGATTTTGCACATTTGAAAGGGTTTGACATTTTTAAGCAATTGTAATATATTTTCGCGACCATATGCCCAGAGGCTTAAGCTGCATGTCTTCTTACTACTCACAGTTATGTTCCTTTAAACAACAATCGTTTGACTTATTATTACTGTTTTCCTTACAATATAATCCTTCCATCAATGTTCTATTATATAATGAGTTTGCAAAATGAAAATCAGTACTTTATCATTTTTGTCTGTATTTTAATGTTAACTATGGAAGCACAATTGTACCATAAAATTGTGAAAAGTTGCATAATCATTATATTGTTTACTGTTCCTAACCACATTGTACCTTAAGGAGATTTTTAGACATAATAAACTGGAAAATGGAAAATAATGTATCTGTTATACTTGTCTGCACAAAATTATGTTGTTTTGTTGATTTATATTAGCACAATTGTACTGTATCATGAAAAAAGTTGCATTATAATCATTTCCACATGGATGTTTATAATATTCACATATATTATTTAATGTCTGACAAACCATTTTAGGGGAGTAAACCATTGAACCTTAATAAATATCACCTGAGTACTTAGTGTAAAGGTCATAATAATTACTGTATCTGTGGTTATAGTCTGAATGCAGTCTGAATAACTTGTCTGAATAGCCCTCTGGACTCTTATGAATTTTGTCTGAATTGTTCCATTTTAAGTCTTTTCAGGAATGTCAGAAATAATAGACGCATCCACAAATGTCAATTACATTCAAATTAATCTGCAATATTATCCAATCATTGCACTTGGATATGATGTGTTTGGCGATTAAAATATTTGATACAAAAGAGCATAATATTTGTGATATTCAAATGTGCACGTGGCAATGTTTGTGATTTTCGATGAATGGAAATTAATTCTTAACAATAGCTGGGGTGTAGTTTTAACTATTTGTGGAAAAATCCAGATCAGTCTATTCAAAGATAAGTCCGTCTCAATTCAGAAAGTACTTTTTCGTGAGGGAAGAGAGCGGGAACAGCTTAAAAGGCCAATTTTACATAAATTGACCCTTCACCAAATTTGACCAATACCATTCTGCACCACTGAACAAGATGGCCACCAGAGCTAAAAATAGAAAAATCCAAGGGAGGATCACCCAATTATTCCTTGAGTGTCAATTTTCTGTGGATTATTTCCACCTGCTAAAAAACAAATGCATTAATTTTCCGCAGAAGTTCGGCTTATATGGAAATAGAAATGTCCGCACTGAACGCGGAACAAATGATGATACTATGTCCACTTTTTTCATAGCTCTATTATTTTTAGAAGTCTTCATGATTTTTGGAATTCTTCATGAATGTTGAAGAAAAGCACAACCAATTTATTCTTGAAATTACAAAAAAATTGTTCATGAAGTATTCATGAAAATCCGTGAACTATAAATGAGACATTAGAATAAAGAACAAAATTATTCATGAAATCTTCATGAAATATTTTTTTTCATGAAGTCGTGCATGAAGTCTTCATGAAGTGCATAGTTCATGAAGTTTTTATGAACAAACCCATTCTTTATTTCATGAATTTTTCTGCATGTGAAAATGCATCAACTATTCATGAAGCTATGTTTTATGAATGTTTCATGCATTTGTCTCATTTATAGTTCACTTCTTTTCCATGAAGTCTTCATGAAGCCACTGCATGAAGTATTCACAAAGATTTTAAGAAGAATTCATGAAGTATGCCTAAACATTTCACAGGGGCAAATTTTAGTACAGAATAGTTGAGGCAAACACACAACAAACACAAAATACCCCTATTTATAGCAACACAAACTGTGACAGAACTTAATCAATTAGTGTTACCAATGAATCCTCCTTTATCCATTTGTAATAAAATGTAATAACTTAAAATATTTGTGCATACACAATTTACATTGCATGTACAATTTGATGAACAAATTGGCTAAAGGTCTGGACAAAACTGACTCCAGAATTACTTTAAGTTTAGTTTAAACCTATATATTTAAGCTCAATTGTCTCGAAAGCCTAATATATATAGGCTTATTGTGACACTTTCCAGTCCGTTTCCTGGGAAGAACCAGTACTTAGTGTCTTTTGCGAAAGATCATTTCAATACTTCCCAAATAGGGAATGAACTCAAAACCTCCACCACCGATGGCAGAATTACTTTTGAACAAGATCCTGATAAAACGAGCAATAAACCATATTTTGCCACAGCATGTCAGCATTCCTTTCGGAAATTGTATCTGAACAATATGCCAATATGTTTACAATGCTACTTCAAAACCTGTTATAATATCACAGTCCATACAAAAACCAGCTGAATCATAGCCATAAAGGACAGACATTTACGGCAATGTACGAAGTCACATTTGTAGTGTCAATAATTTCGAAAACACAACATAAATTAAAGACGGTCTTGCAGTTTCCTTTTGTTTTGCAGACACGTATACTGGTATGTGTACATATTGTAGGACACCACAAATTTAGAAGTTCAGTTTCTGTACTGGTAACCTGACAATACAAGAATGATACAAGGTAATTTTTGGTTGATATAAAACTGACACTTTGTCATGTGTAAAAAAAATAAGGTATTGGATATAAAAAAAAAGAGTAAAGCTCTTAGAAAAACATAGAAAATCAACTGAATCCAATTTTTTTTACTGTTTACCTATTTTGTGTCCCAAACTTTCAAATGTGAACGCATTCCTCGACTTGGTTATACAAAGTTGGCCAACAATTATACCAATTATTGTCTATTATAGTAATGGTATTGTCATGACGTTAATATATACCCGGTACTGTACTGAAATCACGGTAATGAAATAATAGATTTGTCAATATTGGCAAATGAAAATACACTGTATCAGTGTCTTAAAGAATGTCTCTAAAGAAAACCCATTTGTTACAATTGTTGGCATTACAGTTTTGTAATTTGTTCATTATACATTGTTATGTGACTTACAATTTGTCCAAAATAGTTGACTTCTGACAACATTACGGCATTTTAAGCAAAAACATTAAATCATTTTTTAATTACAGATTTTACATTACCTTTAAATAAATTTATTCGAAAAGTTACATAGAATACCGTGTACTATATTCGGTACAATTATCATCAGACATTATTTACTCTAATTTGCTTATTAAATCTTATATTAAATCAGCACCAATAATAAAACACCACATGTATTTGTTTAATTGTGCCATAACTCTTGCAGCATTTTCAATGTACATTTAAATCACTACATGCTTATTTTATGGCCATTTAAAAGTAGGTGAAACAGGTATGTCCAATAATGTACATTATAGACTTAAAAGCATAATAAAATCATACACAATACGAACACAAAAATATTAGAACTAAAGGAAAGAACAAGAAATCATGATTTAGTGAATCAGAAATTAACAGTTGGCACTCAACAGGCGTAACAGGGGCTAAACGGGCCAAACAGCAGAAACACAAATACATAAAATCAAGTAGCCCACTTCCATGGCTGCAACTTCAATCAACAACCGTATAACAGTGACATAGATTCCTGTTTATCTCTCTAAGCACAGAGCAATGGAGCACCCTGCACCCGCCTTTCTTTCTTTCTTCCTAAACTCTCTGTTCTCCTGTGGAAATATCTGCAACATCTGACAACCCATTCATAACACAGACTGCACTTCAGCAACAGCAGCATTATTTAGGCAGTGATAAACAAATGTCTTGTTTGCAGTGCAAGCTGGCCACCAATTTTACTTCATTATCGAGGATCATAACAAGCTATTTAGGTTTTTCTACCTAAAGAAAATTTCCAAAAATGAGTTATTTTTTTTAAATATAGATTTTGCATAAAATTAAGTTAGGCTAACATGATGGACCAACCAATATTTTCCCCCAGGCGGGGGAGTGGCGGGCTGACCTTGGGGAATTTTACTAATTTTATTTTGGGGGGTCCAATTCCTCACCCTAGAGCCAAGCATATTTTTCTTAATCTCCACAGTGGGCTTGGCTTGGTGTATCATATGGCCAGGGAGACCAAGTATTACAGGGATCTAAAATCCAACCAAAGTCTATTTCCTGGGAACTGGAATTATTTAGCACATCAAATTCCCACCTGTCCAGAATTGCTTTCAGTCTAAAGTCTCATACATGCCCCCCCCCCCCCCCCCCCGTTCCCCCCTTTCTCTTCCCAACAGCCAAATGACACTAGACAATAGACAGACATTGATGGATGTTTACAGTGCCATTAAGTCTGATGATGTTTATAGTGGAGTGCAACCATTAGCTAACCTAAACATGTCAATGCACAGAGACATAATCTGCAACTATGTTAATTTATACAAAATTATTTATTTAGACTAGGGATGGGACCGAATACTGAAATCAATATTCGAATATTCGTTTTAGGTATTCGAATATTCGTTTTGTAAATACTACTATATACGGCACTCTGTCCGAATATTTACCTATCCGAAATATGTATACTACGTGTACGTAGTTGTTATACCTTATTTCAGTGGTAAATGAGCGACATAACTTAGTGAGTGTTAGGCAAATATAAAGAAATGTAAGATATTGTTAAATGTATCGTCAATAAATTTGTTAATCGTTCCGTACACACATTTCTCATTACATAGATTACACGTTGCCTGGGTTTTGTCTAATGACCGTGTAAAGTACTTCTAAGCACATGATGGTGGCATTGTTTATTAATCAAGACTCTTGTATAATATACGGTGTTGATATAATGGAGATTAATTTACAAGTGACGTATATTAAGACTGCCTAGATCATGCTAATTGTGTTAAAGAAATTGATTGGCTGATAATGGATTCATTTTGATTGGTTTACGTTGAGAGTAATTGTAATTTACTGTAAACAAGTTAACTGTATAGATGTCACTTAAGGGCAATAAACAACAATGTACGCCTTGGGCAAACTGTGAAACCGTTATCACAACATGGCCGAGTTTTGTTGTTTGTGGATACAATGCGTCATATTCGCGCCTCCAACACCGTTAATTCGCGGCCCTTGTAAAGACGTGGCCCCCCTGCCAATTATCAATTGTCGTTAATTGGACATGTTTGGCATGTGTTGTAAAAACGTTACACTGCCCCGCCCACCTGCTAGGCAGGAAATACGACAGGAAATCAGAAATTTTGTTCTTAAAATTAATTTGAAAATCGAAAATCGAAAAATCGTTTTTTTTATATTCGAATATTATCCGATATTCGAATATTCGGTCCCATCCCTAATTTAGACAATACCCCCCTGCCCTGCAGAACTGGTACATATTTCTCCTGTTTTAGTACATGGCAAAGAACTGTAGCTGGTAATTTGAATTCTGGCACAACCAAACAATCAAAGAAAAACAAATCATTTTTCCAAAACAGAAAACTATCAATTTACGGCATACAATTATACAATGCATGGCTAAGTGTTAATTAATTATTACAGAGCTAATTAATAATTAGACCAGATAAATTCATAATGCATTTGGGACACATTGAGAAAAAAATTGGAATGCTTTTGTTCTTGTCCTTGAGTTAATTCTTTTTCTGCATATTAGTGTAGCCATTTAGTTGGGACCTAATTATTGTCAATGTGGCTCTGCGGTCAAGACCAATGCCAAGTTTGTCCATGTAGACTTCGTCGTTTTGCAAAAACTTGCTTTGTTCCGGATACAAAAGATTATTAAGAACGCCTTAATGGCTAATGCTCTAGTTTTTTGGTCATTTGTGGCATTATTTGCTACCTGTAGTCGATTTTCTCCCAACATTTAATATTTGTGACAAAGCAATTTATCCAAAGAAGACCTACATTTTAAAATGTCATCACATTGAAGTCGAGACGGTGTAGTGGATATGGTGTCCGCCTAGCGATCGGAAGGTCCCGGGGTTTGATCCCCACTCTAGGAGCGTTCTCAAGATCTCCCCAAAGACACCAAGTACTGTTTTTTTCCCAGGAAATAGACTTGAGTGTCTCAATAAGCCTTAGGCTTTGGATGCAATCAAGCTAAAATAAATAGATTTAATAGATAAATACATTTAAACTAATGTCATCACACTAGAAAATATCACATCACATAAAGCAGCCAATTTATTTTTACCAAACCCCCCCCCCCCCCCGAAAACAAATTCAAAACAATTCTCAAACACCTCAACTTTCATTTAACACCTTATATAATTAATTATTTCCCACAGAAAAACAGGAAGGAGCACTTTTCCAGGTAAATGCTGGTCAGATTACATTCAGAGATGGGCCCTGGTGAATAATCTAGGTCAAACTACATAAATACAGGAGCATGAATCACCTTCAAAAGCTCAAGTTAGAGAAGCTGGGGTGAAACCAGGACTATGGCTGGGAAATTTCATTCACAAACCAATGAATCAAGTACCTGGGCATGAAGCCGTAATTATTATACCGGCATTTACATCTGCAGCTATTAAACCATTAGCATTGCACCGGTCTGCAAAACATTTTCAAACATATACCTTACATTCACGAGTCTTAAAGCATTCAGACTGTGTCTGCAAATCATTGTCCTTTAATATCAAACAAGGGAAAAAACTTCATGTACAATTTGCTCCTGAACATCAACTAATTCAAGAAGAAATAATAATAATTTATATCTTTCGTATATCTAACATATTCAGATAACTGGTTGAACTCACACAACAATTTCAAACAAGTGAAAAACAATTATATGTACTTAAGCACTTAAGCACGAAGTCCTAATTATTACAACCAAATGTATTAAAGCATTCGGATTGTGCCTGCTAAAACAATATCGGTGGTCATTGCTTAACACTATCCAAACCCCCATGCAGAGGGGGTGAATGATGCAGCAATTCCTAATTAATCAATGGGAACAAAATATCAAATAAAACAATGTTAATGACAAGATAAAAGCATATCAAAACATTATCAATTTTTGGCAGACCATTGACTTCCAAGTTATCATACAGCTAACTCATGCCAGGTTTGAAGGTTGTATTGACTGAATTTACGTAACTGTTTTGAACATTGTTTTTTTTCCCTATATAACCGAAGCTAAACTCTCAAAATTGGTACACATTCCGACTGCCATAAATCAGGGTTCTAACTGTTCTGTCAGGGAATATTTTTGGTAACACCTGCTAACTAGAGAATTGCTTTTTTTTTTACAGTTGTAATACTCTAGCATGGGCTACATGTAGGCAAAACATCTCTGGGTGATTGTTAAAAGTTATGGTACTGGAAAGATCTAGGATCAGAAATGGTACAGGATGCTGCTTAAAACTCAGAAGGATGAAAGGGGGTGGGGGTGGAGCCAGACTTGTTCTTTTGACATATTCTAATAAATATGGTAAATTCCGGGGTTTTAATCATTTTAATGCTTCTTATTTAGGACAGCAGTTGTTTGTGTGTTCGGGGTGGGGTGGGGTGGGGGGTAAAATATGTGGCACTCTTCTATTTCCCTTGTGATCTTTTCCCATGAATCTGACAATGCATGGAAATAAAATCAAGACTAACATTTGCCTTTTCTTGTTAAGTTGAACATCTGTGCCCTATATATAATTACTGGCGTTCACAATCTTATCTACATCAGTACATGAGAACAATCTGCAATAAAAGGCTCAGCTTTATCCTATACGGGTGTTATCAATCATCATTTTAAAATATATTTTTCCAAACAATTCTGAAATAATCTCTTGTAGAAAAGTAATCTCTTTTGTTTCCAACAATGATTCTTAATTTAGCAACAACCCCATGCTGTCAAAAAAAAAACCATCAATATTAGACAATTTATTTTCATAAACAGACAACGCCTTATATCCAAACATCCAAACAAAACCATGCAGTCTCAATTTAGATGGAATTTAATATTTTTTAACGGTCTCAATTTAGAGACAATTTGTTATTGTTGTAAATATACTTAATAGTTAACCGGTTTAAATACCCAATGCTTTGCACTGACCGTTCCAAGGCGGAGACCCCAGTTTTATTCATATTTATTGTGCCATGGTGTTTTGGCAATTGGTCACTTGCTGTAAATAAAGGACCCTGTGATTCTAAGAGTTCTTTCCTGCTGCTGCAGCTGGAGTTTCACTTGATATTTATTTTAGAAACAATTCCTTATTGTTGGTAACAGTCTAAATTTAGTTACAATTTCATGCATTTTTTTACAGTGTTAATTTAGAGACAATTACTTATTATTGTGAATAGTCTCAATTTAGAGGGAAAGTCTCCCGGTTGTTAACTGAGTCTTCCAGTTGTAAGCAGAGTCTGAATATGATTGTAAACAGAGACTGAATTTGGTTGTAAACAGTCTGAATTTGGTCGTAAACAGTCTGAATTTGGTTGTAAACAGTCTGAATTCGATTGTAAACAGAGTCTGAATTTGGTTGTAAATAGTCTGAATTCGGTTGTAAACAGAGTCTGAATTTGGTTGTAAACAGAGTCTTAATTCGGTTGTAAACAGTCTGAATTTGGTTGTAAACAGAGTCTGAATTCGGTTGTAAACCGAGTCTGAATTTCTTTGTAAACAGTCTTAATTCGGTTGTAAACAGTCTGAATTTGGTTGTAAACAGAGTCTTAATTCGGTTGTAAACAGAGTCTAAATTTGGTTGTAAAGAGAGTCTGAATTCGGTTGTAAACAGAGTCTGAATTCCACAAATAAATCTGTACCGTAATTTCTTGTGCATAAGCTGCATTTTTTAAAATGCAAAATTCATAACATTTTTTCGGTGCAAATTATATGCGGATTTAAGCAAAAAAATCATAGTTTTTCTATCAGAAATCTCATCCGTTGTATTTTGGTTGCCATTTTGAATTAACCCTTCAGCAAAATCACTAAGATCCTTACAGAAGCAAATATTTGTCCACGATACGATTCCATGACCATTAATCTATTGTTGTGAACAATCTCAAATTTGAGACAGTCCATTCATGTAATAAGCTGTTGTCAACAGTCTCAGTTTTTAAGTATCATTTTCTAAACTGTATTAACCAGTATGCATTTAATGACAGGGCTTGCATTAAGAGAGGTTTGGGAGTAATTTACTCCCAGTTTTTGTCACAGGACTTCCAAAATTGCAGCCATGGAAGTTGCAGAACTTCCAAAATTTCAGCAATGGAAGTTCCATCATCATGTAAGGATGAACTAGTTAGAAAAAAATTAAGTAATTTATCTAAATGTATACCTCTTTAACTGAATAAATTGGCATATAAACTCTTGATCATGAAAAAGAATTGGCCTTAAAAACACATTGAATTTAGTTTATCTAAATGTATACCTCTTTAACTGAATAAATTGGCATATAAACTCATGAAAAAGAATTGGCCTTAAAAACACATTTAATTTTATACAGTACTTCATTTCATTTCTGAAATGCTCAGGACTTATGTAGCGCAATACTGTCAAAACTTCCAAATATTATTAGCAAAACTTCCAAAATCAGAGGCCAGGAAGTTCAAACTTCCAGTTTTCAAAAGTTAAAAAATGAAAGCCCTGTAATAAACAAATAATGTTTGTTGTACACAGTCTCATCGGGAAACAAGACATTTCATTGTGAAGATCCTAAACATCTTGGCGATAAACTTAAGAAATATAAGCCAGTACTAAGATTAATATTTCGAGCCCAATACCTGAGGTTTTCGGAAAAAACAAGTCAATAATTAATTTTGCATGAATAAGTTCCATAACCCAGTCATTCTCCTCTTTTCGTAAACTCTTGATAAAAATCTCAGCCATAAAGATAATCCTCTATTTCCTCTGTTAAATGTGGAGATTGCTGCATGAATCTACAAGGGAACAAATTACAAGATACAATATTTACCAAGCAATAAACATTTGCTTTGCAAAACCTGTTCTGACCCAGACATACTTTTCTAAGAGACAGTGACTGCCAAAAGCTCACCACAGAGCATTTGATGGTAAAGAACCCTTCCCCAGACACAACTTCTAAACACAGGTACCTACTCTCTACACCTACACAATGGGGAACAACAAATCCACTGACTCCACTCCACTGGTCTGCCAGCCAGGCGAGGCTTATCAGTACACTAGGCTATACAACATCTAGGTAGAGTTAACCAGATCAATGGATTATGGGACTACTTTTTCTCCCCCCTCACTCAACCACTCCCAACAGCAAGTGGTATTGTTTTGTTACACAAATGAGACTGGCTGGCGAAGCATCTACACTCTGTAATACTGCGAATGTTTCTTCGTTAGGTTAACGGAAGACCAAACGCACCAGAGCTGCATTATGATGGATTAACCCAGGGTGTGTCAGCATGTACATATGCATATGCCTCTGGTGTACAAAAACTACATATGTAAACGTAGTCTGCCAGTAAATGTTTCACCTTTGGGGGAAAGGTGGCGGGGCCCTTCAGTTGGGGAATTTTACTCCAAAAGGGGATTTTTTTTTGGGGGGGGGGGAAACATTATTACATGTTTATATTCTACTTTCGTTATCAAACATTACTGAATTGTCTTGCAACAAATAATAACTAAGATTATGCACCAACTTGGTGCATGAAAAATTGCTGGGATTGTTTACGAAAATTCCTCTAAGTCAATTTTTGTCCAATGTTAGTTATTTTTTTTGTTTAATAAAGCTTATATTCTGAGGAGAATTTTTTTAACGTAAATATTGGGAAAAATACTTTTTAAACAGGATAAGAGTCCTGGGAGCCGAATTTCTGCCCCAAATTGAAGCTAAAAAAACACTGTCTGCGACGTAGTTCAAAATAAAACCTTTTTATGTATGTAGGTTAGCTGTATTTTCAGCAACAGTTGCTGAATTTCTTGCCTCCACTGTGAATTGCATTAGGATTTTGAACTATAATGTGATGTCAAAAACTAATAAACAAAGACTTAACCAGAAAATATACCAACTTCTTACTTTCTTACGCATAGCTACTCTTTGGTTTACATGTAATGTTTTTTAAAAGGTAGCAATTCACATCATTGCCAGATTTGATATGAGCCCATTCATAAGTCAATTTATTCAATTGTGAAACTTTGCAAGAGAACGAAAATCATGAAAAGCGTCCAAATATTTATAATTAAATTTGACTCAATAATCCCGAGTATCTCTGGTGGCAAGGAAACAATATCAATCAGCAGGGTTCCCGCTGTCGATCGCCATTGTCGCCAATGGCGACAAAATAAAAAATTTGGCGACAACTTTTTGAATTTGGCGAAAGTAAGTGGCGACAACTTTTCAAAAATGGCGATTTTTCAAAATTCCACATTTTTTCTGCGTAATATTTACTTAAAATGACATAAGAGGCTCTGTTTACCAGCCGCTTTACGGCAGTCGCTGTGCAATGGATTTCCGTGATGTAAGCGACACTGCTGAAATCAATGGAGCGTGCTGATTGCTGGAAAGTGGCAGATTATGGTGATAATTGGGATTATTGGTGGTGTTGTTACAAGTTATCTTAATTGGTCGTCAGTTTTATTGCTTCAGAGATAAGACAACTGTGAAATGTACCGACTTTGCGCTGAAGTGTGAAGTGTTTGTCACAGTATAGGAAGCAGATTAAAGCCTGTTAGGTTGACAACAATGACAATCAAAAAGGTAAATATGGATTGTTTTTAGCATAATCGGTGTGTTTAAAGGCAATAATTAAACATTTTGCCTTGATTAGTGCTATATAAACATGAGATAATATTCTCTGTTTCACTCGTCAAAATGGCAAGTTCAGAGTGTATAACGCCTGTTAAAAAGCGAACGTTAGATTCAGATGATGTTGAGACTCCTTCAAAAATGTATAAAACTCTAAATTCACCAGCTAACAGAAATTTCAAAGACAGTTGGAAATCAGATTTCCCGTTCCTCAAATATGATTCCAACACAAAATCTATGCTGTGTGAACTCTGTATATCCTCAAAACTGAGCAATTCATTCACTACAGGATGCACTGTATTGAAAAAGGAGAACATTGTTAAGCATATGAAAACCAAAGGTGAGATTTACTGTAGAGTGAAGTACACAAATACTTAACTTATTTAACTGTGTTCTGTACAAGGCACTATGTAGTAGTTCATATAATATAACGCGTATTTATATTGTTTATATGCTATTATTGTTATTAGCAGAATTTTTAATGTCTTCATTTTCTACAATGCAAATTTGGCGACAACTTTGTGAATTTGGCGAAAGTAAGTGGCGACAACTTTTTGAATTTGGCGAAAGTGGCGACAACTTTTTGATTTTGGCGAAAGTGGCGACAACTTTTTAAAGCCCAGAGGGAACCCTGAATCAGGCATGTAATTCAAAATTTCTATATATTATTATTATCATTCCAGGGTTCCCGCTGTCGATCGCCATTGTCGCCAATGGCGACAAAATAAAAAATTTGGCGACAACTTTTTGAATTTGGCGAAAGTAAGTGGCGACAACTTTTCAAAAATGGTGATTTTTCAAAATTCCACATTTTTTCTGCGTAATATTTACTTAAAATGACATAAGAGGCTCTGTTTACCAGCCGCTTTACGGCAGTCGCTGTGCAATGGATTTCCGTGACGTAAGCGACACTGCTGAAATCAATGGAGCGTGCTGATTGCTGGAAAGTGGCAGATTATGGTGATAATTGGGATTATTGGTGGTGTTGTTACAAGTTATCTTAATTGGTCGTCAGTTTTATTGCTTCAGAGATAAGACAACTGTGAAATGTACCGACTTTGCGCTGAAGTGTGAAGTGTTTGTCACAGTATAGGAAGCAGATTAAAGCCTGTTAGGTTGACAACAATGACAATCAAAAAGGTAAATATGGATTGTTTTTAGCATAATCGGTGTGTTTAAAGGCAATAATTAAACATTTTGCCTTGATTAGTGCTATATAAACATGAGATAATATTCTCTGTTTCACTCGTCAAAATGGCAAGTTCAGAGTGTATAACGCCTGTTAAAAAGCGAACGTTAGATTCAGATGATGTTGAGACTCCTTCAAAAATGTATAAAACTCTAAATTCACCAGCTAACAGAAATTTCAAAGACAGTTGGAAATCAGATTTCCCGTTCCTCAAATATGATTCCAACACAAAATCTATGCTGTGTGAACTCTGTATATCCTCAAAACTGAGCAATTCATTCACTACAGGATGCACTGTATTGAAAAAGGAGAACATTGTTAAGCATATGAAAACCAAAGGTGAGATTTACTGTAGAGTGAAGTACACAAATACTTAACTTATTTAACTGTGTTCTGTACAAGGCACTATGTAGTAGTTCATATAATATAACGCGTATTTATATTGTTTATATGCTATTATTGTTATTAGCAGAATTTTTAATGTGTTCATTTTCTACAATGCAAATTTGGCGACAACTTTGTGAATTTGGCGAAAGTAAGTGGCGACAACTTTTTGAATTTGGCGAAAGTGGCGACAACTTTTTGATTTTGGCGAAAGTAAGTGGCGACAACTTTTTAAAGCCCAGAGGGAACCCTGCATTCTCTGGTAGTGTATACATTCAAAATTTCATGTTAATAGAATATACTCAGGCAATGAATTCAATTACATGCATGCTGTGTGTAATAATTGTGGTGGTTTGATTCAATGTACTATTCTAACTCTTGCTACATGTACACGGCACTTTCAACAGTCTCGCTTTCAGGCCAGCTCTGTAGTGTCCGCCTCTCACGCTGGCAACCAGAGCATGAACCTCGCTGGTGTTCAGCATGCTTTTTCACTTTAAATAATTAGTTAAAACCAATTGGCCACAAAATATACAATTCTATCGCACCTGGCCACAACACTAAAATGAAAATTGTAATACAATAGTGAACATTCTCGCCAAACTGTTTATAAGTAAGTGCAAATTTAACAATTAAATTATTTAGGACTGAGCATAGTGATACCATTCTATATTGAAATAGAGCAAAATTACTGTAAGGTCCCAAAAGAATGAAAAATTCGATCAAATCAATGTAACTTGGGACCAGACATCCATTTTTTGAAGTTTGGGGATGGGGATTCCAATTTTGTGATTTTACTAAGTAATGTCTTCTCCATTGTATCGTGATAACATACCAACAGCTGACAACAATGCAATGTAATTATTTTTCCCATGCAGTTATAATTTTCAATGGGCAATTATCAATTTAAATATGGAAAAAATCTACTTTCCATTGTCACACCCCATCAGATGCCAACATATGGCAGATTAATAACAACTGGGGCTAAGTTTTCTGAGCACAAGTTTTTAAACTCACCTCTCCTGCATAGCTATATTTTGCCTTGAGAATAAGTCTGTAAAGCCGCGTTCTATTCTCATCATCGAATGGCATTGTTCCACTAAGGAGAATGTACGTTATAACTCCCACAGCCCACATGTCCACCTGAACTGTGTACGGTTTCCGCGCCAGTATTTCTGGCGCTATATATTCAGGTGTACCACAAGTTGTCCGCATCATGCTTTCGCCTTTCACGGTTGCACTCAATCCAAAATCAGTAATCATTATTTTGGAATCGTGTCCTGGGTGATAATAGAGGAGATTCTCAGGTTTAAGATCTCGATGGGCTATTCCCAGTCCGTGTAAATACTCCACCCCTTCCAACACCATCTGTAACACTCGGGTTGCGTCCCGTTCCGTAAAACTACCTTTCGCAATGATTCTATCGAAAAGCTCTCCCCCCGTCGCCAGTTCCATGACCATGTACACTTTATCCTTCGTTTCAAACACTTCCACCAGCTGTATAATGTACTGGTGCTTGACCCGTCGTAATACTTTCAGTTCGGACTCAAACACTTCCTTTCCTTGCACCCTGTCGATCATTTTGATCGCGTAAGGCTGCTTGGTGAGTCTGTTCTCCACCCGTACAACTCGACTGAAGCTCCCTCGACCAATAAGAGCTTTAATGTCATATTTGGCAGTAACTCGTGGGTCAAATTTGTCCCTGTACTTTTTCACCTGAAAGATTTAGGCAAAATAGTTAATCAATTTGAATACTGGTGTCCGAGATGGCGCTTCTCTGTTTTCAAAAGAAAATACTTATTTGTAGTGAAAGATAACAAATATTTTTCTTAGGAAGAGATTCAGACAGAAGCATCAAGGTGTAACATCCTGTCATTTTCTTGGTTGCCTTTTCAACACAGGAAATGTTATATCTTAGGAAATTTAGTTAATTTTTGCAAATATTCCATGACAAATGGTGTGCTATCAATATTTAAATAAATAAATTTGATTTATAGTAGTATATAATAAACATTTTCTGATCCTATATCTTTTTTGTGTTATATATTGCAAGTATTTATATTCTTATTTTTATTACATGTATTTAATGATTATTTTAAAAATGACTTTTGTTTTCAAAGATTGCTACCAGCATATCAATATTGAACACTGAGTAAATTAATGTACATGAGGAATTATTACAAATTGTCTACACATGTATTTCATGTTGGTTAGTGTTTCATCATTGAATTTGTTACCGATATATATGACGATATAATATGATATATGAATTTTGGTTAAAGAAGTAACCAAACAATAGCAACAATAATAATAATGATAATAACATTTGAATCATTATAAAGCAAATCATGCAGACATGTGTACTACACCAATATTTTATTTTAAATATATTCAGCTGTTGTCACTATTTATCAATTACGTAATTTTACTATTGTGTAAAGATAAACAGGTGTTAAAAACTGAAGTCTAAACATATGCGAGTATAATGTGATCCTTCATAAAAATTTATTTTAATATATTTTGTAAATTAATATTCCTTCACTGAAAAACAATAACTTTTCAGTAGACCAAAAAGTTGTTAATTGGTTATGCAAGACCAACATAGTATGAAACTGTCTATGACTATGTGTAATATGAGAAATAGTATGATACTATGTCTCCAAAACAATTGAGTAGTACTCAGTGCTTGTATTAAAATGGTAACAACTATTGTCTACTTTTGAATTACCTATATTCCCAGTCAAATACCTTAAGACTCCGCAAAGTCAACCAACAGATTGTTAGTTAGGAAACAAACCATGAAAGTTTAACTTGAAAAAGCTTTAAAAATATTCAGTAACAGATAGTGGCACTGTCAGTAATCAGTTTTATGTAACGGCGTATACCTTCTTGTTTGTTTTGGGCTGGCCGCCGTCTGGAGGGGGAGCCACGCCGCCCTTGTTTTTCCCGTTCATCTGGCGGTTCTGCGCGTTCGTGTAGGCGACATTGGTGCCCGTCCCGCCCGCACGGGTCCCGCTCCTATGACCCCCGTACACTGTCTCGACCAGATGACCGGTCGACGGGGCCTCCGGCTCCAACTTACCGTTTGCACAGCCCATTATGTAGCGAAATACAAACGGGGTAGTCCCTTCATTACTTGCTTATCCTGAAGGGGCTACATCGGGGTTCGACGGTTTAGAAAGGCACTGCTTTTGTGTATTATTGCAACTAATCCTTACGAGGTATCCGCCATTTCTGTCAAATTAATCAAGCATCTGTTCTGAATATTCGTCCGCCGTAAAAATAGTCCGATGTACTGAAGCAGAAATGTTTTGATTGTAACTGTCACGTCGATTTCTTGGTTATTTATACGTAATATCACTGTCTGTTCGCGTTTCTTAATGTTTGAAGGCGAGTTTTGGTAGCGCATAAGCGTAAAAATTAACCTGACCTTAATACACAATACACATTGATTAATCGCGTAATAATCGTCTGTTAACTTGCTAGTCATTGGCCACGTGATCTGAAGATTAAGCATACGTCACAAAGTTGTTATAACAACACCTTTCGAATGGCTAATCCCGGCCAATTATCAGTTGAACTATGTCAATTTGGTACTGAAATATACATTATCTGTATCTGTTTATTCCTTTATTCTGAGTATAATACTCGTACAACACGCAGCGCTGAATTGGTAAAAGATAATCGACTAAACGATAAATCTACTAATCGAATTTGCCGAAAATCATTTAATTGGCCTGCACGTGATATCGTGCGCTGCATGTCCAATTGATTCTAAACAAGAATCAGTGCGACTATGACGTATTTTACTGCACTTTACACATAAAACCAAATCAAAATCAAAACAGTTTAAAACTATTTATTTGCTAAGAAGCTAAACAATTGACGATTTTATATTTTAATTTACATTAAACGTGTTTGTTTTCAACAATATGCTGACTTTAATTCTTCTTAAATAAAAGAGTAGTTATTTAAAATATACATTATCTGCTTTTTAAATAGCTGTATATTAATATGATAAATAGGAATGTTTAGACATATTTATTGTGATTATTTTATCTGTAGATAACCTTCAAGCAAGACATGACATATCATGCACACTGATTTCTTTGGCATCTTTTTAAATGTGTATTTCCTTAATTAATGAAGAAATGTGTAGAACTTTCCCTGTGTATTCCGCTGAGGAAAAATAATCAAAGGGCCATAGCTTCCTAACAGAGGAAATTATTTTAAAAAAAAAACATCTTGACGCGTAACTACACATTACCCTCAACAATAAAGACCAGTTTCATGAAAATCCGTTGGAAACTGTAGGAGCAATTGCATTTACAAGGAATTTTCCCGATATATTACATTCCAAAAATGAATTATGAAAAATAGCAAAGGGCAATAACTTCAGAATTATAAAGTGCAGAGTAATGGTTCTTGTGCACTGCACTTCTCCTTAATGAGATCTATCCACCTATGAAGTTTCAAGTTAATACCTCTTATAGTCCAAGAGATTATGCTCCGGGCAAAAATGGAGTATGAAAAATTAACACAGGGCAATAACTTCAGAATTATGCACTGCACTTATCCTCAATGCGATCTATCCACCCATGAAGTTTCCATTTAATAGCTTAAACGCATTTGAAGATATGAAGGAACAAGAGACATAGAAATGTCACGAAACCTGGTTTTCAATTTGCAACAGCTGAAAACAGCCAATCCTGACATGGCCATCATTCTGCCAAAGATGGTGGAATCTCAAAAGCCTGACAATGTGCACTGGGGAACTTGATTACAGTAGTTCTGTAAAAGATTGGTCGAAATCCCTTGAACAAGAGGGCCATGATGGCCCTAGGTCGCTCACCTGAATTAAAGGCATCATTATGGCTTATAACAAGAGCGCCAAATGGTACTAAAGCACTTACCGGAGTATAAAGATCTGGGCCTTGCAGTTTCAGGAGATTTGTACTGTCTATATAAACCATGTGACCCACAGGGCGTGGCCACTTTCTACCCCAGGGATATAATTTGAACAATATTTGTAGTGGACCACTATACAATATTACATAATAAATATGAAACCACTGGACCTTGCGGTTTCATAGGAGAAGATTTTTAAAGTCATTTTGCTATTTAAATCTACATAAACTATGTGACCCAAAGGGCGTGGCCATTTTTTACAGTTTTGACCCCAGGGGCATCTTTTGAAGAAACTTTGTACCACTTTAGACCGCTATACAATGTTAGACACCAATTCCACGAAAACCAAAATTTTCAAACGAAATGCATCAAAGCATGAAGTTTAATTAAAATAACTCAATACGTTATTGAGCGGAAACTGTTTTCTATTTTTAGTAACAGTGAGCTTGACCTTGACCCCACCCACCCCATACGTAATCAACAGCGAGGTCTCGATATAAGCTATCTAAGTATGAAGTTTCATTAAAATATCTCGATGTGTTCTAAAGTTATTGAGCGTAAACCATTTTTATATTTTTCGTTACAGTGACCTTGACCTTGACCTCACTCACCCCATAAGCAAACCCAAGTGAGGTCTCAATATAAGATATGTGAATTAAGTTGCATTAAAATATCGCAATGCATTCTCAAGATATTTAGCGGAAACTGTTTTTCTGTTTTTAGCAACAGTGACCTTGACCCCACCAACCCCATATGCAATCCCAATCGAGGTCTCGATATAAGGTATCTATGTATTAATTTTCATTAAAATATCTCAATGCATTCTCAAGTTAATGAGCTGAAACCATTTTTCTATTTTTAGCAACAGTGACCTTGACCTTGATCCCACCAACCCCATATGCAATCCCCAGCGAGATCTCGATATAAGGTATCTACATAAAAAATTTCATTGAAATATCTCAATGCATTTTCAAGTTATTGAGCAGAAACAGTTTTTCTATTTTTAGTAACAGTGACCTTGATCCCACCCACCCCAAATGCAATCCCAATCGAGGTCTCGATATAAGGTATCAATGTATTAAGTTTCATTAAAATATCTCAATGCATTCTGAAGTTATTGAGCTGAAAGCGTTTTTCTATTTTTAGTAACAGTGACCTTGACCTTGACTGCACCCTCCCCATTAGCAATCCCAAGCGGGGTCTTGCTATAAGGTATCTATGTATGAAATTTCATTAAACTATCTCAATCACTTCTCGAATTAGAGAGCGGAAGTAAAAAGTGCTGCGCTATTGAAGTTTATAAAAACCATGTGACCCCCGGGCGTGGCCAGTTTCGACCCCAGGGGCATCTGTTGAACAATCTTTGTAGCGGACCACTATACAATGTTTCCAACCAAATATGAAACCTCTGGGCCTTGTAGTTTCAGAGAAGAATTTTAAAATAATTTTGCCATTTACGTCTATATAAACCATGTGAGCCCTGGGGTGTGGCCAGTTTTGACCCCAGGGGCATCATTTGAACAATCTTTGTAGAGGGCCACCATAAAATATTACATATTTAATATGAAACCTCTGGGCCTTGGGGTTTCAGAATAGAAGATTTTTAAAGTCATTTTGCTATTCAAGTCTATATAAACATTGTGACCCCCGGGATGTGGCCAGTTTTGACCCCAGGGGCATCATTTGAACAATCTTTGGTGAGGACCACTATACAATGTTACATACCAAATATGAAACCTCCGGTCCTTGCGGTTTCAGAGGAGATTTTGAAGTCATTTTGCTATTTTAATAATTTAAGTCTATATAAACCATGTGTCCCCCGGGGTGTGGCCAGTTTTGACCCCAGGGGCATAATTTGAACAATCTTTGTAGAGGACCACTATCCAATGTTACATACCAAATATGAAACCTCTGGGCCTTGCGGTTTCAGAGGAGAAGATTTTTAAAGTTATATTGCTATGCAAGCCTATATAAACCATGTGTCCCCCGCGGTGTGGCCAGTTTTGACCCCAGGGGCATCATTTCAACAATCTTTGTAGAGGACCAGTATACAATGTTACATACCAAATATGAAACCTCTAGGCCTTGCGGTTTCAGAGAAGACGATTTTTAAAGTCATTTTGCTATACAAGTCTATATAAACCACGTGACCCCCGGGACGTGGCAGGTTTTGACCCCAGGGGCATAATTTGAACAATCTTTGTAAAGGACCACTAGAGGATGTCACATATCAAATATGAAAGCTCCAAGCCTTGTGATTTCAGAGATTTTTTAAGTTTTCAGTTTTTAAATCTATTTTTAGCTCTTGTGACCTACATATGCAGCGGACCGAACGAATTTGAAAATTTTTGAAAGATAGTCACCCAAGGATAATTCCTGTGAAGTTTGGTGAAAATCTGCCCAGCGATTTAGGAGATGTTCTTTGAATGAAAATGTTGACACACGACACACAACGGACTTAAGGTGATCCTAAAAGCTCACCATGAGCACGTTGAGCTTCAAATGTAGGAGTTGTGCTCGAAAGATATTGTTACTTATACCCCGTATATCATGTCCAAAACAGAGGATCATAATTCTGCCACTAACGATAGAATCACACCAGCCTGACCATATGCGCTGGGGCACTTGGTGAAAATAGTTATGTGAAAGGTTGGTCAAAATCCATTGAGAAATGAAAGAGGAGTGCATTCAGAAGAGATTGTTCACTATATATTACTTATGTGCAAAATAAACAATGGGCCATATTTCTACCCAAAGTGATCAAATCTTAAAAGCCTGACAATATGCTCTGGGGCACTTGGTGACAAAAGTTCTGTAGTCGAAATCCCTTGAAAAATGAAGGAGTTGCAATCTAAAGAAATAGTTCCTGACTGCCCACCAGCCTTCCTGCCCACATTTGCCAATCCATTTACCAGAGTTTTGCTGCAGAAAACCTGGTTAAAAACATGAAAAATGTGGACGTCAGATGGACAGAAAGATAGTGATTACTATAGGGCACTTGCCAAAAATGTGCGGGGCCCTTTAAACATAAATAAAAGGAATACAAATACTGGTTTACCATTTATTCGAACATTGTCCATGAATTAACAACACAATTCTAAAATGTCATTAAAAATATCATCAAATAACAATCATCAAATTCATTACAAATAAAGAACATGCATTCATAATTATATATGATAAAAACTTCTAACTCCTCAATATTGAATTTTTAACTTTCTTTTAAAGACTTTAAAAAGTAAGGCTCAGATTGGTTGCCAGTAGGTGGCGTTATCCTCTGATTCTCGTGCAGTGCAGCATTTTTAAATAAATGAAGTAAAACTCTGATTGCCCAGGGCTGGTATTCACAAAGTTCCTAAAGGAAATCTTAACATAAGTTGTACTTAAGTTAAAATTTCAGATCTATGTTCCATGTAAAATCCAGTGATTTCTGTTTACAAAAGAGCTAAATACGTAACATCTAAGCAATGTTTACTAGTTTAAAACATTTTCATGAAAAAAGACCTATACATCAAACAGCCAGAGACTTAAGGAATTGTATGAATTTAAGAAATTTACTTAAGTTTTCCCTAAGGAGCTTTGTGAATATGGGCCCAGTTCTTAGTCTTATTATTAAGCCATGCAAAGTTTGTTAAACTTCAGTATCTGAATTTTGCATAACAATGTCTGCTTTCTATATTGTCATTTCTGACCTCACATTTCCCTGTTTAGTTTATCTTGCCAAGTATTCTAGCTACCATTTATTTATTTCCCAACCTGTTTTCTTGCCCACATGTTTTCTTCACACAAGTTTTCTGGTCTATAAGCCTAATTTAGTGTTCTGTTCCAATTTCTTACTGGCGATCTTTGTAACAACAAAATAAAATATCAGACAAAAGTCCATCTACATTTGTGGCGCGTCGTGGGAAACCGGATTTAATGCATGTGCGTAAAGTGTTGTCCCGGATTAGCCTGTGCAGTCAGCACAGGCTAATCCGGGACGACACTTTACGCACATGCATTAAGACCGGTTTTCCCACGATGCGCCTCATTTGTATTTGCAAAACATACTCAGTTCATGCTGTAACATTCTCTTTCTCATATAAGAAACTATACCTGGGCATGGTATATCACATTCTTATAGCAGGGATGTGGAAATATCAAAATTGTTGACTTGTCCATGGATAAGTTCAGTGCAAAAAATCTACTTGTCCGCAAACAACATTCACTTGTCCAAACAAAAATAGAGTTTTTATTCCAGGCCTTCATGACATATTTTTTTATTAAATTATACATAAAAAACAATTTGTCATTCAAATGTATAAGGATGTAATAAAATGTTCAACTAAAACATCATTTTTACACCCTAAAATCGTACTTGTCCATGGACAAGTAGACAGGAAAAGTTCACTTGTTCGACAGTAAAATTACCTGCATCTGGCAAGTCGGGCATAGGATTTCCACACCCCTGCTTATAGCAACTAATCTTTCTGCTTTCTGCTCTTTCTGTGACCCAAAATTCACATCTTTAAAAAGAGTACTAGCACCATTTAAAAATTTGGCACATGTCACAGTTTGGCCTGGTACTCTCAAATGTTGACCTATTTCTTTCTCAAATCGTAGCCACCTGTTGTTGTAATCAAAGTCCACACAGCGGCTGAAGTGTTGTTTGTAACGCTTTCTATTCTTCAAATCTGTCATTTTCTGTATGGCTTTTTTCTACCCCTGGCACTTCGCTGACTTTTCACTTTTGCCTGAAAGGTTACCATACATTTATTAAACAAAACAACCATGGGAAATCAAAAGACACAGTCCTGACCGTGTTACTGCTTGGAATCTGTATAACCCAAATGTTGTTAACATATGCCGTTAGTTTTCCTACTACTTTTCATAAATGGGAGACAATTAATATATGTAAATTGTATCCCTTTCCAGTGATGATATGTTTATCACACCGAAACCAAACAAATTATACACTTTTTATGCTATGGAGTATTTTTTTACATTTAAAAAAGTAGTCCTGCACAGTGAGTGATATAAGGGTTCATCTCAATGATATTTTTCTTTATTTCACCACTTAGCATAAAATAAATAGCATTATCATACATAAGCATAACAAAATGTGTCTGCACCAGCATAATTCTTTGTCCATTTTGAATTTAATATTAATGAAACCTAAAGCTTTTCACAACCATTTTTATTTGTTATAACATTGCACAATGTTTGCAGCAATTTGAATGCCACATTGCCTGATTATTAAATTAAATACCCCCTGTTCTAGGCTCGTAATAACAAATGCGATGTAACTGCCATTTTTTCTTGAAAACGTCATAAATTGATCTCAAGTCATGTGCTCCACAGCATGGCAACTGAATATCAATTGTGTCACTCTTTCAAGCAAAAACAGCTGCCCTATTGCAGTTTTTTGGAATAATCAAATCACAAAGGGGAAAGGCCTTCGTTCTTTGCGCTATTAAACTATTACACACATGTCCTCAATTTCCAGATAATTAATGAAAATCAAAATTATCTACCGGTATACATCGCTGTAAGCTAACTTTTGAATGCGAAAAAGCATCAATACCCACCCTTGTACATACTTCCTTTAACTGGGGTTATTTAACATTCTAACATTGCATTAGCTGAGTTTTCTATGGACAAAGAACAAATTTTACCATTGTTAAATCCCCGAAAATATAGTTCCGAAACTGTAAAATATAGTTTACATTGTTATTGCAGAATGTTTTCAGGTCAAGTTATAATATAAATTAATTTTTGCATTATCATGGTTTATCAGCTACCAAACAATGATTCGTAGTTCTGATGTGCGTACATTAAAATCCTATGCATCTGAACTCCAAATTGTTGTTTATTAGCCAATAAACAAATCTAACTCGAAAATTATTTCTTAATTAAATGCTCAATGGTGTACATGCGCAACTTTCCCAACTGGTATAGTGTGGTAACGGGGACTGTAACTTGCCTGAATACTGTTGGATTTGGAGACCATTTCACCGCTAGCTGACCACAAACACAGCATAGAATCCTCCCCTCCAGTCACCAAAGTTGAGCTCTGCAGATATACACATATAAACAAAGTAATACGATATGTTCATCCATTTTATAACACATGTACATGACGCTCTGAGAAGTCAAAGCTAACTTAAAAATCTGTCATCCTTACTTCCACCACATACTTGAAATGAACTTTACTGTCACAATGTCTGTACACAAGAATTCTTTATATCATCACCTTCAGTATTTCTATATCACTAAGTCTATGTCCAACTATGCAGTCACTAATATATCATGACATCAATATGCGTATTCAATCACTACCAAATCATAAAGTTTATATCCCAACATTCCCTATTTTATAACTGAAATTTCAGTCGACTTTGAAAACCTGGGCCCATTTGCACCAACCCAATCTCAGACTGCAATTTCAATCGACTTTGAGGCCCTGGGCCCATTTGCACCAACCCAATCTCAGACTGCAATTTCAGTCGACTTTGAAAACATGGGCCCATTTGCACCAACCCAATCTCAGACTGGAATTTCAGTCGACTTTGAGGCCCTGGGCCCATTTGCACCAACCCAATCTCAGACTGGAATTTCAGTCGACTTTGAAATCCTGGGCCCATTTGCACCAACCCAATCTCAGACTGGAATTTCAGTCGACTTTGCAAACCTGGGCCCATTTGCACCAATCCAATCTCAGACTGGAATTTCAGTCGACTTTGAGGCCCTGGGCCCATTTGCACCAACCCAATCTCAGACTGGAATTTCAGTTGACTTTGAAAACCTGGGCCCATTTGCACAACCCAATCTCAGACTGGAATTTCAGTCGACTTTGAAAACCTGGGCCCATTTGCACCAACCCAATCTTAGACTGGACTTTCAGTCGACTTTTAGGCCCTGGGCCCATTTGCACCAACCCAATCTCAGACTGGAATTTCAGTCGACTTTGAAAACCTGGGCCCATTTGCACCAATCCAATCTCAGACTGGAATTTCAGTCGACTTTGAAAACCTGAGCCGATTTGCACCAACCCAATCTCAGACTGGAATTTCAGTCGACTTTGAGGCCCTGGGCCCATTTGCACCAACCCAATCTTAGACTGGAATTTCAGTCGACTTTGAAAACCTGGGCCAATTTGCACCAACCCAATCTCAGACTGGAATTTCAGTCGACTTTTAGGCCCTGGGCCCATTTGCACCAACCCAATCTCAGACTGCAATTTCAGTCGACTTTGAGGCCCTGGGCCCATTTGCACCAACCCGATCTCAGACTGGAATTTCAGTAGACTTTGAAAACCTCGGCCCATTTGCACCAACACAGTCTTAGACTGGAATTTCAGTCGACTTTGAGGCACTGGGCCCATTTGCACCAACCCAATCTCAGACTGGAATTTCAGTCGACTTTGAAAACCTGGGCCCATTTGCACCAACCCAATCTTAGACTGGAATTTCAGTCGACTTTGAAAACCTGGGCCCATTTGCACCAACCCAATCTCAGACTGCAATTTCAGTCGACTTTGAGGCCCTGGGCCCATTTGCACCAACCCAATCTCAGACTGGAATTTCAGTCGACTTTGAAAACATGGGCCCATTTGCACCAACCCAATCTCAGACTGGAATTTCAGTCGACTTTGAGGCCCTGGGCCCATTTGCACCAACCCAATCTCAGACTGGAATTTCAGTCGACTTTGAAATCCTGGGCCCATTTGCACCAACCCAATCTCAGACTGGAATTTCAGTCGACTTTGCAAACCTGGGCCCATTTGCACCAACCCAATCTCAGACTGGAATTTCAGTCGACTTTGAGGCCCTGGGCCCATTTGCACCAACCCAATCTCAGACTGGAATTTCAGTTGACTTTGAAAACCTGGGCCCATTTGCACAACCCAATCTCAGACTGGAATTTCAGTCGACTTTGAAAACCTGGGCCCATTTGCACCAACCCAATCTTAGACTGGACTTTCAGTCGACTTTTAGACCCTGGGCCCATTTGCACCAACCCAATCTCAGACTGGAATTTCAGTCGACTTTGAAAACCTGGGCCCATTTGCACCAATCCAATCTCAGACTGGAATTTCAGTCGACTTTGAAAACCTGAGCCGATTTGCACCAACCCAATCTCAGACTGGAATTTCAGTCGACTTTGAGGCCCTGGGCCCATTTGCACCAACCCAATCTTAGACTGGAATTTCAGTCGACTTTGAAAACCTGGGCCAATTTGCACCAACCCAATCTCAGACTGGAATTTCAGTCGACTTTGAGGCCCTGGAAATTTGCACCAACCCAATCTTAGACTGGAATTTCAGTCGACTTTGAGGCCCTGGGCCCATTTGCAAAAACCCGATCTCAGACTGGAATTTCAGTAGACTTTGAAAACCTCGGCCCATTTGCACCAACACAGTCTTAGACTGGAATTTCAGTCGACTTTGAGGCACTGGGCCCATTTGCACCAACCCAATCTCAGTCTGGATTTTCAGTCGACTTTGAAAACCTGGGCCCATTTGCACCAACCCAATCTCAGACTGGAATTTCAGTCGACTTTGAAAACCTGGGCCCATTTGCACCAACCCAATCTTAGACTGGAATTTCAGTCGACTTTGAAAACCTGGGCCCATTTGCACCAACCCAATCTCAGAATTGATTTTCAGTCGACTTTGAAAACCTGGGCCCATTTGCACCAATCCAACCTCAGAATTGATTTTCAGTCGACTTTGAAAACCTGGGCCCATTTGCACCAATCCAACCTCAGAATTGATTTTCAGTCGACTTTGAAAACCTGGGCCCATTTGCACCAATCCAATCTCAGACTGGAATTTCAGTCGACTTTGCAAACCTGGGCCCATTTACACCAACCCAATCTCAGACTGGAATTTCAGTCGACTTTGAGGCCCTGGGCCCATTTGCACCAACCCAATCTCAGACTGGAATTTCAGTTGACTTTAAGGCCCTGGGCCCATTTGCACCAACCCAATCTCAGACTGGAATTTCAGTCGACTTTGAAATCCTGGGCCCATTTGCACCAACCCAATCTCAGACTGGAATTTCAGTTGACTTTGAGGCCCTGGGCCCATTTGCACCAACCCAATCTTAGACTGGAATTTAAGTCAAAATGAAAATCTGGGCCCATTTGCACCAACCCAATCTTAGACTTCAGGCCCTGTGTTCACAAAGGATTAACTACAAGATCAAGATCAGTCTTAGCTGATCGTGATCTTCCAGCGGATGAGCGGAATCTCAAAATATTTAAGTTTTGACAAAAAACTTTTTTTCCAGACCAAATAACATATTTTTGTTTGATTTTGAAAAGAATCTTCATATCAGACAGTAAATCTACACTGAGGGGATTTCATAGATATGTAAAATCTATATTTAATCAATATTTAAATTTGATCCAGATTTTTGGTGAACACCATTTTTGAGACTGATCCTGAAATTTCAGGATCAGACTCAACTTAAACCAGAGAATCAGGCGCAACTTGTTTTGTGAACACGGGGCCAGATAAGAATAAAGAATGTACTTGAAATTGTTTTGTGCTAAGAACACTGTTAATTTGCATCTTACTGGTACTTGGACATCACCAATTCTGAATACTGCGTTCTTAATATACGCATTTGTTAATGAAATAAGCACGATTGCTAACCAGTTTATCTGCAAATGCGCAAGAATTTTTAAGTCTAAATCTGTGCTGAATTCTTAAGTCTCAGAATGGGTTTGAGAAAATAAGTTTATGGTAAGTGGTGTATCTTAAAGCAAGAAAACCAATGAAAACCCATGGAAACCTCCGTAAACTAACGAAATCCATGAAAACCTTCCAAAAGTTGGGGCTGGCGTTAGGGTAATCTTTTTTCACTTGTATGAGTAGGTTTTCGTGGGTTTTAGTGGGTTTAGGCTGTTTTGTAAACGAAAGCACTCATGAATTTTCATGTGTTTGCTTGGGTTTTGTATGTTTCTGCTACTGGAACTTTGGTTTCCATGGCTTTCTGTGAGTTTTTGCAGGTTTCACTGTCGTACCTCTTTTCAAACAACACTCACCTCATCGTCCCAGTGGATACTGCGTACAGTGGCAGTGTGCCCACCCGACAGAGAAGACTGTGTACTCGCCTCCCCAGATCCCCAGGGTAGTTGGACTATATACATATCTCCACTGCAATAAAAGAGTTCAGTTAATATGTCTGAAATAAGAAAATCCTTGGAATGGAAGAGGGGATAAGAAATCTTTATGTTATTGCAGGCTAATACTGATTGTTATTGCACTTATAACATGTCTACTCAGGTTAATCTCAAACACCATTTACAGTATACGAAAGCTTTTACAAGACATCTCTGTCAAACAATTAATTCCAGGCCTTCTGCATGGCTAATCGCATTGTCAATCAAATCTCGTCGATCTGTCAATTGTAAGTTTATCTTTTTTTGTAGAAACAGTGGTTTCAATGTCTTTTATATTTGAAAAAATAATGGACATGACTATCAGAACTGTGATGGGAACCAAGAAATAATATTCAATAAACAACCATAACTAGAATTGTCACACGAGTGACGGATATACACCCACAATATGGCCTTATCACATAACTATGGCATCCGTTCGAAAGAAATGGACACAGAATGCTTTAATTTATAAATGTTTAACAATGTATTTTGAAAAATTTAATTTCAGTAGGAGCCATAACATTTAGTGGTTTGTAACCAAAGTTGAACTTGATCTGTATTTTATGATGTTACACCTATGTACCGAAAATAATTTAAATATGTGAAGCCTTTAACGAGTTATTGTCTGGAAACCATGTTTTTCGGGAATTTCATTAAAAACGGGGCCATAACTGTGTCAAAATTTAGTGGTTTGTAACCAAAGTCAAACTTGACCTGTATTTTATGATGCTACACATGTGTACCAATAATTATTTAAATATGTTAAGCCATTGTTGAGTTATCGTCAGGAAACCATGTTTTTAGGGAATTTAGGTAAAACAAGAAGGCCACGATGGCCCTAGGTCGCTCACCTGGTATCTATGTATGAAGTTTCATTAAAATATCTCAATAGGTTTTAAATTATTGAGCGAAAACTGTTTTTCTATTTTTAGTAACAGTGACCTTGACCCCACCCACCACATACGTATAGCAAGGTCTTGATATGAAGTTTCATTAAAATATCTTAATGCGTTCTTAACTTATTGAGCGTAAACCGTTTTTCTACTTTTAATAACAGTGACCTTGACCCCACCCACCCCATAAGCAAACCCAAGTGAGGTCTCGATATAAGATGTGTATTAAGTTTCATTAAAATATCGCAATGCTTTATTGAGCGGAAACCGTTTTTCTATTTTCAGTAACGGTGACCTTGACCCCACCCACCCCATATGCAATCCCAAGCAATGTCTCTATATTAGGTACTTATGTATTAAGTTTCATTAAAATAGCTCAATGCGTTCTCAAGATATTTAGCGAAAACCATTTTGCTATATTTTTCTATTTTTAGTAACAGTGACCTTGACCCCACCCATCCCATATGCAATCCCGATCGAGGTCTCGATATAATGTTTTAACCAAATATGAAACCTCTTGGCCTTGTGGTTTCAGAGAAGAATTTTTAAATCATTTTGCCATTTACGTCTATATAAACCATGTGAGCCCCGGGGTGTGCCCAGCTTTGACCCCAGGGGCATCATTTGAACACTCTTTATAGAGGACCACTAAACAATGATACATACCAAATTTAAAACCTCTAGGCCTTGAACTTTCAGAGGAGAAAATTTATAACGTCATTTTGCTATTTAAGTCTATATAAACCATGTGACCCCCGGGGTGTGGCCAGTTTTGACCCCAGGGGCATCACTTGAACAATCTTTGTAGAGGACCACTATACAATGTTACAGACCAAATATGAAACCTCTAGGCCTTGCGGTTTCAGAGAAGATGTTTTTCAAAGTCATTTTGCGATACAAGTCTATATAAACCATGTGACCCCCGGGGCGTAGCCAGTTTTGATCCCAGAGACATCATTTGAACAATCTTTGTATAGGACCACTAGAGGATGTCACATAATCAAATATGAAAGCTCCAAGCCTTGTGGTTTCAGAGAAGAAGATTTTTAAAGTTTTCAGTTTTTAAATATATTTTTAGCTCTGGTGACCTACATATGCAGCGGACCGGAACAATTTGAACAATTTTCAAAGAAGGTCACCCAAGGATCATTCCTGTGAAGTTTGGTGAAAGTCTGCCCAGTGGTTTAGGTGGAGATGTTCTTTGAATGAAAATATTAACACACGTCGCACGACGGATGACGCACGACAGAAAAAAGGCGATCCTTAAAACTCACCATGAGCACGTTGTGCTCAGGTGAGCTAAAAAAAGGGTAATAACTCTGTCAAATTTTAGTGGTTTGTAACCAAAGACAAATTTGACCTGTATTTTATGATGCACCACATGTATACTAAGAAATATTTGAATATGTCAATCCATTCTCGAGTTATCGTCCGGAAGCCATGATTTTAGGGAATTTAAGTCGAAAAGGGGCCATAACTTAGTCAAAATTTAGTCGTTTGTAACCAAAGTCGCACTTGACCTGTATTTTATGATGTTACACATGTGTACCAAAATTTAATTGAATATGTAAAGCATTTCCGGTAGACCGACAAGCCCACTCCAATATATCCACTTCGTTTGTGGGGGTGTAATTATTAGTACTTATATTAAAGCCGCAGTCCACTGAATATTATACAAATAACAAATATTATACAAATATACAAATAACACATGGCTGAGAGGGTGATATGAAATATTATTATACCTCCGCCTTCTGTTTTCCTTCTTTGTTCATATAAAAATAAAGCAGTTAATTTTAAATATCACACTGCAATATCACCCGCTATGATGTACTACCGATAGACAGGTTGATCTATGTTAAAAGGCTGTTATAAAATGGTGAGTAAATTACTCTGTGTTACAAAAGCGCATTATTTATTGAGAAGCCCTGTTTCGGTATAATAAAATAATTATTGCATTCTTTGAGGGCGATAGTGCATTTTGTCAACCCTCGAAAAACACAGTTGCCCGCGGCCTCGCCTTGGGCAACAGCATTTCCTCGGGTTGACAAAATGCACTATCGCCCTCAAAAAATGCAAAAAGTATATAATATCAACCCGAGAAATGTTATATCAACCGAGGTGGTAGCCAAGGTTGGTATGACTTTTCAAGGGTTGATATTAATTTATATCATCCTTTCAGCCATTTGTTATTTATTTTATTATACGGAACAAACTGTATAGCATATTACAAACAACTAGTTCAACACTGTTGGATAACTAGAAGTAAACATGCGTAGTCCAACAACGTCCTTTGGTTTGTTTTTGTTATGTCATTTTATGTGTTCCGTGATTCGTAAGAGTATTGCAAGTTTAACTTTACTAGATTTACATTATTTAAACATTAATAAATTCCATTCTGAACACTTAATTTACATAACACATATAATTTTGCTAACTTTTCTGTTAGCGCAATGCCGATGCCGATTTCAAATTCAACATTCTAATGAGAACGCAAAATCTATTTTAGTAGGGTGATATTATATAAATATTGACTTCCTTGAGGGTGACAGTGCGTCTTGTCAACCCGAGGCAACACTGCAGACCGAGGCTTTAGCTGCAGTTTATATGCATTATATAAAGAAATAATTAAATAAGGTATAATAATAGAAAATATCACCCTGTGACATTACTTTTGGTCTATGGACAAAATACACAGAGTGGTCACGTGAGGTATAATAAAATTGAATACATCGTAAATTGGCAATAGTTCTAATGAACATTAATGGAATTTATTCGACTGAAAACTGTTTCTTATTTACGTTTGGCATTTTATAATGTCTATGTTTGACAATGCTTGGTACGCATGGAATAGACAATAATGTACATGCTGATTTATTCCAGAGGCATCACCAGCTATCGCATACAGAAACAATACGATAACAAGTTACGGAAACATCATTATCTTACCAATATTGATGCGTTTTTTTTGTATTTTGAGCGCTAAAATGTCCATAAGAAGCGATTTTTGCAAAGTTTTATTTTTATTAACATATTTCTGGACTGTGGCTTTTATTTAGGTTCTGTGTGAAATGGGACATAAATTATTACAGCATTTTAGCCTACTGCATTTCTCCTATTTTGTAAAGGTTAATGGGGTGATGCATTATTCTAACATGGTACGCGCAGAGTTTCTATAGACAAAGAACAAAATTCACCATTGTTTACAGGGCTTGCATTAATGGAAGTTTGGGGGTAATTTACTCCCAGTTTTTGTCATGGGTCTTCCAAAATTGCAGCCATGGAAGTATCAAAAAGTCAAAAAGAATGCTTAAAACCTCCAATATCCAACGCTTGGAAGTGAGGACTTCAACATTTTCACCTTTGTGCAAGCCCTGGTTATAATTCAAAGTTTACAATAGGTCTGAAAAACAACAACATGAAGTGAAAAACATGACTAAGTACAATAATAGCTATACTAAGAGTAGTGATATGTGCTGTGAAAATGGTAATGTACATATTTATGTCACGCAATACTGTCAAAACTTCCAAATATTATGAGCAAAACTTCCAAAATCAGAGGCCAGGAAGTTCAAACTTCCAGTTTTCAAAAGTTAATGAAAGCCCTGGTTTAACTACCAATAAACAATCCGAAAAAATAGTTAAGAACTGTAAAATATAGTTCGCATTGAAATTGCAGAAAATGTGGCCAGGTCATGTTAGAAACGAAATAATTTTTGCATTATCATTGTTTATCGGCCAATAAACAACTCTTTGTCGGTCTGATGCCTGGCTATTAAAACACTCGGAATAACGCACCAGAACTCCAAATTGCTATTTATTGGCCGATGAACAACTCTAAATTGAAAATTATTTCATAATTTACCAATTATTTTGGAAAATGTCTGTTCAATAGAAGAAGCAACATTATTTAACAACCGATGGGTTCCTGCAACAGCAAACATTTGGTTGTCCACAGTGGTGAAACAGTCGACGATGTAGTCAATTCCATGTGTATCCTGAAACAATTTATTTAATAAATTTTTTTTTTTATATGAGGCATGTTGTGGGAAAAGCAGGCTTAATGCATGTGTGTAAAGTGTCGTCCAGACTGCACAGGCTAATCCGGGACGACACTTTCGCCTACAGTGGATTTATGTACAGAAGACACTTCCTTGAAACAGAAAATACCATAAAAGCGGAAAGTGTACACAAGTGTACATAAATAGCTTACATATATCCTGAAATGTAATTCTGGCATATCTTGGATGTACTAAAATTTACTAAACCGTATATTGCCTATCCAGAAACCAGTAATTACTATTGCTATGTCAAGAGATCTAGATGAGTTTCAAGAAGCAAGGATAGCCAAAAGCTACCAATATTCATAAAAATAAATAAAAAAGAGGTATTTCTCACTTACTCAGTGAATGATTCTGATGAGCGAATAACAATTGACGGTGAATTAACCATCTGCACTAGTTTATGACTTGTGCATACTATAGTTATATAAGATACAACAAATCTGACATCAAAATGTAAACTAGAAAAGGGCCTAACAAACATGACCTTGATTGTAATTATAATGATTTTTTTTCTCAGAATGCCATAACTCTTTTTCCATAGTTTAACTTTATGTTAAACTTTATTACGTGCCAATATTAGTAAGTAAATTTAAGAACTTTTTAAATGGCCCATTGCCTCCTTGGGACCCTTTCTTAGACATACCACAGTCCCTTTCAACTGGCCACAACTGACAATACAAATGTTACCCAAAATGTGGCTGTACGTTAGACAGCAATTTTTCAACAGGTTCAAAAGTAGTTTGCACTTCAGCCTTCATGTTTTGCATGCCACTAATTTGCATTATTAACTTGTCAAAGGAAGAGATATGTTAACAAGAACAGATTACATTTAATTTCCCACAACCTTGACGTGAAAATTAAACATAATTGACTGCCATTTGATACTGACATCATACGAGAGAGGGACTACTTTTTTGTACTTTAAACATGTTTCTTGTATACCCGATGAACCTTGAAAATATTTGTCATATTAAGTATTCAATAATCAAGTTAAAGTCAGTAAAGTTCAAGTTAATTTCTTCTTTCAACTCGTCATGTTCAACGTTACTGTTTACCGACTTCAAAACAAATAAAGCATTTCTTATAGGAAAGGACACATGGTAAGAAATTGGGTGGAATAATTTCACAGTCTTCATACCGACAATTAATCCTTGATCGGCAAATGTAAGGAGTGCCCGTAATTCAATATTTCTTACAATCGTAATCTATTTGTTGACTTTGTGGAAGCCTTTGACAGTTAATGATAGCAACAAAACATTTCAGTACAAACAGATGTATCTTGTGATCACCTGACAAACAGACTCAAGTAGTCAATTGTTTCTGTTCGTAAATAAGCATATGAATAGCAGTTTGGTACCAGATTTGCACCCAGGGCCCTGGGCTGGTATTCACAAAGCTCCTAAGGGAAATCTTAAATTAGGTTGTACTTAAGTGAAAATTTCAGATCAAATTTGAAATCCAATGATTTCTATACAAAGAATGCTGCAATAATAAACATATAAGTAATATTTACGAGTTTACAACATTTTAATGTGAAAAGACCTGTACATGACACAGCCGGAGATTTAAGGAATTTTATGAATTTACTTAAGTTTTCCCTAAGGAGCATTGTGAATACGGGCCCATATTCACAAGGCTCTTAAGTCGTACTTAACTGAAAATTACAGATTAACTATGAAGCGCGTCGTGGGAAAACCGGTCTTAATGCATGCGCGTGAAGTATCGTCCCCGATTAGCATGTGCAGTCCGCACAGGCTAATCTGGGATGGCACTTTCCGCCTACAGTGGATTTATGTTTAGAAGAGACCTCCTTGAAACAGAAAATACCATAAAAGTGGAAAGTGCCGTCCTGGATTAGCCTGTGCGAAATTCACAGGCTAATCCGGGACGACACTTTACGCACGTGCATTAAGACCGGTTTTCCCACGACGCGCCTCATATTTATTTGAAATGCAATGATATTTGTTCACCAATGGGCACGATAAGAATAAAACCCTTTACCACAAAAAGCCATATACATCAAACAGCCACACACTTAAGGAATTCTTTGATTCCAAAAAAGTTTTTACTAAGGTGGTTTCTAAATATGAGCCCAGATTGTTTAAATTTAAAACTAGATTTGTCACAGACACGGATGCCGCCACGACGCATGTTTGGACACAGACAAAGGGCGTGTCACCAACACTTATTGTTACCTTCGCAGATTTATCGTTATACGAATTCTACAGTGGAAAAAAGACAAGGGTCATAATCCTGCCAAAATTCCTTCCTTTACGATCACCAATAAATTAAGGTTGTTCAGCTGTGAAAGTTTGAACGAAATCCACCCAGCCATTAAAGAGGAGTTGTGTCCATTAAAATTTCATGAAGTATATATAGTGGAACAATGTCCAAGCGCCATAATTCTGCCAAAATTGGTCGCACCCAAAATTCCTTGCTTTAAGATCACCTACATATTAAGGTTGTTCATCTGTGAAAGTTTCAGTGTAATTCACCCAGAGAGTGTAATTCGCCCAGACGTTAAAGAGGAATTGAGTCCACAAAATTTCCGGACGTACGTATGAACGGATGGACAAGAGCAATGCTTAATGCCTCCCACTTTGTGGGGCCATTAAAAAACACACACACAAAAAAACACACACAAAAAAACAAAAATAACAACGGCAACCGAGTGTACATTAATAAATGCTTAGCAAATTATTAATTATGAAGAGTACTGTAAAAACACAAAATACTTGAACATGATTACTGGTAAGCTGTTATAATAATAACATTGTGCTGTTGTAATATTTAAATATCTATTAATGGATTTCTTATGGATCTAATAGAAAGCTATTAGGCTTTAAGGCTGTTTAAATCGAAAATACTAACTTTTCCACTGGTAGTTTGTATCTGTGTCATTGAACAAAAATAGGCATCATATTGTAATTACACGAGTGTTACCATTTAAAAAGTGATTTTTTCATATTTTAATGTTAGCAGAAAACTCTAATTTCATGTTCTTAATGTTTGCGATTTCATGATCATAATCATGTTATTTATTTACAGGATGGCCACTGAAATTACGAAGCTAAATTGCCTGATTTTGCCCAGAATGAGATTAAGTTCATGATGGTTACAACGTATGTAAATACTTGGACACCAATGTTCCTTTCAAGCCATATTTACAACAGATTAAAGCAGCAGTACAGAAATATGTTAATAAAAGTAAAACTTTGCAGAAATTGTTTCTAATGGACATCTTACCAATCAAAATACAAAACAAGAGCTGTCTCAGGACAGCGCGCTAGACTATTCAACCGCTTTGTCAGAGTTATGGGCCTTTATCACTACAAACAAGAAAAATATTGAGCGGAAACCGTTTTTATTTTTAGTAACATTGACCTTGACCCCACCCACCCCATATTCAATGAGGTCTTAATATAAGGTATCTATGTATTAAGTTTCATTAAAATATCTCAATGCGCTCTCAAGTTATTGAGCTGAAACTGTTTTTCTATTTTTAATAACAGTGACCTTTACCTTTAACCCACCCACCCCATATGCAATCAGAAGCAAGGTCTTGATATAAGGTATCTATGTATTAAGTTTCATTAAAATATCTCAATGCGTTCTTAAGTTATTTAGCGAAAACCATTTTTCTATTTTTGGTTAACAGTGACCTTGACCTTGCACTGCATATGCAATCCCAAGTGAGGCCTCTCTATAAGGTATCTATGTATGAAGTTTCATTACAATAGCTCAATCCGTTCTCGAGTTATAGATATCTGGAGTTGTTGCACGCAAACCTTAACCTGAATTTCTAAGTACAAAAAGGGGCATAACTCTGCTAAAATGCTGGTCATAGTTATAGGTCTTGGCCAGTGACCTTATATAATGACCCTGAAGGCATGTGTAAAGTTTCAGTTGAATATCTATAGTTGATATAGAAATATGGAGTATTTGCACGCAAGCTTTAACCTGATTTTCCAAGTACAAAAAGGGGCTTAATTCTGCTAAATTGCAGGTCAGAGTTATGGGTCTGTTCAGTGACCTCACATAATGACCCTGAACATATGTGTGAAGTTTCAATTGAATATCTGTAGTAGTTACAGAGATGTTTACTTGTTGCACACAAACCTTTACCAGAGCATTACGCGGATGCCGACAAACGGGTGAGTAGTATAGCTCGAACTATTCTGTGAATAGCTGAGCTAACACAAGCTGTCAGAGGACAGCACACTTGAGTATTCAAATTATTTCAGTTGGTTCATGTTTTGGATAGTGGAAGGGGCATAAATTTGTTAAAATACAACACTTTTAAGTGAAGCCTTGTATAGTTTATACATTTTTGGAACCAAACCTTTCACCATAAAATCTATGTAAAAAGTGTGCATAACTCTGTCAAAATACAAAACAGAGTTATGGGTAATGTTGCTCCTGATACTAGAGTTGATGACAAAGATTGGTTCCAAGTTTCAAGTGAATAACTTATGTAGTTTTGAAGTTACACAACTTTTGAATATAAACATTAGACAGAAAATCTAAGTGAATAGGGGGGCATAACTCTGTCAAAATACAACATAGAGTTATGGGTAATGTTGCTCCTGATACTAGAATTGATGACAAAGGTTAGTTCCAAGTTTCAAGTGACAAACTTAATATGTAGTATTGAAGTTACACAACTTTTGAATATAAACTTTAAACAGAAAATCTATGTAAAAAAGGGGCATAACTTTGTCAAAATACAAAAAGAGTTATTGGGAATGTTGCCCCTGATACTGGAGTTGATGACAAAGGTTAGTTCCAAGTTTCAAGAGAATAACTTATGTAGTTTTGAAGTTACAAAACTTTTGAATATAAACTTTAACCAGAAAATCTAAGTGAAAAAGGGGCATAACTCTGTCAAAATACAAAATAGAGTTATGGGTAATGTTGCTCCTGATACTAGAATGGATGACAATGGTGAGTTCCATGTTCCAAGTGAAAAGCTTATGTACAGGGGTGATCCTGTGTAAAAAAAAAAAAAACCTGAAGTTTTTCGCTGGGGGTCCAGGGGGGCGCGATAGCCCCCCTTGTAGGCCCTGGTGGGGGTCATAGGGGGCAAAGCCCCCTGAAGCTCCTGGCACTTGCGTATTTTAAGTGACTTAGATTAGCTTAAAATTATGCTCGGGCAGCTGGTATTCTGTTCTGTCTCATTTGAATTGTGAAATTCACTTCTTCAGTGATCATTACCTGCATATTTAACTTTTTAGTTGGTCATTTAATGGGGTTATATATGACAAACCCACCACCAAGCTCCTATTAAACAATTATTTAAGAAGGAACATAGACAATCTATTATATTAATATTTTTATTCTTTAGGAAATCATACTACAACAAATTTCAAGCAACTATTCTGAAGCAGTTCAAAACTTCCAACATTTCAAAATAAATACACCTGTACATGACTAGTGCCAGTGAATATTAATATTTTTTATTCTTTAGGAAAATTCAACAATCTAACTACAACAAACTTCAAGCAACTATTCTAATGAAGTTCAAAACTTTTAACATTTCAAAATAAATACACCTGTACATGACTAGAGCCAGTTTAAATTATATTGTTTTATTCTTTAGGAAAATTCAACAATCTAACTACATCAAACTTCAAGCATCTATTCAAATGAAGTTCAAAACTTTAACATTTCAAAATGAATACACCTGTACATGACTAGTGTCAGTGAGTTTTAATTATTTTTGTAAACAGCTAGTGGAAGTGGCACAAAACAGTCACAAAAATTCTATAAGCACATTTTGCTTTATTGCAACGTAGTTATTATGCACACACCAGACACACTGATTGGTGTAATTTCTCATCACTAGTCAGGCAGTTACACTTTTTGATGCTGATCATGAAGGATATGCAACATGGGCTCTTTGGACTGAAACAACACAGAATACTGCTTCAGGCATTTCAGCACACAGATGTAAAGTCCTAACAGCATCCTAGTCTTCTTGCGTTGATCAAACATCTTGTTGATAACTCTCTCCTTCCGAGTTTCCCCGTCCTTGGTCATTTTCTTCTACCGAAGACGCAGTCCGATGGCTTTGACCTCCTCCTGACTCTCATCTGAAACATATTTCTTTGAAGAAGGCTATCAATGATTGGTGCCAGTCTCTCTCTTTCCTTTTTTGACAGGAATTGATAATAGAACACTGTGTAAGATTCAAACAGTCTTGAAGTTTCCACGGCAAGGTTATGAGCTGACAGGAAACGATGCGACGTAAATCGCTCTGGTACTGTAAACTAACCCGCACATCGTCCTTGTCTGTGGCAAAGTAAAGAGGCATGCTGAATACCTACAAATCAAAACATTCGTATTATATACATTTTCTGCCAAAGCATAGGACATTTTTTACTGCATCCGTTATAATGAACTTAATTGTTTGAGTACTTTTTTTATTCATATAAGACATATATTAACAGTTGTTTTCAATATCATATACTGTTGCTTTTGAGACACACCAAGACTTCTGTTGAACAAAAAATAATTTCTTTTTGTGACTTGTATGCATAATTAGTTGTCCCATCATGAATGGCTTTCAGTATTTTGAATTTACCGATAATTGAAAGTTTTCTGTCCCTGGAATCGTAATTTGTTTTCATGAAAACAAATTGTAGTCATACCAACTAAATATCAAGATGTTTAAAAAAAATCAGCACGGGTCCTCCCTGCATGTATATAGCCTGTATTAATATTTAAACGCTTTAAAAAAATGTTATGTACAAATTCACAGTTTCAAAAATTTACTATGGGTTCCCCTACCTGCCCATGCTTTTGAAAATTTTGACAGGTTACCCATGAGAATTTTTTATCAATGTAAAACACATGTTGCTGTTCGGCTCATATTTTAGGGGCATATAAAAATAATTAAAACAGACCTGTCCGTACCAGCAACAGTGTTATGGTTAATAAAGGGAGAATACAGAAGAGGATGCGGACCGCAGCCATGCCATTATTGCCACTCACATTCGTTAAAAAAAAAATTAAAAGTCAAAAGACAATCTGCTTAGAATTTTGATAATTCTAAATTTCAATATTGCCATGTCCTAACTTCATCAAATTATGGCACGTTCGGCATGGATACTATTTTAACTACAGTAACTAAACCTCTTCCGTAGAGATAGACCTACGCTATTGGAACTTACCAATCGTGATGTCAAACTGTTAAAAAATATCTACGTTCTTGACAGACGCCTATTTATACAAATTTTCCGCTGGTAACAAAGATCACTTCCAGTCGCTTATGTACCTGCAAATAACTAAATGAAATCGTTATTTTCCGGCATATCCCGAAACATATACGGACGAATATCGACCAATAACATTCAATAACACAAAAGACAGGTTCAATTCGTTGAACTCCTGAAAATTCCGGCAGTTTCGTTTCCGATTTTGATTCGTACCCAAGTGTTTTCATACCACCCCAACCCACCCTACTAAATAAAACCCCGGATTTATATCGATCTGAAAATCAAATTTTTGGAACAAGAAAACCGGAAATCCGGCATAAACCGGAATTTTATCACCCCTGTATGTAGTATTGAAGTTACACAAGTTTTGAATATAAACTTTAACCAAAAAATATAAGTGTAAAAGGGGCATAACTCTGTCAAAATACAAAACAGAGTTATGGGAATGTTGCCCCTGAAATTGGTGTTGATGACAAAGGTATATTAAAAGATTCAAGTGACTAACTTATGTAGTTTTGAAGTTACAAGACTTCTGAATAAAAACAATTCAGACGCGGACGCTGACGCCGACGCCGGGGGTAGTAGGATAGCTCACCTATTCTTCTAATAGTCGAGCTAAAACCACCTTGAAATCGGTAAAATAATAACGTTTTGGTAACTTTTAATTGTTTAAGTTATCTGTATGCGATAGCTGGTGATGCCTCTGGAGTACATCAGCATGTACATTAGTGTATATTCCTTTCGTACCCAGCGTTTTCGAACATAGACAATATAAAATGCCTTTCATAAATAAGAAACAGTTTTCAGCTGAATAAACGTCATTAACGTTCATTAGAACTAATGCCAAATTTAGAAGTATTAAATTATATTCTATGGACTGCGGCTTTAATTTCTATTGTACACAAATATTATATTTTCATTGTTTCATTGTCTTCCGAGCATGTTTACTTCTAAGCTTATATAGTTCACCTCCCCTTAAAAAAAATGTTTATTACACTTTTGGTCAATTTCCCATATTTTCCCTGACTTTCAAATTTTTCAAATTCCCTGATTTTCACTGCAGGGAATTTGTTTCACACTTTTGCCCAGTTTTCCCTGTTTTTCAGAGTCGGTGGCCACCCTGATTTAACACATTTTGGTTTCTAAATTAGGGAAATATTTAACAATTTGTTCTAACTACAATTTCTTTGTAAAGTATACTTTATGGAGTAAACTTACTGTGTTTCTGTGCAGCCAGGACTATTTTTAACAAATCGAAATAGCTTGAAGAATACTATCGTGAAATACACACAAGCAAAAATGATTGAAGACAACATTGTTGAGCAAGTGACCACAATCGAAGAATTTTAAAGTTCACTAAACTGAGCGCTATTCTTCATTAATTGGTGATCAAATAGAATCTGATACAGGAGCTATAAATAATTTATAACAGTCCTGAAATGCAAACAAACCATTTACCCCGGTAAACATGAAAATATCATATGTACTTAGAAGCTAAAAATAGACATTCAATTGTAGATAAAAAAAAAAAAAAATCCATTAAGAAATCATTGATAAATTCTACACAAAGGCATACAGACCTTAGATTTCTGATCAATATTTTGATTCGAATTTAATTCTATTCTAGTCCAAAAATAGCCATATAAAAGCCAGAAAAAAGTTTGAATTACGGTATTTGAGTACCGCAACAAAGACCATTCTAGAGGATAAATGTGACATTCAGCAGATATATAGTTATAATTACATCCAAACAGAATGTGCAAATAGTCTTGTACCCCAATACAAAACATTACCAAATAATTAAGAATGTACGGTAATGCATGTGCACCCATTAATGTGGTCTGAAAATAACCCTGTCATTATTTCATTAATAATGCACAGAGCATATGGACCCAGTCATGTACTGGATTAATCCACACTTAATTTATGAACAACTTGCAATAATACATGACATACATGTACTGGTTAACAATATGTATGTAATCGATATTACATAACAGGGTACAGAACGCATTCAGTAGGTCAGATGTTCAATAATTACCCATTAATATATATAATGCTTTTGTAAGATTGGGTCATTGGGCAAAAAAAAATGAACATGAATTTGAGCAGTCTGTAAAAAAATTTCCAGGCCTGCAATTGCGAACATTGCATAACATATGAGGAAATATACAAAGTGAAGACATCTGTACAAAGACTCAGTATAAATGTGCAAAAAAACATACAAATATTTAACAATGTCCTGCATTCTTGCCATTGGAATATTGATTAAAGAAACATTCTAACATGATTCTCGCTAATTTTTCTATAAACAAAAAACAAAATTATTGTAGTTAAACTACCCTATAAACAATGCAATAAGTAGTACTGAGCGGAGCATAGTTAAACGTAGTTCTCATTACAACTGCAAAAACAATTGTCAGATCATGTTAGAATCAAAATAATTTTCGCATTATTGTTGTTTATCTGCTTATAAACAACTCTTTGTCATTATCAGAACCCCAAATCATTGTTTATTGGCCGATAAACAACGATAAATAAAAAATTATTTCTTCATTAACCTATAAAATCATAAGAAAATTACATACTTAATGTTGCTTTTGTATACTAATAATTATGTATAGAACTAATATTATAAAGTATACAAAGTCAAAATTATACAAATATTATATACTAGTAATTCAGATGTAGCAGAAACATTGTGACCATTTTTCATACTTAGTAAATAATTTACGCCAGATGTTTTCACTATATCAAAGTCATGTTTGCGTTTTATTTTGTCAATGAGTTTATGTACACAATTATAATACTTAATAAAACTCTATATGCTCTCTTTCAAACATTTATTCTGTACTTTTATCATGACTTTGAAAGGTTAAGTATCTTCCAAATTTTTATTAATGTTACAACTACGATGTTATATACATTATTTCAGCTTCCTCAGCAGCATTCTACTTTAATTTAATAGATCTTACATTAATATTATGAATTATTCATATTCACAAAGGTGGCCAAATATGATAAATGCCTAAATCGTCTGTTTTTGTCAATTGCTGTTCTGATAAGCGAGTATTTGTCGGACAGTAGTGTTATCCGGACGTTTTTAAATATTCGCGTTTTGTAACCGCTTTTTGTATTTTATCATCATAATACAAATAAATGCATATATTTTCAAGTTTTTCTTTAAAATAGTGAGTTTATTTTTTTGGTAAAACCCCAAATGTTTACGTTGATAGTCTAAAACGCATGCAACTGTCATCTGGGGAAGTAAAATGACGTGCGCATGCGCGATAAAATCCCAATTTGGGGCCCTGACAGGGTTTGTGATAGTTTGGGCTGCCTGCTCATAATAGCAGACGAACTCTGGCAGAACATTATTTAACCCGCTACGACGTTAAGGACGTGCCTAGTAGCTACATAGATACGTAACGTCGAGTAAACTCTTTAAAACGTCATGCTTTCGTATTTGTTTCAACGCCTTACTTATATTCTCTAGTAATTACTAAATCATTTGATAAAGTGGTATTATTTTGATATAAATTACGCATCTGATAATTAATTTTTGTCTAATATAGATTAAATAAAGTTATAAAGCATTTCTCTGTATATGTCACTGTTACAAAAAACGTCTGGAAAATACTACTGTCAAAGTGAAAAAGACCGTGTTTTATGTACCCCTTTCAGGGCCTCTATTGTTGCGCATGCGCACAAGTGAAACTTTTTTTGTTTACATACGCAAACTGGTGATCAACCGAGGATATCATAAGCGAATTTTCATCGTTGAGTTTGTTTATGAATGAAAACTGTCCCAAAATAAATGCATATTTCGTCCCACAAATACTCGCTCACAGTTTGCCTCTTGTTCTTATGGTATTTATATAGTTAATTTTGGCAAAATTTCCTTTGTCCTTACATGCTTAGGGACAAGCGTGGCAATATGGACAATTGATTCTGCAACCCCTGATGTATGAACAGTGCAGGGTCTTCCCTAGGCCGTTTTAGCGCCCCGATCCCGGGGCGCTTTAATTTTAACTTCAACATATCTGGGGCGAGTAAAATTAGTGTTGCGCTTGTAAACATCGCCCGGGGCATGTGCATTTTATCAATTTATCAGCTGTGTTGACTGCAGCAGACCGAAAATTCCTGCTGTGAGAGCTAATCTCTTACATCACGATGGCCATAGTTCACTCCCTAACCCATCCCTCTTGAGACCGGGGCTCCTGAACAAATTTCTGGGGAAGGCCCTGTATTGATAAATTGTATGTCTAGCGCAGTGTTCAACAGATAAATCATTTAATAATAATTTAAAATTGCCTTTCATACTACAAATTTTGTTTTCTTATAGTTTCAGGTAGTTACACAATCTGTTCTGGTACCTTGACAAATAATGACCGACCTTTAACAATTGTTAACATTTTAATCCACTTGTATTGTTGCATAATGAGAAATGCCATGTCCGATAACATACAATGTACATACATATTTGTACAGCCAGGCCCGGCCAGCTCAGTTGGTAGACTGTCAATCCGGGGATCGTGAGTTTGAACCCCAGCCTGGCCACATAACTTGTGTGGGGATTGGTCATGAAATTATTTCTACGGCCATTCTGGCCATGTCAGTTACTGGCATAGGTATGTGCACTTAGTACTGGTAAACCGCTTAGATCGGCTAAGCTGGCCCAGGAAAAGTGTGAGTAGGTTAACTGACCACCGTGATATGACTGAAATACTGTTTAAAATGGCGAAAAATCCAATCAAACAAACAAACAAACAACCATATTTGTACAGGAACTGCAATTATATCAGTGCAGTTTTTATTTCATTACCTATGCAATATTTAAAAGTCTAATTCATCAATGTCAATATTCAGAATTTTCTTTAGTTGAAACTTGAGCACTTTTTTTAAGTCATGACATTCTTTATTTTTATGTTGTTGTTTTTTTTTTTAATTTTTATAATACTGTTCACACCAAAAGGCTTTTTGACGTTACGATATAAAACACAATTGAACTAATCATTTCCTAAACATAAGCAGTCAAATCTTACATTTTAGCCACAACCCTAATTTTATTAAAAATAAATTTGAAGTATAAACTAAACTCATCAACCACATTCACACGACAAACACGTGTCTGATTTCATTTTACATAGACAATATTATCTCAAATTTTAACTCAAGTACCAATGAAGTTAGGATTTTCCTCAGGCGATTTAAGAACACAAACCCTGATCCGAGGTGTTTTGAATGATTTGACTTAAGTGCTGAAAGAGTTTAACTTTTTTTAGGAGCTTTGTGAATATTGGCCCTGACTGTATTCAAAGAATGTTCTTGAAAGCAGTAAAAGAGTTTAACTTTTTTTAGGAGCTTTGTGAATATTGGCCCTGACTGTATTCAAAGAATGTTCTTGAAAGCAGTAAAAGAGTTTAACTTTTTTAGGAGCTTTGTGAATATTGGCCCTGACTGTATTCAAAGAATGTTCTTGAAAGCAGTACAAGAGTTTAACTTTTTTTAGGAGCTTTGTGAATATTGGCCCTGACTGTATTCAAAGAATGTTCTTGAAAGCAGTAAAAGAGTTTAACTTTTTTTAGGAGCTTTGTGAATATTGGCCCTGACTGTATTCAAAGAATGTTCTTGAAAGCAGTAAAAGAGTTTAATTTTCATTAAAGGGACTTGTTCACAGATTTGTCCACAGATTTTCGTATTTAAAAAAAAATGTCATTTAATGTCTTAACTGCAAAAACTAAAGCAGCTGGAATAACCAAAAATATTAAATAAAGAACAAATAAATAATTTTTAAAATTGCCACGTCCGCCGGGATAAACAAATCTGTCAATCTAACCAGTTGGCCATTCTGACTGACAATCAAAGTGGTGAATTTTTAACGCTACGTAAGTGATGCATGTTTTCCAAAAAAGCGACGAAAAGAGTTACAAATGCTTTATAATTGTATCCATTATATCTGATGATTTTTTATAAAAGACACTCCATTTCCAATATATTTCTTTGTCAGTAGTGTTATTTTGCTTGTTCATATATAATGTATTTTTCTCTTTGGGATCTATGACGACAATTTTGAAAATTGCCAATCTGTGAACAGGTCCCTAAAAGAACTTTAGGAACACTGGTCCTAAGCATAATTCCACACTAAATGCAAATCAATGATTGTATGTGAAAAGCTGTTGAATAGTTTTACTTTACCTTGATCTTAGACTTTAAGTCTGCCCACTGGATCAATGGATCACCCTGAAAATTTAGTAACATCCGTACAATGGCAGTGGTAAGAGTGCTGGGACAGCATTCAAGTACCAAGGGTATCAAGTCAGGTTATATGTAACAAACTGCACCCAAGTACCCATGGCACATAACCAGGGTTGAGCGTGAAACTATTGTCTCTGGCATAGAAATGTTGAACAGAATCAATTTAAATTTAAATAAAATAAACTGGTCGTGAAACTATTGTATCTGTATAGAAATGGGAAGGATATATAACAGTTTCATGCTCAACCCTTGATATATGCTATTTAAACTTTAATGCAGCTTATGCTTTACATGTGGCGCGTCGTGGGAAAACCGGTCTTAATGCATGTGCGTAAAGTGTCGTCCCGGATTAGCCTGTGCAGTCCGCACAGGTTAATCCAGGACGGCACTTTCCGCCTACAGTGGATTTATGTTTAGAAGAGACTTTCTTGAAACAGAAAATACCATAAAAGCGGAAAGTGCCGTCCCGGATTAGCCTGTGTGGACTGCACAGGCTGATCCGGGAGGACACTTTACGCACATGCATTAAGTCCGGTTTTCCCACGACGCGCTTCATATTTCTGTTTATAAATACTTCTTATTTGTGACGAAACACAAAATTCCATATGACTATGCTAAACATTTACTAAACAATCTGAGTTCTCATTACCAGTTCTGTATCCCAGACATATAGACCATCGAGGTGGGTGGTGGCGTACACATGATCACACTGCGGTCCTGTCCAACCAACACGACACACGGTCGAGCACGTGTTGAATGTGTACACTAACGCATCGTCCTCGCATTCTTCCGTCAGATCGAACACGCACACCAGTCCGTCAGTAGAGCCAGACGAAAGCTTGTCCTTTTGTGTTCCATGAAATTGCACCTACAAGAATAAACACGCCGAATCACTAGAACGAAAAATATCACTTTAGTTGTTTACAAGCTGATTTGATTCTGTGCTTTTACATTTCCAACACCATAACTGATGGCCCTCCAACAAAATCTAACTCAAAGCCTTTTCCTCCTGAAGTAAATTCACTTTCTTTTGCATTTCAATCATCGTGAATACAAAACCATAGTTGAGGCAAATGTTTGTTTTATATTAAGGTTATGAACTGTATTCATGAGCTAGAAATAATATTTTTGAAATTGATTCATGAAAATGCGAATGAAAAATTCCACTCAGATATATTTTAATAAATCAATAAAGTAACCGATAAATAAGACAAATACAACCAATGTCTTTCAAAATATAAGCTTATATGCCAGTATGACAGGTTTCATAAAATGCAAGGAAGAAAGTATATTACGCATTACAAATAACAAAATTTAACCATTTTTAAATACTGCCGATTCAAACACTAATCATTAAACTGATAAAAAAGACACAGACAACTATTTTCTTTCTGCATACAAGTCTATATATTACAGGTTCTGTATAAAAAGCAAGGAAAATGCTAGTTTTAACTGTATCCAGTACTAGCATAATTATATATTAAACCAGTTCACATAGAAATAACAAATTCAACCATATTAAATTACTGCCAATTCAAACATTACTGGTAATCAAGTTACCAACAAATAAGACACCGACGACAGGTATTTTCTTTCAGTACCTTAGCTTATATACAGGTAATATATATATATATTAAGTACTAACAGCAAGGAACAAATGGTATATTTCAAAACCATATGAGGCGCGTCGTGGGAAAACCGGACTTAATGCATATGCGTAAAGTGTCGTCCCGGATTAGCCTGTGCAGTCCGCACAGGCTAATCCCCAACGGAACTTTCCGCTTTTATGGTATTTTCTGTTTCAAGAAAGTCTCTTCTAACATAAATCCACCGTAGGCGGAAAGTGCCATCACGGATTAGCCTGTGCGGACTGCACAGGCTAATCCGGGACGACACTTTACACACATGCATTAAGTCCGGCTTTCCCACGACGCGCCACATATGAGGCATGTTGTGGGAAAACCGGCTTAATGCATGTGTGTAAAGTGTCGTCCCTGATCAGCCTGTGTTTTTTTTCTGTTTCAAGGAAGTCTCTTCTAAACATAAATCCACTGTAGGCGAAAGGTACTGTCCTGGATTAGCCTGTGTGGACTGCACAGGCTAATCCGGGACGACACTTTATGCATATATATATCCCACCCTTGTATAATGTATTATCTACATACAGAATAAACAAATTCAACCACCCTAAAATACTACCGAATCAAAATTAGCCATGTACATTTTGGTTTGATCTATACCTGAGTGATATCATCTTGGTGAGACTCGCTGTATGCCCCCATCAATTCTTGGTTGCGGCGGTCCCTGTAGTTGCAATGCAAAGATTTCTATGTATAAACACAACTAACTTATTTGTAGAGTATAGCAACTGCTAGTGTTAGATGAAGGTAAGTGTATCTAGCTACAACCTGAACCTCAGGCCAGTGCTCCAGATAAATATTTGTACTGGGCGTAAATATATGTTTACTTCTGAAAATTTGGGAGTAAATGTACACTCACTTCAGAATTTGTGGGGGTAAATGTACCCTCTATGTACGATCAACGGGGTAAATTTACATCCAACAATACATTACGATATGAGCAGAAGACCTGGGTATTACTATAATAATCCTTTATAATGCAGTCATTGGAATACAATAACATTACAAGTAAGAATTCTGAACAGTTTAAGACTTTAATTGCTAACTAATTAATATATCAACTGCACATTCCAGTAGACAAGCATGTTAAAACTTCTGTTTCTGTCTTCCAGTCACTAATGTATGCAAACATCGGAAAAACTGTTCGTAAATGTACACCCAATTTTTTATTGTCTCTGCGTATCTTGCAATCATTTGTGGCGTAATTTACATGTGTATGTGCCTAAACTGACTGGACCTCTGCCACAGGCAACAACGCTGAAACAAAGTAAAGTGTACTCAAAGGGGGGGGGGGCTCATTTTGCCAATGCTCAACTGCCACAGGCAACAATGCTGAAACAAAGCAAAGTGTACTCAAAGGGGGGGGGGCTCCTTTTGCCAATGCTTAACTGCCACAGGCAACACTGCTGAAACAAAGCAAAGTGTACTCAAAGGGGGGGGGGGGGCTCATTTTGCTAATGCTCAACTGCCACAGGCAACAACGCTGAAACAAAGCAAAGTGTACTCAAAGGGGGGGGGGCTAATTTTGCCAATGCTCAACTGCCACAGGCAACAACGCTGAAACAAAGCAAAGTGTACTCAACGGGGGGGCTAATTTTGCCAATGCTCAACTGCCACAGGCAACAACGCTGAAACAAAGCAGTGTACTCAAAGGGGGGGCTCATTTTGCCAATGCTCAACTGCCACAGGCAACAACGCTGAAACAAAGCAGTGTACTCAAAGGGGGGGGGGGCTCATTTTGCCAATGCTCAACTGCCACAGGCAACAACGCTGAAACAAAGCAGTGTACTCAAAGGGGGGGGGGGCTCATTTTGCCAATGCTCAACTGCCACAGGCAACAACGCTGAAACAAAGCAAAGTGTACTCAAAGGGGGGGGGGGGCTCATTTTGCCAATGCTCAACTGCCACAGGCAACAACGCTGAAACAAAGCAAAGTGTACTCAAAGGGGGGGGCTCATTTTGCCAATGCTCAACTGCCACAGGCAACAACGCTGAAACAAAGCAGTGTACTCAAAGGGGGGGGGGGACTCATTTTGCCAATGCTCAACTGCCACAGGCAACAACGCTGAAACAAAGCAGTGTACTCAAAGGGGGGGGGGCTCATTTTGCCAATGCTCAACTGCCACAGGCAACAACGCTGAAACAAAGCAAAGTGTACTCAAAGGGGGGGGGGCTCATTTTGCCAACGCTCAACTGCCACAGGCAACAACGCTGAAACAAAGCAAAGCGTACTCAAAGGGGGGGGGCGCTCATTTTGCCAATGCTCAACTGCTGATATGATAAAAATCCTCGATGCAGTTGATCAAATACATTTCAAAACTGCACATTGTCCTTTGCCAGATTGAGTGGCGTTTATGAAATAAGGTGAATGTAACGTTAAACCTTCACTGATAGAAAAGTATTTTTCACATTTTTTTTCAAAATGGCGACCTAATTTAGTTTAAACTGTTGCTTATAATCAGTATTACTAATACAGCCAAAATTAAACCCCCACAAAATTATAAACACACACTTGAAATGTGACTATGTTGTTGTTGTTTTTTTATCTACAAATCTACGTACCAGAACAAGATGAAGGCATTCTCATCTGCGTCTTTCTCAAGGCCCGCACACAACACCTGGTCTGTCGTGTTCACGTCTAGGCAGGTGAACAGATTGTTTGTTTCATCTGAACCTGTAATGGTAACATTGACTATGGCAAAATACAGTATAACCAATCAGTCCTTTCTTGGTATTTTAGGGGAATGTGGCGAGTCCTTTCAAGAGGGGAAATTAACAGTAAAAGGAGAATTTTCGGGAATTTTATAAAATTATATTATTATACATTATAGACTATTATTATACATGTACTATGTAATGTAAACATACATAAATTGTTATGTAATACATTTATTAAATGCATCCATCAGGGTTTCTTGAAAAAAGTTATATTGTTCACGAAAATTCCTCCATCTTGTCCAATGTTTGTATTATTTTGGTCAAATTTTTTTGCTACATAAGGTAACTATTCTGAGGGGAATTTTTAGCTTAAAATAGGGGAAAGATATATACTTTTTCATTAAGGGAATGAATTAATAGCATTAAAAAGGCCTGAATCTGTAATTTTTGCATATTGAAATCTTGCTGATACAGGTATAGCAGCGATATGTGATATCATACTGGTACTGGTGTGTTGTCTAAGGAATAAAACACTATTTGCTATATAGATCACTAAAAAATTAATGATTTATATTTCGCTGGTAAATTTGGTCACTCTAGTTTTCAAATTGTTACCTGTGAATTTTTGTACTTCCTTTGATGGCTTTGATCTACAGTCCCAACATCTGCAAAAGAAATGAAATAAACACGGAAATCAAGTTAGTTTGTTTCTTCATTGTTTATTGGTATATTATCCTTTCTGTCTCATACAGTTATTATACAGTAACAGGGCTTTTTTTGGCCAATTTTTATAGCCGTTATTGGGTTATATTCCCAATGGCAAAAAGTATATCTTTTCCCAAAATCCAGTCCCAAAATCGATGGTTTGACTTTACACATTTGGAAATAAGAGGTGTTCAGTGTAGAAATAAAGACTGTTGAAGATGTACTGGTAATAACTTTGTACTGATTTGTTTTTGTTCAGAACATTCTATTTTATTTAAGCTATCCATAATTATTCAACTTTTATTAATCAAACAAATATAGTTTTCCCAGTTTTAGGTGAATTGACACTAAAATTTCCAATTTCATGGGTATAGGTCATATTCCCAAAATGGTGAAAAAAAACGGAGTAAATTCTGGTAAAAGTTCATTTGTCTCTTGGACAAGTTGAGCAATAAGGACAACTGATTGCCCCACCCCTGCACGTGTTGACATATTATAGGTACTGCAATGTAGATTTTTTTTATCAGAATACTATGCATTCCATAACAACCATGCATTCAAAGACAAGTTATTCTTAGAGCAAACCGTTCTATAGTTATTTTTCTATATCTAACAATGCTTCTGGCAACATTAAATACCAAACAGTTTTTCATCAGAATGTTAGAATCCTTGAAGAAATAATACACGAATAAAATAAGCAATGTTTAATAATATTTTCAGATTTCAATGAAACATTAATGATCTTTTAAGATATCAATAAAGCATCCATTTTTAGAGCTTAAATCAAATCATCAAAACATCAGTTTGGACCATTTGGTTTAAGTGATTATATGAATATGTGATCAAATGGTTACATTTCTTTAAGAGCAGACCAAAGTCATCTGTAACTAATAATGAATATTTTTTTCAGATTTCTTCAAAATTAAACGAGGCATAAGAAAAGGTTGTCCATTATAGCCTTATTCATAGTATACAAAATCCAGCCATTGAAATTCACTCGTACCTGATTGTTTTGTCAGAGGAGGAGGAGAAGATTAGGCGAGAGTCTGTGTGTCCCCAGCAAACACCTGTGATGACATCTGTGTGACCTGTCAAGTAAAGTAGACATGCAGAAATTATGTGCCATTGAAGTGTGTACGTACATGTATAATCATTCATATCAATTATTATTTTCAAAATAAGTCGATGAAAATGACAATATAACTGGAAAACAGACAGATAAACATAAACATGACAAAGTAAACACTAAAATATTGGATAAATCAACAAATATGAGCAGTCTTCAGAATTAGCACTCGCCTGCTTGCCTGTGGCGAGTAAAAATATTGTCGGGCACAAAACAAATTCTTAGTAGATCGCCCGCCTGGCAAGTAATCCAATCAAATTTACCCATTATGTAGAGAAACATAACAAGTTTTTCAGAGACTGTCAATATATGAAAACTGGATCAGGCAAAAGCATAATTAAGTAGAGAAACACATGAAAATCACACTTGTATCACAATTGTTATTTCAGGGCCTTCCCCAGGATGTTGATCAGGCGCCCCGGTCCCGAGAGGAGTGTGTTAGGGAGGGGTAACCCCTCCGTACGTGAAAAAAAAATTTGCGGCATGTGTCAAATTACATTATCTGGTGCGTTTTAGCTCTTAAAGTTTAGGCAAACGGCTTTTAATTTTTGGTAAACGTTTAAACAAAATGAAATAAAAGAAAGATCACCGTTAAGACGGTATACCTCGAGCCTTTTAGCAGCATCAGGCATCATTTTTGTTGCGAAACTGAAAGTAGCTAATTATTTTTCCGGATGTTTATGTCCAGTGCGCATCCCATTCGCACAGTGACGTCATGTTCAAACCAATTATTCTCGTCGTTCTCGGCATGCATGTACAACAAGACAGCTTATGTTAGGAAACTACAACAGTAACACTGGATAGGCTTTTCCAATTACGATTTCATATTAGCGTATTTTAGACTAATTTTCGCAGTTTATTTTTGTTTTGGTAGTTATTAAATTTAGCAAATAAATAAGTGTGGATATTATAAAATACGAAAGGCCGAGGGTTTGCTTTTTAGATTGATAATAAGCATTGACGTGAATATAAGGTTACTTGTGTACGGATACATGCGTCAATGATAACGTCATTCATAGCGAAGATAACCTGAGCGTTTCTATTGGCTTATATCGATTTTAATGCGTGATGAAACTCCACCTACAGGGGCGGGGCTTCACGGTGATTGATTGCGGCTTAGGAATAACTGCAAATTGTTAAAATTTTCAACGAAGTGACACTCGCTTTGATCATTCACCGACTTGGTTGAGTGGGTGTACAAGTAAAGTAAAAGTAAAGTGTTTGTTTATTATAGTGTCACCCCTCGCGATTAAGGGCAAGCCAGTTTTTGACTTATGAGACACCTTTACTGATGAACATTTACTCCCGATTCCTATCCTATATGCCGGGCGCTTGGCAGGAAGGCAATTGGTACCCCTTGATTTAACTAGCTGCTGGGTATGCAACCGGCCATATCAGAACTCGCCCTGTGTAGGACTCAAATCTTCGACCTCCCACTCCGTAGACGAATGCCCTAACCACTAGGCCACGGAGACGGTACATGTTTCTAGAGTGAAAAACGGCCTTTAAGACGCAAGAGATAAGCTTTCACAACAGGTACTGTCGGTCTACTGCAGTCAACACAGCTGATTAATTGATAAAATACAGGCGCCCCGGGCGATGTTTATAAGCGCAACACTTATTTTAGAAGCCCCGGGAATGTTCAAGTTAAAATTCAAGTGCCCCGGGACCGGGGCGCTAAAACGGCCTGGGGAAGTCCATGTTATTTCTAGATAATAAAATGATGAACCGTTGTTTGTTGTAGATTTTTAATATAAAAATGTTCAGGCTAGTAAAAAAGTTTTCAGACAAGTAAAAATTCTAATGGTACTGGCCCGAATGGCAAGTAATTTTTTAACGTTAATTTCAAAGACTGTATGAATGTAGACTTTTGCATTTGTTATCAGTGTTGTGTAACCTAAAACAACTGCCGAGTCAACATATATACATGTATTGGAAATTCTGGCTGTACAGTCAAAAACTAATTTGTTATTAAAAAGTAGCCAAGTATGTGTTTTACAACAATGATTCTGATTAACTTTTCTCCCATTTTAAATCAAAGTATATGGTTATTAACTTAATCGACTTGTTTTATTTTTTGTCAATCTATCTGTTGTCAGAACGTACATACACTCTTTAACATCAGCCAATTTCTCTGTTGTTGTTTTCTGTATTCTTGTGTCACCACACAGAATATATTGCAGAAAACGGTCTAAATAACTAAAGGCAACAGGATCTTGTTAACAGACTATTTTTAGAACCAGTGGAATTAAATATCTAATTCACAATAATTAACAGATATTCTCTATAGTTCAGATGTGTCCTGTCTAACACTAATAACAAATGTTTATTTTAATGATCCAGCAAGCAAAAGCACCAATTTCTCAGACTATAATGTGAAAGATACATAACAATCTACCTGTAATTGTTCCAACAGAGGCTAAGTTATTCCGGGACATCAGTCTTATCGAGAAGTTGCTGCTGGTAACAGCCAACACGTTGTCTCCCTTTGCTTCGCTTCCTCTGAATAGATACATATGAACAGAGATTGACTATCTAACAAAGATTGACTATCTAACAGAGATTGACTATCTAACAGAGATTGACTATCTAACAGAGATTGACTATCTAACAGAGATTGACTATCTAACAGAGATTGACTATCTAACAGAGATTGACTATCTAACAGAGATTGACTATCTAACAGAGATTGACTATCTAACAGAGATTGACTATCTAACAGAGATTGACTATCTAACAGAGATTGACTATCTAACAGAGATTGACTATCTAACAGAGATTGACTATCTAACAGAGATTGACTATCTAACAGAGATTGACTATATAACAGAGATTGACTATCTAACAGAGATTGACTATCTAACAGAGATTGACTATCTAACAGAGATTGACTATCTAACAGAGATTGACTATCTAACAGAGATTGACTATGTAACAGAGATTGACTATCTAACAGAGATTGACTATCTAACAGAGATTGACTATCTAACAGAGATTGACTATCTAACAGAGATTGACTATCTAACAGAGATTGACTATCTAACAAAGATTGACTATCTAACAAAGATTGACTATCTAACAGAGATTGACTATCTAACAGAGATTGACTATCTAACAGAGATTGACTATCTAACAAAGATTGATTATCTAACAAAGATTGACTATCTAACAGAGATTGACTATCTAAAAGAGATTGACTATCTAACAGAGATTGACTATCTAACAAAGATTGACTATCTAACAAAGATTGACTAACACAGATTGACTATCTAACAGAGATTGACTATCTAACAAAGATTGACTATCTAACAGAGATTGACTATCTAACAGAGATTGACTATCTAACAAAGATTGACTATCTAACAAAGATTCAAATCAATACAAAATCTCACCAAACACAGTTTAAGTATATTGGACTGCATGTAAAATGTTAAGCGCCCCCAATCAAAGAAACTGTAAGTTATGGTATGTCATTACCAAGAACGCCTGTCTCACGCAAACTAATTCGAAATGTTTGCTGATTACCGAAAAGGCACGTGTTTGCGAAAACTGCTCTTTTGACCATAAGTCAAAAAAAGGCAAAAAAACGTTTAGGGTAGGCGGAAAAAATAAGGGAGGTTCGGGTAAGCGGAAACCAACAATCTTTTTTTTAACACCTAACCTGTGTGCTGTTATGTCTAGAATGTAATCACTCTCCACAGCTTTCACAGACACTGCAGACTTTTCTGTCAGTGACAACTTCTGAATCATGTCCGTCACTGAGGCCATTGTTTGTCACTTTGATCCAGCTGGAACAAATATCCATAAAATAATTAATAGGCATATTCAATGACTTTATATTAATTTATTCAAAAAATAATTTATAAAATAAAACTATTTCATATTCAAGCAAATTACAGCAATGGAAAAGACATATGTCCGTAGTCCTATGGACACCCCCACATTCCGCTGGTTGTCACAAAACTCAGCTGATGTCGGGAAAAAATGCACAAAAATATCCAGGTGCACAAGTGCACATGCTGATGAGTATGTTTGCAACATTTCATCACTCTAGCAGTTATAGTTTTCGAGTTACACGCGACACAATTCCAAAAATGTCATTATTTGCTAAAAAAAAGGGCCGTAACTCCGCTGATGTCGGAAAAATATGCACCAAAATACCCAGGTGCAAAAGCCCCGATGCTGCTGAATATTTTTATAAAGCTTCATCACTTTTAGAGTTACGCACGGCACAAAAATCTGTCGGACAAACGGGTCGAATGGATGGGACGGACGGACGGGACAGATGGAGGAACATGAGCAAATCCACAGGTACTTGTAACAATGATTTTTTAATGTTCCATACGTATATACACCATTATAAGTGATAGTGTATATATGTATGGAACATTAAAAAATCATTGTTAAAAGTACCTTTGAGCACATCTACATGCCCCACTCGGGCTCTGAAAGTGGGTACATACAAAACATGGATAATTTTAGAAGCAGTACTTTCAGTATTTGAGCTCATACTTCATCAAACTATGAAGGTCACCTGAAGTTAATATCGTTGAAAGTGGATGCTAAAAACGACACCTTTACGGCTTTAGACGATCCGAAAAGATTGCTCATCCGAAACTGAAAGCAAGTGTTGTTCATAGTGAATTTGAATGACATTTTTTTCACAATGAATGCTTAAAAATAATGCTACACAATTGAGAATAAATATTATGATACTGTGCCGATTTTAGATTATATGTTATCGTAATATGTCCAGTTTAAAACCTTGAAATTAACTTTAAATGCTTACCGGGTCTAATTGCATCAACAACTTCTTACACTAACACCGATCGTCTGAGTCTACTAAGCGCTAATAAGAAACAGTGAACATTTTCAAGCTTCTATCAAATGTCATTAACCAAAACAAATCTATTTTCTGTTGTCAACTTGTAAAAATGGGAGGTCATGAAAGTAAAGAGAAAGAAGCCCAGATATTAGACATATTTAGTGAAGAAGAGAGGTCAAATGTTCATGCATTGTTTCTGCGCATTGTTGGAAATCAGCACTCGCTTACCGAACCATTTTTGAAGGTACTCACTGATTGTTCCATGGTCAGGTTAGCTAAACCAGACTCCAGAGATGTTAATTGTTATTTAACAAATCTTATCCAAAACACATAATCAACACCTGTTTAATCTGTTTCTAATTGACTATATGCTATGGAATTTATAACCATGCCTTCTTAGGCTTAGGTGAAACGCTGACAAACACCATGGCGTTGACATGACAGTATTCAAATGTTTTCACAAGACATCTCTGTCAAACAATTATGTCTGAGCTTTTAGATTGGCTGAACACATTGTCATTCAATGTTCATAAGATCAATTTTTAAGAGATGTTTAAAACATGTTTTTTGTATTTTCTTTTTCAGAAATATGTGACATCATGGCTTCTTCAAACGGAGCGGTTATGGCACACAATATGCGAATGTCAGGCCAATGCTGGACATGTGAAGGACAAGAGAGTGTCAGAACTTCGGTTTGGAGCATTTCTAGCCCAGTGCTTTAAGGGCACCTATGGGGAGAAGGCCAACATTCTCTCTTTGTTGAGTGGACAAGTTGGATCACAGGTGCATCTGTACCAGCTGTATCAGGTATTACATTAACAGGTTGTTTAAATAAAATCGACCCCATCTCAATCACAAATGAATGAGACAAAAAAAAAATTGGATTAACTGAAAATGGAGAAAAATAAAACACATCATACGTTTGCACGTCTTTTATAAATGATGTACCGTAATTACTCTATATCTTGGGACACTCTAAATGTTTGGACACCCTTTAAATCTGATAAAATTAATATTTTTCGTGACTCTTAATTTTGGGACACTTTGAAAATTTGAATATTTCCTGTTTATAAATTTTGGGACACTGTTTTTCAAAGTGGCAATTGAGTGTCAATTTTTGTTCAGTCAGCAATTTAAAGTCACCATCTAACTGTTATTTACGGGCACCGATAAATTGCAATGTATTAGTTGGCAAACTGTCAAAGTTGTAAATGCACATGTGGATATACCATATATTCGTGTTTTACGGCAGCTGACCCCATCAATGTGGCCCCTTTTCGGCATGTCATAAATTACTCCCTGGGTTAAAACTCTATTATAGTAACCACTGTGATTTGCTTGTTTTATAGGGATTAATATACACACCCATTACGCAATCGAATCTTATTATTTTTACTTCAATTGGAGATTCTAAATATTGGGACACATTCAGAGAAATTATTTTTCTGCTTCTCAAAATTGGGCCAGCAAAAAATATAATTATTTGTAAGTGTCCCAACATATAGAGTAATTAAGGTACCGTAATTACCCTAAGTATTGGGACACCCTAAATATTGGGGAACCCCTAATTTTTTTAAATAATTATTTTTCGCGCCCTTTTATATTGGGACACATTTGAAAGTTGAATTATTTCCTGTCCCGAAATGTTGAGACACCAAAATAACACCTTATTTTGCTACTGTATAAACATTCAATACCCTGCCACTACGCAGGTTGCATAGTGACTTGTGACACAGTATATTGCGTTTGCTTATCTATACACCATAATATACACCATCAGGGGTATGTTTGCATGTAGTTGACACATGGTGCAAACTGTGAAGTCTACTGGGGCATGGCATTCTCAGTAAGCTTCTCAATTCATTATCATTAACTCCCCAGCAAAAAATAATTGATCTTATAAACATCAGTCACCTAAACATATTCTTTCTAATTATTTATAACAAAATATTCAATATGTTTTAGTAAGCGATTATTATCCTGAAGAAATAAAAATAATCAATTGGTTCAATACATTGTTAATGCAGAATGGATTTATCATATATTGGCCTAGCTTTTGGGACACAATTTTGAGAATTATTTTTGTATGTCCCTTAAAATTGGGACAATACAAATTTTAATTATTTTTAAGTGTCCCAATACTTAGGGTAAATACGGTACTTATACTTATTAATGTCTCTTCATATATATATGTTTTTAATTGAAGGAGTTATTATGGTAATTTTATTATTTAAAAATATTTGGTTAGTAAAACATTTTTTGATAAAGAGGTATTTTTTGATAGGACAAAAATATACTAGTATACCGGTAATAATTGACATTTTCAAGAATCTTTTTCTTCCTTTGTAGGATTTGCTTTGCTTTAGGTCATAAGAAAGGGTTTCGACTTTTTGACATTGAATTTTGACAGATGTTGAGTGTCACATTATAATCTTGAATTGTCATTGCATGCCTCTCAGCAATTTCCTATTTCACTCTTTGTTTAAAATTGGTAGAGTTTAAATTGAACTTGTAATAGCTATCCATAAAATTGTTGTGACAATTTTCACATTTTCTAGCTTTAATTATATTTCTGTATTATATTACCACATGTGCATTAATAGCCCCTAAACAACATAATATTGTTGGATGTCATTTAAAAACAAGTTGCTTATTAATAAAAACAAAGAACTGTAGGTTATAATGAAAACATTTTATTTAAGGTTTTGTGTTATCTATAATATTATGGTTTTATCTTAAACATTGTTTGACGACATTTTAGCATGTGTATGTGCATCATTTAAGGTATGGTTTTGATCTTTTACAGTGCATGATAAATGTACTTTCAGACAGTGAGTAGCTTTATCCAAAGCTATCTGGACATAACTTCAAATGAACACCCGTCGTGGAAATGCAACAGCAGTGCGGAGGACATCAGTCGAATGTCGCTGAACATCCTGGCACTTGACAGCATTCCAGGAGCCGACGATACCAGTCAGTATCGAGACTGTTATGAGGTGGAAAACTGGATAGCAAGGGCACCCATGTTTCTACCCATGTTTGACAGAGTCTTCCATAAGATCTTCCCAGTTTTGGCAGTATGTTGATTTTAATTGCTGTACAAACAGAAATAAAATAAAACTTGCACAACTTACGTAAATATATTTTTAGCTATTAAAAGTAATATTTTTGCATGCATAGTCTTTGGGATCTGTGAATATAAATAGTGCAGATTCTCATCAAAATTATGGTCTATAATTTCCACTTAAATTTAAAAAAAATAATATCCTTAGTAGCTTGATATATATTCGTCATGACAAATGGTTGTCGATATATTATAATAATTTCAACAATCAGGCTGTTATGACATCAATGATTTAATTAATAATATATTAAAACCTGTGTTATTTTTAATGTGAAGGAGTGTATTAGGCATTACAAAAAATATAGTATTAGCACAGGCTGATCCGGGATGACACTTTACGCACATGCATTAAGCCTGGTTTTCTCACGATACGCCTCATACATATTTCAGAAGCATAACCAGCATACGATGTTACAGTCCTTCATGCCGGTGGTGACGAACGTAGACTGGTCTAAAACCTCCACAATACTCGACACGTTATCAATTAGTTTCATAAATCAGCACATTCCACGAGAGCAGCAGACAACATGGCGTCTTCTTTATAGTAATCACATTCATGGTGACAGTTTTTCGCAGTTGACAAGGTTTATTATGGGAAAGGGACCCAATGTAATGATTGTGCACGATAATGAAGGACATATGTTCGGGTGCTATGTTTCGAGGAGCTGGGAAATAAAACCAACGTTTTATGGTATGTATCAAATGTTTAAACAACTGCGGTCCTATGTTTTTGTGCGAAATTTATGAAAAATACCCTTAAAATGACTTGTTCACAGAATTTTCTTTTTTTTTCATATTTGCTAAAGCATTTGAACTAAAGAAAAAACTCAAATATTATAACAAGAAAAGCATCAAATAAGAAAAAAAAGTGCACCGCTGGGGATCAAATCTATGCCCTCCGGATCAAAAGTCTGACGCCCAAACCACTCGGCCAATCTGATTTATTTACATGCTCGTGTAATATTTACTTATGTAAATGATTCACGTGTTTTGAACAATTTAAGTGAAAACACTTTATAATTTTATCCATATCAGCTGATCATTACTCATCAACGAAACGTTATTTCTGATGTATTGCTACATCAGTAATGCTATTTTGCTCCTTAATATACAAATGACTTTCATGTTTGGAATCTGTTACAAATTTGTTTGGAAATTGTCAATCTATGAACAGGTGCCTATAATACCAACCATTGGATTTCAAAAAATCTTTTATCAAGTTAGTTTTTATTTAGTAGTCAATTCTAAGAAAATGAGGACAACATTTCCTCCACACAGTTTTTGTGGGGATTTTTGGTAAACAAACAAGTCACATTGAAAAATAGCTATAATTATTAGTCCATTTTCTCATTAGCAAAATAACTGGTATATTATAACAACTTGAATCATTTTAAAGCTGCTATTTAAATTTGTGTTGAAATTGCAACTGGGAGGTTGATTAATATAAATTCTTTCCACTTAAAGTGCAAATACACCTGCTTCACTATCAAGGATTGATTTTGAAGCATTCTTATCATTTCATATTAAAGTGTTTTCTATTTCTTCCAGGGGACGCTGATTGTTTTCTGTTCACACTAAAGCCCCACTACGGTGTGTACAATCCCACAGGCTATAACCAGAACTTTATGTATCTTAACCAAGGTCAAGAAACATTACCAAATGGGCTGGTGAGAAATACTTGATGTTTAACGTTATTAAAAAAATATTATTACAAATTGTCTTTACTAGGAACTTTTTCTTTATTGCTTATTCTGTCTTAGTCTCACAACTTAGGAAAATAATATTTAAAAAATATTTTCTTGAAAAATACTCTTGTCAGTGTTATTTCCTGAGGAAATAATCTGTCAATGTTATTTCCTGGGAAAATACCCTTGTCAGTCGTATTTCCTGTGGAAATAATCTATCATTATTTCCTGGGCAAATATTCTATCAAGGTTATTTCATGTGAAGTACTTCAAGGTTATTTCCTGGGGCAATATTCTATTAAGGTTATTTCATGGGTAAATACTTTTTCAAGGTTATTTCCTGGGGCAATATTCTGTCAAGGTTATTTCATTGGTAAATATTTTGTCCAGGTTATTTCCTGGGTAAATAGTCTGTCAATGTTGTTTCCTGGGGCAATATTCTGTCAACGTTATTTCATGGGTAAATATTCTGTCAAGGTTATTTCCTGGGTAAATACTCTGTCACGGTTATTTCCTGTAGCAATATTCTATCGAGGTTATTTTGTAAGACACAACAACAATAATAGGTATGAATCCTACCTCAGTATTTAAGTGGATTTTAAACCAAAGCATTCTTCCAATTCAATTGCTTACACATAAAAAGTATATTATACAATTATTAACTGCCCCACAAGGTTACTTTTTTACCTTAATAAGAAATGAGAGATGAAGTGTCAGGCAAGGCAGGGTTTGGATGTTAACTAACGCCATGTTCACATTTTGTTCAGGGTTTAGGGGGTCAGCTGCAGTATTTTGGTTTGTGGATCGACTACACGTTTAACAGTGGACATAGCAAGGCCAAGCCTAAGTGTACAACATACGGGAGCCCACAACTTTCAAGCCATCCGGAATTCACGGTAGAGCGGCTTGAAGTTTGGGCGGTTGGTCCTGAGAAAAAGAAAAGCGATTCAGACGATGAGGAGGTAGCTTGTTAAATGTTTGTTTTTAAATGTGAAGTTTACAAAATGGGAGTAATAGTTGCACTAACTTTTTAACTCTCTTCCCCCCAAAAATTCTTGCTTGCAGCACTCTCTGATGTGCCATGCTTAACTGCTTCACATACTCCCGCATTGGGCTACACATACTGTTGATAATAACAAATGCAGTGCATCGTGAGAAAACCGGTCTTGTTTAAACACCAATAATTATAAGTGTTTAAACCTCACTCTTTTAAAACACCTTTTGCTCAATACAAATATCTTTCATTCATGTTCCTTGTACACCTATGTATTTTCAGGACGCCAAGATGAGCATATTGGACAAGGATCTAGCCGCCAAAGCGATCCTCGAGCTGGCGGGAAAGAAGCAGCATTCCGAGGGAATCCGGGATCTGACGGAAGACGAGCCAGAAATGAGTGCCGAGATGAAACGCAAAATGAACACTATTCCAAAGCTTCTGTGATTCTGTGACATTGTATGATACAATCTCTTGCACATCAGCTACATTCCATTCACCTCTGTAGTTAGCTTGGAAAGTAGTCCCGGTCAACTCACGTGGCTTTAGTCACATGATCAAAACATTCAAAACGCACAAACCATCCACTGTCCATTTTGTTTACATCTGCAAACTGATTCCATCTGCGTAAATGTGCAAGAAAATAGTTCCATTAATTTGAATCAAAATTATTAATTTTTCCCTGTTTATGATAATTTAATAACCATTTATTCTTTATTTCTATTCTAAAAATCAACTTTAATATGCGATAATACATTTTTTCCGTTTTGACAAGAAACTAGTCATTGAGCGCGTTGCAGAGGTGTATGGTAAGAGCCACAAACGACAACTCTGCTAGGAGATTGTGTATGATACTGCTTTATTGGACATCGGTGGTGGATAGTGAAAAATGAAACCAAAGCTTTTATGTCCACCTTTGATTTGACAGAGCTTTTAGGCTTTGAGGCTGCATAAGGCCCCAAAAAATAATTCTGTGTTTCGGGCAACCCGACCATACCTAGCAAAAACCCCTGACCGTAACGTTTTTAGCGACCATTGTTTTCCGTGAAATCAGTATTTATCAGATTTTAGATAATTTTCAATGTTTTTTTACCGAAATGTGTCCTTTAAAAAGTTAAAAATAAACTAAAGCCCGACCCTACCTAACTTTTTCGAGACCATTGCCCAAACCACACAATTTTTTTGGCCTGAGTGATATTGAATCTCTTCAAGGTCTGTAGAATTGTTCTAAAATGGCACACACACACACACACACACACATTCTTCTATAGACAAAGAACAAAACTTTCTGTTGTTAACTTCAACAGACAACTCGAAGAAAGACACTATAAAACTTTAGAGTGTATTTTGTGATTAAAATATCTAGTCATTCTTACTGTGGTTTGAACATTATTTAATTATGCATTATTATACATGCACGGAAATTTTAAATGGTTCAAATGAATGTACAACGGGTATATTTTCAGAATGATTATAAATGCGGGCAAATACAAAAAAGTCAACTAGTAAAATATACAGTACATGGATATTTGTTGATATCAAGCAAGCGTTAACTGTGTAAACCAGCATGAAAAATGTCTGTATAAAATGGTTGTGATGCCTGATTATAGTGTCGTCTGATCATGATACAATGTGAAATACCGACCCATTCTTAGACTTAATACTTAAGAATAAAGAATGGTCTTATAACTGTTCGGTTCTAAAAAGGCTATTATTTGGAATCCTACGTGGTACGTACATGAGCAAATTTTGTACCGGGCGTATTTGCTAACGCACAGGTCTAACTTCTTGAGTCTAAGTCTATTCTTTATTCTTCATTCTAAGAATGATTTGGTGAATACAGGTTCTGAATAAAAAATGAGTGGGGGGGGGGGTAAATTTGTCATACTTGTATCCATATTAATATATATTATTCACTTGTATTTTGTTTAATTATTATCTCCACCCATAGAGAACATAGAGTTTGTGTTTTTGTTACCGTTGGTTCTTTGTTTATCTGTTTGTCTGTTCACTGTGTCATTTAGTTAATAGCAACTTTATGCAATAAGTTATGAACGGCTTGGCAAGAAATTTTCTGGGAAGGGCCAATGAACAAATTATTAGATTTTGGTGTTGATCCGGATCACTGTCCGGATACAGGAATATATTATAGGATTCTTTATATTTGACTGATAGGGCAACAGAGGTAACCTGTCTCTGGCTAATTCAATTGTAAAGTAGGTAGGAAAAGATCCAGAGCAAAATTGCAGGGTGCCGCACCCTGCTCCGTTTTGGTCCCCTCCCCCCCTTCCTGCTCCCTTTGGACTGGTCAACACAGAAATGTTGAATAACTTTTAAAATTTAATATACATGTATTTTTGCAAGTATTCAATGACAAATGAATAGACTATGCTTAAAACTACAAGCATTAGACTAATAAATACCATGGATTTTTAAGAGCAAATTATTAGAAAATGTCAGCAGATTGGTCCGAAATGTCCACCCTGCAGCACCCTGTACCTTTTATAATCCTAGATCTTTTCCAAGTAGGGTTACTTTGATGGGGGAGGTCAGCGCTCTCTGCTTGCTTTCTAGTTTACATGCTTTAAGGAGATAAACATGGTTTTCTCAATATTCCTGTATATTGAGCATTGAAAAAAAAAGGAATATGGAACCCCAAATTCATCTACAGTGGTACATGTATATTTCTGATGAAATTTATATATGTGTATATCAATATATGATTATTTTTATAATATGACATTTAACAATGCTCTACATGTATGTGAGGTATTATTGTGGGAATTCTTGATTTATATGTTTTTATTGTGTATGTTAATGTTGTTTTATAAAAGGCCTTTAACATGTTTTTATGAATACTCCAGACATGTTTGTGATTCTAATACATCTTGAATTCTTGTTTTTACAATATATATATATATATATATAAGCCCTTAAAGAACAATAAATTATGTACAAACACAATTTCAATGTGTTTTGCTTATGTTGAAGTTCTAGTGTAAACAAACGTGTGTGTGCAAATATCACTGAATGTTACTTCAAATACAAATATAACATATTCAATTTGGCATTACTAACATCAAACCTACTAAATTTCAGAGGTTCATTGTATTGTGAAGAATTACAAATATATTTGTTTGGGCCAATTTTCATGAAACATTTTTAGCTCAAGTCATACTCTATAACTGAAAAGTTCTTCTAAATAAAAATTTCAAATCCTTTATTGTGTAAAACACTGATGTTTCAAAGAACATGTACTATTTAAAAATAATTGAATGTTATTACAATGTATTAAATGTCAAAGTTTAACTCAAGAACAGTTCTAGTAAATGTTCAAAGAGACATATCTTTATCTTCACTAACTTGCAACAAAATAAATATCTTATCAACATTTCTACAATGACTTATGGTATGACAAGTTGTATTAAATTTCATTTATTGTTATTATGAAGCATACATACTAGAAGGAGTTATTTTAAATTTCAATGGTTAATTGTTATTATGGAAACATTAATGTATGAACAGCTGTTGTTTTTTTCAAAAGTACTACATTACCTGTATCTACCTAAGAAATTTCTTAAATATTAGCCCAAACACTTTTAGATGAGGGGTCATATCTACAAAGCTCTTGATAAAAATCTAATGTTATATTTAATTGAACATTTCAAATAAATTTTTCCCTTAGAAAATCTGTATTTTATTTTTGAAATATGATTAAATAAGAAGCGTCTGTTGATTCGTTACCATAATAAAACGATGCATTTAAGACAACATACTCTTTAAATGATCCAGCCGTATCCTAAAGAAGTTTTATGATTTTAATTTAATTGAGTTATCACTAAGTACCTTTGATGATATGGTCCCAGGGCCCACAGCCATAAATCTAAGGAAATCTGAAATAAGTTATATTTAAGTAAAATTTTTAAATAGAATGTGCTATGTGAAAATCAATATATTATATTTGTACAACGCTAAAATAAGAGTCATTCGGTTGAGAATAAAACTGTTAACTGCAAAATAAACTTTAAACAAAACAGTCATATTCTTTTTGGAATTTTATGATTTGAAGAATTTTATTATGTTATTTTTACGAAGGAGCTTTATGGATAATGGCCATGTACATATTTTATATCCTGATAGCCAATATTTCATTTTCAGAATTTGACCTTGAAATGACCTTGACATTGACCTTTAATGACCTTGATCATAACCTTTTTTGAAAGTCTCTAGGTGTACATTTATTCTGATAAACATTGAAAATCAAACTATTGGCATTAAATAATTACAATAAGAGAAGGTATTACTTTAATAACTAGCACTTCTTTTGGATGCCATCTTGGTCTCCATGGTAACCTGCAGTATGCAAGTTGTCCACCATAGCTAAAATTGAACTTTGCGCTCTCCTCTACACGAATATGCAAAGAAAGTGCCTGAATAAAAAATGCACACAAATTCTTCCAGTGACTGTATTGCCTTCATGTGCCAACGACTGCGCTAGCCGGACACCGCCCTGCTACAATTTTACTAAAGCAGAGTTATAAAGACGCTTTTTCTTTGGGGTCAGCTGCAAACACATGCCCCGTGTGCCCCCCCCCCACCCCAACTCACCGCCGTGAATCTGTCAAGGTTTAGACATTTAAGCATAACACATGATTACATGCTCCCGCCCCCTCTTTTGAAACAATGCCACGATCAGGCGTTGGTCTTGAATTAGCGATAATGATCTATTTATGGGCACCACATATTTTGTACAATTTTCCTTTTCCTTTCAAATATCATGTTGTATATCAGCTTTGGGGTCAGCTTAGGCCCCGTCCCCCCCCCCCTCCCCCTCCCACACGTAAACCCGGTCCTGAATAACTTCGCATGACTTGGTGATGTGTAACCAATTTAACTTTCAGTGTATGCTAACCTAAGTGGCCCACGAAATGTCGCAATGCTTATAATAAATATTTACATTAAACTCTTTAGTATAACTGAGAAGAGCAACGCCACAGGTAAATGGATAATAATGGTTTAATTTTTTCATATTTAATAGCATATCATATTTGCAATTTAAATCTTGATTATATAGAAATCATATGTTTTCGCGAGATAGTTATATAACCTTCGTGATAAATTGTTTTGACATTCGTCCGCTGATGTTCTTGGCAATAAAATGTGTTTAGTGTAGTATACAGTTTACTCACTTATTGTAAGTTACTATGTTGTGTCACGATTTAGGGCTTATATATCATCCCCTAAGAATAATTCTTTTAAATCATGCAGTTTTCCCTTAAAACGATCTTACTCCAGGATTTTTCATTCCCCTGCTATGGAATTTTTCCCCGAAATGCCAAAAATAATGCTATTTTGCCCAAAAATGAGAGCAACAGGCCTCATCCCCAAGAGGTGCAAAAAGCCCAGATTTAAATTATTGAAACTTGTTACATGTACATTCCTATTTCAGACATTGAATAAAACATGCAAATATCTATTTCAGACATAGGATAAAAGATGTAAATTTTCTATTTCAGACTCTATTTCTATTTCAGACTCTACCATGGAGACCGTGTCAAGACTATGGAACCATCCGACCATTCGCTCAATTCCTTCAAAAATCAAAACTCTCTTCACGAGACGATACCTCCTCTACACCAACACCGCCATCTCGGTGGTAATGTCGTGTACAGGGGACGCACTTCAGCAGCATTATGAAAATCTCAAAGGGAATACAACTGGCTGGGACTGGCAGAGGACACACGATGTTGGATTTTCTGGGTTCGTGATAGCACCGTTCTGTCATTTCTGGTACCTCATGTTAGATCGCTGGTTTCCAGGTCGTTCTTCCAGCATTGTGATGAAGAAGGTGGTAGTTGATCAGTTTGTGTGCTCACCAATAGTGATATCATCATTCCTAGTCCTCACTTCTTTCTTGGAAGGGAAAACAGGGCCTCAGATAAAGTATGAATTGGTTGAAAAAGGAAAGACACTTTACACAGCCGAATGGATAGTATGGCCACCTGCTCAAATCATAAATTTCTATTTTCTACCTACACGGTACAGAGTGTTGTTTGATAATTCAGTGTCGTTTGGTTTTGACTGGTATTTCTCACGGGTGAAATATGGTCAGTCGAAAAAAGGTGTTTCAACTGTGGATAGCGATGATAACATGGTCTCTGAGGAAAAATTGACACAGGTGACAAAATCAAGGTTTCAATCGGCTGGAAGCCATGTGCCTTTCTTGCATATGCAGGCAGCAGATATTGTGCAATTAAAGCAAGACATTTTCCATATAAATTCGGAGCGTTGGCGCCAACGATGGCGTGAAAATACTTGTCATCAGTGTGGTACTGTTGATTTCGAAGTTGACCGCGAAACGTTTGAAGATGATATTAGACTGGTTTATTTTATATTCTTGATGGCTTTTGAGGAACTTGATAGAAACAGAAGAAGGAAAGGTGAAAAACAAACGCCAGTCAAGGACTTGAATGATTGAAGACATACTCTGGTATCACTACTGTAAAAGTAGAAAAAGCCTTTTAAAGAACTTGCAGAAAGTGTGATATTTAATAAATCATAAAGAACAAACCACTACCGGTAGCATAGATTGCATTATGTTGTGACTTGCATTATTACATGTCCATTGACACTGTTTTCTTGTAAGTTTGTAATATCTGTGAGAACTGTTTGACTGCTTTATACTTGAATCTGTCATATCTCTGAAATAATATTTATGAGAAGAGATTGTTGTAAAATGCTATAATTAAATGACAAGGTCACTAGTCTTAATAAAAAGGGTTTCATTTGAATCCACTAAATCACTCTGTTTTCTGTATATCAACATTTGTTTAGATAAGTTGGCAACATAGGGGCAAGCCACAACTTTTTAAGTTAAAATGAAACATGGTTACAATGCAGGCCATATTACCTTTTGTTTTCTCGTTTATGAATAATATTTATTCACGAATAGTTCAATGATTTTGTATTTAATATATACGTAATAAATTGGTTCTTTTAGTCTTTATCCTGTCTTGTGTTAATTGTTGCACGACATACAATTTAGTGAGCGTTTTATTTCAGCATACAGACAGACAGACAGACAATAGTTTATTTACGTCTCACTTTCGTACATAAAACAAATACACAGTATACAATTATGACATATATGTATAAAATCACCCAGAAGAGAGTTAAGAGAGACAAACATTCTAAAAAACTTTTTAAGGTACATGATATACCTTGGGTATTCGAACAATCTTATGAAAGAGAAGAGAATATACATGCAAGCATTTGTATCTCTTGAATAGTAGAGAAATGTTTCTTGCAGTCAGTTCCTGAATAATACTGCAGATGTAATGTATTTGTATCTCTTCAATAGTAGAGAAATGTTTCTTGCAGTCAGTTCCTGAACAATACTGCAGATGTAATGTAGGTGTCATTTCATTATGTAGATGTCACTGTCATAATGTTGGTGTCACTTTCAAAATGTAGGTGTCCCTTTTATGATGTAGGTGTCACATTCATAGTGGTGTCAATTTTGTGATGTAGGTGTCACTTTCATAATGAAGGTGTCAATTTCATAATGTATGTGTCACTTTCATAATGTAGGTTGCACTTTCCTTATGGAGATGTCATGTTTAATTATGTAGTAGTCACTTTCATAATGTAGGTATCACTTCCATAATGTAGGTCTCACTTTCGAAATGTAGGTGTCACTTTCATGATGCATGTGTCAATTTCATTATGTAGGTGTCACTTTCATAATACATTTTTATAATGTAGGTGTCACTTCTGATGTAGGTGTCACTTCAATAATATAGGTGTCACTTTCATAATGTAGGTGTCACTTTTGTTATATAGGTGGCACTTTCGTAATATAGGCGTCTCTTTCATTATGTAGATGACACTTCCATAATGTAGGTGTCATTTCCATTGAGGTGTCACTTCCATGATTTCGGTGTCACTTTTATAATGAAGGTGTGACTTTCAAAATGTAGGTGTCACTTTCATAATGTAGATGTCACTTTCATGATGCATGTGTCAATTTCAGAATGTAGGTGTCACTTTCATAATGTAGGTGTCACTTTCATAATGTAGATGTCACTTTCATGATGCATGTGTCAATTTCAGAATGTAGGTGTCACTTTCATAATGAAGGTGTCACTCATAATCTAGATGTCACTTTCATGATGCATGTGTCAATTTCAGAATGTAGGTGTCACTTTCGTAATGTAGGTGTCAATTTCAGAATGTAGGTATAACTTTCATAATGTAGGTGTCACTTTCATAATGTAGGTGTCACTTTCATGATGTATGTGTCAATTTAATAATGAAGGTGTCACGTTAATGATGTATGTGTCACTTTCTTTATGTAACTGTCACTTTCATAATGTAGGTGTCAATTTCATAATGTAGGTGTCGCTTTCATAATATTGTAGGCGTCACTTTCATAATATTGTAGGTGTCACTTTCATAATATTGTAGGTGTCACTTTCGTAATGAAGGTGTCAATTTCATAATGTAGGTGTCACTTTCAGAATGTTGGTGTCACTTTCATAATGAATGTGTCACTCATAATCTAGATGTCACTTTCATGATGCATGTGTCAATTTCAGAATGTAGGTGTCACTTTCGTAATGTAGGTGTCATTTTCATAATGTAGGTGTCAATTTCAGAATGTAGGTGTCACTTTCATAATGTATGTGTCAATTTCAGAATGTACGTGTCACTTTCATAATGTAGGTGTCACTTTCAGAATGTAGGTGTCACTTTCATAATGAAGGTGTCACTTTCATAATCTAGATGTCACTGTCGTGATGTATGTGTCAATTTCAGAATGAAGGTGTCACTTTCATAATGTAGGTGTCATTTTCTTAATGTAGGTGTCAATTTCAGAATGTAGGTGTCATTTTCATAATGTAGGTGTCACTTTCATAATGTATGTGTCACTTTCATGATGTATCTGTCAATTTCATAATGTAGGTGTCACTTTCATAATATTGTAGGTGTCACTTTCATAATATTGTAGGTGTCACTTTCGTAATGAAGGTGTCGATTTCATAATGTAGGTGTCACTTTCAGAATATAGGTGTCACTTTCATAATGTAGGTGTCACTTTCATAATTTAGGTGTCACTTTCATATTGTAGGTGTCAATTTTATGATGTATGTGTCAATTTCATAATGAAGGTGTCATGTAAATGATGTATGTGTCACTTTCTTATGTAGGTGTCACTTTCATAATGTAGGTGTCAATTTCATAATGTAGGTGTCACTTTCATAATATTGTAGGTGTCACTTTCATAATATTGTAGGTGTCACTTTCATAATGTAGGTGTCATTTTTAAGATGTGGATGTCACTTTCATAATGGTGTTCTTTTTATAATGTAGGTGTCACTGTTATACTGTAAATGTCACTTTAGCGATGTAGGTGTCATTTCACAATGTAGGTGTCACTTTCATAATGTAGGTGTCACTTTCATGATGTATGTGTCAATTTCATAATGTAGGTGTCACTTTCATAATGTATGTGTCACTTTCATGATGTAGGTGCCACTTTCATAATGTAGGTGTCACTGTTATACTGTAAATGTCACTTTAGTGATGTAGGTGTCATTTCACAATGTAGGTGTCACTTTCATAATGTAGGTGTCACTTTCATGATGTATGTGTCACTTTCATGATGTAGGTGCCACTTTCATAATGTAGGTGTCACTTTCATAATGTAGGTGTCACTTTCATGATGTATGTATCACTTTAATGATGAAGATGTCATTTCACAATGTAGGTGTCACTTTCATAATGTAGGTGCCACTTTCATGATGCATGTGCCACTTTCATAATGTAGGTGTCACTTTCATAATGTAGGTGTCACTTTCATAATGTATATATCACTTTAATGATGAATATGTCATTTCATAATGTAGGTGCCAATTTCATAATGTAGGTGTCACTTTCATGATATATGTGCCACTTTCATAATGTAGGTGTCGCTGTTATAATGTAGGTGCCACTTTCATGATGTAGGTGCCACTTTCATGATTTAGGTGCCACTTTCATAATGTAGGTGCCACTTTCATTTATGTATGTGTCACTTTATGTAGGTGTCACTTCACCAGAATAAAACTGTTAACTGCAAAATAAACTTTAAACAAAGCAGTGTGTTTTTCATTTGTTATTCACCATTGGCGTGGTGTGAAACGAGCGTGGAACGACTGCGCTAGCCGGACTGCACCCTGCTACAGTTTTACTAAAGCAGAGTTATAAACACACGATTTCTTTGGGGTCAGCTGCAAACACCCCCCCCCTCCACAACTCACCGCCGTGGATCTGTCAAGGTTTAGACATTTAAGCATAACACACTATTACATGCTCGCGCTCCCTGTTTTGAAACAATGCCTCGATCAGGCATCGGTCTTGGATTAGCAATAATGATCTATTTAAGGGCACCAAATATTGTGTACAATGTGCTTTTTCCTTTTCAAATATCATGTTGTATATCAGCTTTGGAGTCAGCTACGGGCCCCCCCCCCCCCCCAATCCCCCTCCCCACGTAAATCCGGTCCTGAATAACTTCGCATTAGTTAGTGATGTGTAACAGTATAACTTTCAGTGTATGCTAACCTAAGTGGCTGACGAAATGTCGCAATGCTTATAATAAATATTTCTATTAAACTCTTACAGGACAACTGAGAAGAGCAGTACAGGTAAATTGATAATAATGGTACAATTGATCATATTTAATAGCATATCATATTTGCAATTTAACGCTGATTACATAGAAATCATATGTTTTCGCGAGGTAGTTATATAACCTCTGCGTAAATACTAAATTGTTGTGACATTCGTCCGCTGATGCTCTTGGCATTAAAATGTGTTTAGTTTAGTAAACAGTTTACTCACTTATAGTAAGTTACTATGTTGTTACACGATTTAGGGCTTATATATCATCCCCTCTGAAAAATTCTTTTAAATCATAGTTTTCCCATAAAACGATCTTACTCAAGGATTTTTCGGGAACGACTCTTCCATTGACCGCATTGTCGAGATAGTTACTGTGGCCATAAAAGTTACTTTCAGGGGTATCGAGTCAGGACAGCCCATATCCATGACGGCCCTAGTCGTTGACAGCCCAGACCATGATGGCCCAAGTTATCTATGATCAGTGTTTGTTCTATGTTCCGTTACTAATAGTCATTAATATTTCAATAAAGCACAACATAATATATTATATCTCTTTTTATTTTTTATTTTTTCATAATTCATGTCATACATATACAGGACTTGACAGTCATAAAGCATAATTAACCAGTATATACATGCAAAAGCAAAAAACACAATATCTTCGCCCGCACGGATAGCATTTCTGTATTCTGCTTGAGTGATTCCTGCAAACATCATCATCATTATCATCAAAATCATCGTGAACACCATATTCAATCTCATTAAAACTCAATTTAATCATTAATATATATCAATTTAATATATAAATACATTTTTAAGGATCATCATCGTCATCATCATCATCTTTTTTTCCAAGCAACACATAATAATTGGTAATAAAAATATATATTCATTAAAACTAGTACAGATAATAAACTAAAAATAATAGTAAGAATACTGATCTCTTACCATGAAACAATTAATCATTGGTAATAAAAATAATAATATATTTAAACCTATTATTACAAACTCACTAGTTCCACACGTCCTGTGAGTCCATCCGTTGCAGCCGTCGCACATAATGGCCTGCTGGGTCTGTCGCACAAGTCCACTAGTACACACTGTATTATTTTTTGCTTTATATCTACACTGTTAAATATAAAACACTATATATCACAATAACACGCAAAATCGACAATTCGGACGTTGAGAGCGTCAAAGTTGAACGTTAGAGATTAAAATAATTTGACAGAATCTGAGGTTTATATGAAAATTTGTTTATTTGATGTACCAAACTGTGAATAAGTTTTAATTTGGTACAGCGCTAGACTGTCAATCCGGGGATCGTGTGTTCGAACCCCAGCCCGGCCACATAACTTGTGTGGGGATTGGTTATGAAATTATTTCTACGGCCATTCTCCCCCTACCTCTGATTCAAGTAGGGCAGTTGTCAGTTAATGGCATAGGTATGTGCACTTAGTACTGGTAAACCGCTTAGATCGGCTAAGCTTGCCCAGGAAATGTGTGAGTAGGTTAACTGACCGCCGTGATATGACTGAAATACTGTTAAAAAACGTTGAAAACCCCAACTAAACAAACAAACTGTTAATTAATTGTCTCACTATCTCATCATCTCAATTTTAATTACGCAATTAAGAAGATTAGACTTGTGACAGGACATCAATTACCACTAGCATACATTAAAAAAAAAATTTTTTTATTTGGATTGAGAAAAAAAAGAATTTATACAAACTTTGTACTTTCTTTAGTGTTCCTTTTGATCTGTAATAATTGGCCGTCATGGGCTGGGACGTCGACGACAAGGGCCGTCCTGACCCGCATTCCTTTCAGGCCAAAGTTCACGTGGATGATTTTAGGCTTTGTACTACTAAATTATAAAATAACTGTTTGATCTGGAATAAGGCATATAATTTATATTAAATCTACAAATTAATAGCAATCCACTAATAAAAGTTGACACATTAATTAACACTATTTATTTTGAAATAAACACCTAAATGAATAAAATGCTTCAAATATGTATTAAAATACCAAAATAAGCATATTTATTTACCTACGTTATAACAAGAGTACATTGCTAGTTTTATGGGAATATTTGCATATCAGGTGACCTATATTGATTTTTATGAAAAAAGGCACATATCAAGTAACCTATGGCTAAAGAAAAGGGCGATTTCTATGATAATATACGTAAATTAAGTGACCTATGAAAACAGTAAATGGCCATTTCTATGTGAATATATGCACATCCAGTGGCCAATGGCCGCAATAAATAGCCATTTCTATGATAATATACGCACAGCCAGTGGCCTATGGCCACAGTAAATGGCCATTTCTATCATAATATACCTAACTTAAGTGACACATGGCCACAATAAATGGCCATTTCTATGTGAATATAAGCACATCCAGTGGCCTATGGCCATTTATATGATAATATACATTAATATTTCTATGATAATATACTTAAATTAAGTGACACATGGCCACAATAAATGGCCATTTCTATGTGAATATAAGCACATCCAGTGACCTATGGCCACAGTAAATGACCATTTCTATGTGAATATGCGCACATCCACTGGCCTATGGTCATTTATATGATAATATACATTAATATTTCTATGATAATATACTTAAATTAAGTTACACATGGCCACAATAAATGGCAATTTCTATGTGAATAAAAGCACATCTAGTGACCTGTGGCCACAGTAAATAGCCATTTCTATGTGAATATACGCACATCCAGTGGCCTTTGGCCACATTAAAGGACCATTTCTATGTGAATATACGAAAATTAAGTGACATATGGCCACAGTAAATGGCCATTTGTATGTGAATATACGCACATCCAGTGACCCATGGCCACAATAAATGGTGATTTCTATGTGAATACACGCTCATCCAGTGGCCATAGGCCACAGTAAAGTACCATTTCTATGATAATATATGTAAATGAAGTGACATATGGCCACAGTAAATGGCCATTTCTGTGATAATATATGCACATTCAGTGGCCTATGGGCACAGTAAATGGCCATTTCTATGATAATATACTTAAAGTAAGTGACACATGGCCACAATAAATGGCCATTTCTATGTGGATATAAGCACATGAAGTGGCCTATGGCCACAGTAAATAGCCATTTCTATGTGAATATACGCACATCCAGTGGCCTATGGCCACAGCAAATGGCCATTTCTGTGATAATATACGCACATCTAGTGACCTATGGCCACAGTAAAGGACCGTTTCTATGTGAATATACGCACATCCAGTGACCTATGGCCACAGTAAAGGACCGTTTCTTTGTGAATATACGCACATCCAGTGACCTATGGCCTCAGTAAATGGCCATTTCTATGTGAATATACGCACACCCAGTGGCCTTTGGCCACAGTAAAAGACCATCTCTATGTCAATATACGAAAATTAAGTGACACATGGCCACAGTAAATGGCCATTTCTATATGAATATACGCGCATCCAGTGGCCTATGACCACAGTAAATGGTGAGTTCTATGATAATATACGCACTTCCAGTGAACTATGGCCACAGTAAATGGCCATTTCTATGATAATATACGCACATCCAGTAAACTATGGCCACAGTAACGGCCATTTCTATGATAATATACGCACATCCAGTGACCTATGGCCGCAGTAAATGGACATTTTTATGATAATATATGCACATCCAGTGAACTATGGCCACAGTAAATGGCAATTTCTATGGTAATATACGCACATCCAGTGAACTATGGCCGCAGTAAATGGCCATTTCTATCATAATATACGCACATCCAGTGGCCTATGGGCACAGTAAATGTCCATTTCTATGATAATATACTTAAATTAAGTGACACATGGCCACAATAAATGGCAATTTCTATGTGAATACAAGGCTTTGATAGTATTGCAAGCAATACAGGAGTCCCCTACCGGTGAAATTCCCTACTAATTAAACATTGTGCCATACCGTCAAATAGCCCTTTATCTGTAGATGTACAAAGTTTCATATTCAAATCCCATTTGTCACTGCAGTATTAAGAAGTTGCTTTTTCCTATTTTAGTAACAGACCAGACATTCGAATTACTTTTTTATTTATTGCAGTACTAAACTGACAGAGGGCAATCATATAGTCCATTCTGTGTACCAAGTTTCATGATCATATGTTCTTTTCAAAATATTACAGTATTAAGTTTATTTATATTTTTACTTTAATAGTATTTTATTGCTTTTAAATACATGAAATACATGACATTTCACAGCAAGATCACGTGTACAAAAGATAAAAATGTCGAATCAGTAGGAAAATGCATATATTAGCCACCTTAAGATGAACATAGAAATTATTTGGCAATATATATTTCACTATATTGACTGTATATGTTAGTGGGTAAAAACATATTTTATACTTAATATTATTTGTCCTATTTGTTTTTGCTGCAGAGCATGGGTTTTGTGTATATGTTTTTGTGTACAGACATGGTAGTCTGTGTTCTTTTCTTCTTGTTCCTTTGTTTAAATTCCTGTTTACAAGATTTATGCTCCTTCATAAGACATTTAAGTGTTTTGTATAAGTTTTGTCTGTTTTATATGCCAACGAGAATCATTCATTATTAACTGTCAAACGCAGATACTATTTTGTGTAATCATTTGTAATGACTGAGCTACACATTATTTCTTATAACTGTCGTGGGTTAAATGACAGTAAAAAGAGATTTGATGTAATGAGTTATATAAAAAAGCTTAATGCTGATATCTATTGTTTACAAGATGTTCACTGGAATGCACAAATGGAAAAACATATATACTCACAATGGGGTGGGGATTGCTTCATTAGTTTTGGGTCAACTAATTCGAGGGGTGTTGCCATCCTATTCAAAAGGAAATTACAAATTACAGTAAATTCCGTTGAAAAAGATGATTACGGAAATATGATAGCCCTAAACCTAAGTTTCTGTTCCAAACAATTCACATTACTAAATTTATATGGCCCAAATGCAGACAACCCGTCTTTTTATAGACAAGTCTTTGATACAATCGAAAAAATTGGCAATACTATGTATATTATATGTGGAGACTTTAATCTAGTGCTTGACCCACTGTTAGATTATATTAACTATAAACATTTAAATAGTAATAGGAAAGCAAGAGACTTGTTATTGGGGGAAATGGTTAAAAGGGAACTGCATGATACTTTTAGATATATAAACGGTGAGAAAAAAAGATACACATGGAGACGTACTAACCCATTGCAACAGGGCCGTCTGGACCTTTTCCTTATTACAAATAATATGATTGAATATTTATTAAATGCTCAAATACAAACGAGCTACAGATCAGACCATTCTATTATTGACATGGTTATAAGTTTTGAAAAAATTATACATGGTAAAGGTTTATGGAAATTCAATAACTCGTTGCTATCTGATATTGAATTTTTGTCAGTAATTAATACCTTGATGGATGATATTAAACGGCAATATTGCATTCCTATATATAATTTAGACACGTTAAATGATATTGATGACAGCCAAATACAGCTTGTCATCAACGATCAACTTTTCCTAGAAACACTTCTAATGGAGATTAGAGGCAAGACCATCTCTTACTCAAGTTACAAAGCAAAATTAAAAAGAACAAACGAAAGTCTATTAATATCAAAAATTGAAATATTGGAGCAATCACTGACAGAGGAAAATAAGGAACAATTAATTACACTTAAAAATGAATTAGAAACTATTAGACAGGAAACTATGAAGGGTTGCTTTATACGTTCCCGTTCAGACTGGATAGATAATGGAGAAAAAGCAACTAAGATGTTTTGTAATTTGGAAAAAAATAATTTTCTCTCCAAAAATATATCTTGCATTCAGAGAAAGGATGGAACATTAATATATGAACCTGAAAATATTCTTAAAGAAGCAAGCTGCTTTTACAAAATTTTATATTCAGAACAACCCACTACCAATTATGATCTGAAACATGAATTTAAAAATGATGAATTGCCCAAATTAACCGATTTAGAAGCGGACATGTTAGAGGGTATTCTTTCTTTACAAGAGGTGTCAGCTACTCTTAAACAAATGAAAAATGACAAAAGCCCGGGCTCCGATGGATTCTCGGCAAATTTCTTCAAAGTTTTTTGGAAAAAATTGGGTGTCTTTGTGGTTAGAAGCATTAATTTTTCATATAATGTAGGGTCACTCTCAATAAATCAGAAACAGGGAATTATAACATGTATTCCAAAGGAGGGAAAGCCTAAACAATTTTTAAAAAATTGGAGACCAATTTGCTTGTTAAACACAGTATATAAACTAGCATCAGGGACGATAGCTAACAGACTTAAGTCAGTCTTGAACAAATTAGTAAACAATGACCAAACTGGTTTCATTAAAGGCAGGTACATGGGGGATAATACACGACTATTATATGATATTATGAGCTATACTGAGTGCAACCAAATCCCTGGCCTGCTGATGCTAATTGACTTCGAAAAAGCGTTCGATACCTTATCCTTCAGTTTTATTAAACAAGTGTTTGATTTTTTTAACTTTGGGCCAATGTTTAAGAACTGGATAACACTTTTTTTAATAATATGGAAAATGCAATCCAATTGAACGGGTTCTTGTCAGACTTCTTTATGATAGGACGTGGTTGTCGGCAGGGAGATCCTATTTCAGCATATATATTTATACTTTGTGCCGAAATACTAGCGATTAAAATAAGGAAATGTAATCAAATAAAGGGAATAAAAGTTGACAATGAAGAATACAAGATATCACAATTTGCTGATGATACTTATATATTAATGGACGGGTCAGAAGAATCATTGAATACTGCATTACAATTGTTGCACTCCTTTTCACAATATTCAGGCCTGAAGGTGAATTTCGAAAAAACTCATGTTGTCTGGATAGGGGCGTTAAAATACAGCACAAGATCCATAAAAACAAGGTGGAAACTAGTGTGGGGATGTACCCAATTTAAATTATTAGGTTTAACTTTTGATGTTGATCTACCTAAAATGATAGAGCTAAATTATAATGACAAACTAGCTAAATTAGAAAATAGCATTGCACACTGGAACAGAAGAGATTTAACTCCCTTGGGTAGAATAACTGTTGTTAAGACCTTGATACTTCCATTGTTTATTCACCTGTTTGTCTCTTTGCCACACCCCGGAGATGTTATTTGTAATGATTTAAACAATAAACTATACAAATTTGTGTGGCAGGGACCTTCAAAAATCAAAGCAAAAGTCTTTACAAAAGATTTTGATGAAGGGGGACTTAAAATGGTGGACATAAATGCATTTATGAAAAGTTTAAAATTATCATGGATAAGAAAAGTTATTCAAGGACAGAACAAATTTACATCCTTGGCTAGAAAGTTAATAGATTTTAACAAACTATGTAATACAGGCAATTTATACGCAATTTCTATTATAAAAGAAATAACCAACGTTTTTTGGATCGATGTTTTAACAATATATTCTGACTTTGTTAAAAGTATTAATATTGATTCTGTTGATAAACTTTTAGATATGCCTCTGTTTTTCAACAACTGTTTATTAATCAACAATAAATACATTTTTTGGAAATATTGGTATGATAATGGCATTCAATATGTTAAAGATATTATTAAAGACAATGGACAGATTTTGTCATTACAAGAACTACAAATCAAAATGAATAAGCCAGTCAACTTTTTACATTATGAAGGTATAAAAAAGGTGCATTCTACATACATTGCCTCAGTGAAAAATGTAAACTTAGAACAGTATAAAGTACATTCATACCCCATTTTGTCGACCCATATAAAACCTATAATTATGAATTCATGCAATAAGTTATTATATAATATGTTAAAACAGAACTCTGAAATCCCAACATGCCAAACAAAATGGAATGAATACTTTGCAAACGATACCATACAATGGAAAAATGTCCATGGACAAGTGTTTAACAAAACGAATAATACATATATTCAATGGTTACAAACTAGGATTGTCCACAGAATATTGGGGACAAACTCACTCCTTTTTAAAATGGGCTTGTCGGATAGTAATACATGCACTTTTTGCAAAATGTCAGAAGAATCAATTACCCATTTATTCTGGGAGTGTAACACAGTACAATTACTTATTAAAGATATGTCTGATAGCTTAATAAACGCAAATATACAAATAGAAATAAACTGCAAAATGTTACTTCTTGGTGATACAAATGTAAATGACAACTGCTTTATTCTTTTCATGGAAATTAAAAAGTACATCTTTGCATGCAAAAGGAAAGAAGTTATCCCAACTTTTCAGGGTCTTAAGGCTAGCCTAAGATTAGCTTTAAATATTGATGCAAGCACAACAAGTGAATCAAATAAAGAAATTTATTGGATAGTTATAAGACTTCTATGTAAGTAGTAAATGCATGAATAACAAAAATAATTGTTGTGAACATAGCAACTCCCATTATAAATTAAACTTGCAAAATGTGTTTACTTGGTTAAGTTTTTTGTGTTGTTTGAATATTTGATTCATAGTTGATTGTGTTGTAAAATTGAACTCTTTGTGTAAAATCAATTTTTGTTATTCATGTCCATTGTTAATGAAACTAGCAAATTTCACATAATTGGTTTTTATGTTGTTTGAACATTGTGATCATAGTTAAAGTGTATTGTGTTGTAAATCAGAAACCTTTTTTGTTAAGATTCACTTATTATAATTGTGTTATACATAAATAAGTATGCCAGTCCAGTAAAGTATAAAAAAAGTATAAGGAAGTATAGCCACTTTGAGTGAGTAATTCAGTTTGTGTATTGATATTAATAACACAGTTAATACACATTACATATGGTAAAATAAGTCTATGTATGTTTATGTCTTGGTAAATTGTGTGTATATAGATTATGAAATGAATAAAATCATTGAAACAGGATAAAAAAAAAAAAAAAAAAAAAAAAAAAAAAAGTTTATTTATATTTTAAGTAACAGTCATGTGACCTTTGACCTCTGGTGAAAAATAAAGGGTCATGTACAATCCTCACCTGGCTGTTTCTATGTATACAAAGTTTCATCAAAGTATCTTCAGGATTGAGTAATCGCAGGATCCAGGTTTTGGGGACGGGACAGACAAACAGAGTGAGACCGACGGACGAACAGACGGACAGAAGCACACAGATGGAGGGCAAACTCATAGTCCAATCTGTGTACCAAGTTTCATGAAGTTTCATGATCATATCTTATGCACTTTTCAAAACATTACAGTACTAAGTTTATTTCCATTTCTAGTAAAAGTCACGTGACCTTTGACCTCTGGTGAAAAATAAAAGGTGGTGCATAATTCTCACATTGCTGTTGCTATATATACAAAGTTTCATCAAAGTGTCTTCAGTACTTTCCAAGTTATCACAGGATCCAGGTTTTGGGGACGGACGGAAAGACAGACATGCGGACGAACAGACAGAACGACACACAGACAGATAGCAAACCTATAGTTCAATCTCTGTACCAAGTTTCATGGCCATATCTTATGTTCATTTTGAAATATTACAGTATTTAGTTTATTTCTATTTTTAGTAACAGTCACGTGACCTTTGACCTCTGGTGGAAAAAAAGGTCGTGCATAATCCTCACATTCCGTTTATATGTATACCCAGTTTCATCGAAATAAGTTCAGTAGTTTTTGAGTTATTGCAGGGACCAGGTTTTAGGGACGGACAGACAGACAGACGGACAAACATACTGACGAACAGATAGAGAGACACACAGATGGATGGCAAACCTAAAGTTCAATCTTTGTACCAAGTTTCATGGTCATATCTTATGTATTTTTCGAATTATACAGTATTGAGTGTATTTCTTTTTTAAGTAACAGTAACGTGACCTTTGACCTCTGGTGAAAAGTAAAAGGTCCTGCATAATCCTCACATTGCCAGTTATATGTATACCAAGTTTCATCGAAATATCTTCAGTACTTTTTGAGTTATCGCAGGATCCAGTTTGTTTTAGTTTATTTCTTTTTTTAGTAACAGTCATGTGACCTTTTACCACTGTTAAAAAATATAAGGTCGTGCATAATACTCACACTTCCGTTTATATGTATACCAAGTTTCATCGAAGTATCTTCAGTACTTTTTGAGTTATCGCAGGAACAATATTTTGCGGACGGACGGAGGGCAAACCTATAGTTCACTCCGGTGAAACACTGGTAGGGGACTAATAAGCACATGAAGTGGCCTATGGCCACAGTAAATGGTCACTTCTATGTGAATAAACGTACATCCGGTGGCCTATGGCCACAGCAAATGGCCATTTCTATGATAATATACGCTCATCTAGTGACCTATGGCCACAGTAAAGGACCATTTCTATGTGAATATACGAACATCCAGTGGCCTATGGCCGCAGTAAACGGCCATTTCTATGATAATATACCCATATCCAGTGGCCTATGGCCGCAGTAAATGGCCATTTCTATGATAATATACGCACATCCAGTGGCGTATGGCCACAGTAAATGGCCATTTGTATGTGAATATACGCACATCCAGTGGCCTTTGGCCACAGTAAAACACCATCTCGATGTGAATATACGAAAATTAAGTGACACATGGCCACAGTAAATGGCCATTTCTATATGAATATACGCACATCCAGTGGCCTATGGCCACAGTAAATGGTGATTTCTTTGTGAACATACGCTCATCCAATAGCCATAGGCGACAGTAAAGTACCATTTCTATGATAATATACGTAAATTAAGTGACTTGTGGCCACAGTAAATGGCCATTTTTATGATAGTAAATGCACATCCAGTGGCCTATGGCCGCATTAAATGGTGATTTCTGTGTGAACATACGCTCATCCAGTGTCCATAGGCCACAGTAAAGTACCATTTCTATGATAATATACGTAAATTAAGAGACTTATAGCCACAGTAAATGGCCATTTTTAGCTTGACTTTTCAAAGAAAAGGCAAGCTATTGTACTTGCTCCGGCGTCGGCGTCCGGCTAAGTTAAAGTTTTTCGGTCAGCTAGTTGCTCAGGAATGGCTTGAGGGATTTCTTTCAAACTTAAAACATTTATTCCCCACATTAAAATGTACTCATAGGCCAAGTTTGTTAACTCTAGTATGAAATTTGTCAAAATTATGGGCCTTTTTACACTAAGAAATTTTACATATAACTATATGGACAGGTTACAGTTTTTCGGTAAGCTGGTTTCTCAGGAATGGCGTGAGGGATTTCATTCAAACTTCGAACACTTATTCTCTATATTAAAATGAACTCATACGCCAATTTTTATAACTCTAGTTTGAAATTTGTCAAAATTATGGGCCTTTTTACACTTAAAAATTTTACATTTAAGTTATATGGACAGGTTAAAGTTTTTCGGTAAGCTAGTTTCTCAACTTTTCGTTTCCGAGAACGGGTTAAGCTATTGTAATGAAACTTCAAACATAGATACTTTATAGCGAGACCTCGCTTGGAATTGCATATGGCATGGGTAGGGTCAAGGTCACTGTTACTAAAAATAGAAAAACGGTTTCCGGTCAATAATTTGAAAACTTATTGAGATATTTTAATAACTCTTCTAATACATAGATACCTAATATCAAGAACTTACTTTGCATATGGGGTGGGTGGGGTAAAGGTCACTGTTACTAAAAATAGAAAAACGGTTCCCGCTCAATAATTTGAGAACGCATTGACATATTTTAATGAAACTTAATATATATATGCCTTATATCGAGACCTCGCTTGGGATTGCATATGGGGTGGGTGGAGTCAAGGTCACTGTTACTAAAAATAGAAAAATGGTTTCCGCTCAATAAATTTAGAACGCATTGAGATATTTTAATGAAACTTTATGCATACATACCTTATATCAAGACCTTGCTTGGGATTGCATATGGGGTGGCTGGGGTCAAGGTCACTGTTCTATGATAATATAAGCATATCCAGTGGCCTATGGCCACAGTAAATGGCCATTTCTATGATAATATACGCACATCCAGTTGCCTATGGCCACAGTAAATGGCCATTTCTATGTGAACTTACGCACATCCAGTGGCCTTTGGCCACAGTAAAGGACCATTTCTATGTGAATATACGAACATAAAGAGACACATGGCCACAGTAAATTGCCATTTTTATGATAATATACGCACATCCAGTGACCTATGGCCTTAATAAATGGCCATTTCTATGATAATATACGCACATTCAGTGATCTATGGCCACAGTAAATGGCCATTTCTATGATAATATACGCACACACAGTGGCCTATGGCCACAGTAAGTGGCAATTTCTATGATAATATTCTTAAATTAAATGACACCTGGCCACAATAAATTTGCCATTTCTATGTGAATATAAGCACATCCAGTGGCCTATGGCCACAGTAAATGGCCATTTCTATGTGAAGATACGCACATCCAGTGGCGTATGACCACGGCAAATGGCCATTTCTATGATAATATACGCACGTCTAGTGACCTATGGCCACAGTAAAGGACCATTTCTATGTGAATATATGCACATCCAGTGGCATATGGCCGCAGTAAATGGCCATTTCTATGATAATATACGCATATCCAGTGGCCTATGGCCGCAGTAAAAGTCCATTTCTATGATAATATACGCACATCCAGTGGCCTATGGCCACAGTAAATGGCCATTTCTATGTAAATATGAGCACATCCAGTGGCCTTTGGCCACAGTAAAGTAAAAGACCATTTCTATGGTAATATAGGAAAATTAAGTGACACATGGCCTCAGTAAATGGCCATTTCTATGATAATATACGCACATCCAGTGACCTATGGCCACAGTAAATGGCCATTTCTATGTGAATATACGCACATCCAGTGGCATATGGCCACAGCAAATGGCCATTTCTATTTGAATATAAGAACATCCATTGACTTTGGGCCACAGCAAATGGTGATTTCTATGTGTATAATTGTATGCTCATCAATATCCTATGGCGACAGTAAATGACGATGTTTATTAGAAGATAAGCACATATATTGACCTATGGCCACAGTAAAGGTCAAATTTTTTGAGAATATGACAATTAAGTGACCTATGACGATGCAAATGGCGATTTCAATGTGAATATATAAACATCTAGTGACCTATGACCATAGTAAAGGGCTGAAATGCGAATATATGTACTGCCAGTGACCTATGGCCACAGCAAATTGCCATTTCTATAAGAATATACTTAAACAAAGCGACCTATGACCAAAGTAAAGGGCGATTTCTGTAGTAATATAACCACACGCAGCGACCTATGGCCACAGCAGTTGGCCATGTTTATGAGAATATAAACACATACAGTGACCTATGGCTACAACAACTGTTCACTGGGAATGTATGAATAATCAGTGACCTTTATTTGTATTAAATACATTTACATTTGAGACTTTGAGATTTCAGTAGACTTCCATACCCAGTTATCAATGGCAACAGTACATAGTGTTTATGTGTGAATATGGGAATATACTCCAGTGGGTTTTGAGTTAACTGTGATCAGATTCATTGCCAACATACCAATATATTCAATTATTTACAATTTCGTGTCAATTAGATATATATTGTGCACAGGAAGTACGATTATACAGGCAGGGGTTCTTAAACAAGTTAATGTTCACTTAGCAGACTCTATCATACATGTTGGGCTAAAATAAAAAGAAGGAAAGCAATGATTATTCAGGTTTTAATCCAAGAGAACTGCATCCGATTTTAATTTAAGTTCAACATCCGTTGACTGGTATGCATATTTGTGCCAAAGAATTGATAATTGATATATTTAAAATGTATACATATCAATATTAACATACCGTACATGTATGTCAAAACATAATTAAGTACAATTATAGTTCAAACATCAATAGTACTGACTCCATACATATGTTGCGCAAAATAATAATTCTTTGAAAAAACAAATACATCTTTAGATGGTCTGGACTGAAATTAACATTCCGATAACTGAGCCAAACTACTCTCTCTCAATAAAACTCGTTGTTGGTATTCAATCAATTATTTATTATTGTAAACATTATTTATTGTCAATCAACATTATTGCTGCAAAAAATAGCAAAATGTCTGTCTCGTTAAAATATGTTGCATACTTATAATAGCGTACCCAGTTGATACAGATTAATGTATCTAAACAAGATGGTCAAAGTGTTCGTGGTTGCTCACCTAAGTAAAAATAAAGCTCACCAACAATTAACAGTTTGTAGCCAATATTTGGCTATCTCTGCTTACTATTTGGTTGTCTCCCCTTACATAAAAAATGACATTTTCTCACTAACTGTAATTAGTAATCGACATTAAGTGAGATCATAACAAGACTGTGGCAAGACATAGAATAAAACCAGATGCGTTTTAATCAAAAACATTTATCGTGTCTAATGACTTGTACTCGTATGAGCGGACCAATATGCCTGTATGATATCTGACAATTTGTAACATACCGTTTAATGTTCAGACATGCGAATGGGAAGCAGCTTTCAGCTTCATGGATAAATGCCTTGACGATTATTGTTGTTAAAAGTAATTTTAATGATGACGGACGACGAACAATGGACGCCCGACAGTGATGACCACTATATCTCACCCTTGAGCACTTTGGCTCAGGTGAGCTTAATACCTAATAAACAATAAAAATGTTATTGAAGAGGTTATTTATGCCACAAAGTGAATCTTATTGTGAATGGAAATGAATTATTAAAAAAAAAGTTTTAGTAGGTCAAAGGGATAGTCATGGAGGCCATAAATATAGTTCATATCTTATATATATGTAACTGTCAACATAATAATTTATCAAACTCATACTTAAGTTTTTATTTCATGCATAGTATGCATATGTGTAGAGTATTTTAGGCGTCCAATGTCATAAAACAAGTTACTTAGTTAATATATTGTTCCTTTTACTTAGATGAGAACAAACAAACTGCTAGGTTCTCAGGAAAAAAACAAACATAATTTTAAACACTTTTGAATACAGTAATGTGAAGCAAAATATTGGATGCATAATCAGGGTTGATAGCTATTTACTTACTCTATTAGTTTCCCGGTATATTGTTGCCCAGTAAATAAATTACTAAAAACCACACGCACATCTGTCTGTTAGTGTCTTATATATACTTCAAATTAATTCAATAGGTTATCATGCAGTGTCATTTTTTTCCTATATACAAACACCAAAACATGGGCATTTTATGCAATATATTGTTGTACAAAATAACTGAACTATGGTGTCATTTAAATAGCCAGGCACTGTAGCCATAGATGACCAGAGGGGGGAACTATGGTGCCATTTAAATAACCAGGCACTGTGGCAATAGATGCGCAGAGGCAGAGAACTATGGTGTCATTTAAATAGTCAGGCACTGTAGCCATAGATGACCTGAGGTGGAGAACTATGGTGTCATTTAAATAGTTAGGCACTGTAGCCATAGATGACCAGACATTGAGAACTATGTTGTCATTTAAATTGCCAGGTGTTGTGGCCATAGATGACCTGAGGTGGAGAACTATGGTGCCACTTAAATAGCTAGCCACTGTGGCCATAGATGACCTGTGGTGGAGAACTATGGTTTCATTTAAATAGCCAGCCACTGTGGCCATGGATGATCAGAGGTGGAGAACTATGGTGTCATTTAAATAGCCACCCAATGTGGCCATGGATGACCAGAGGTGAAGAACTATGGTGTTATTTAAATAGCCAGCCACTGTGGCCATAGATGACCTGAGGTGGAGAACTATGGTGTCATTTAAATAGCCAGGCACTGTGGCCATAGATGACCCGAGGTGGAGAAATATGGTGTCATTTAAATAGCCAGGCATGGTGGCCATAGATGACCAGAGGTGGAGAACTATGGTGTCGTTTAAATAGCCAGGCGGTGTGGCCATAGATGACCTGAGGTGGAGAACTATGATGTCATTTAAATAGCCAGGTGCTGTGGCCATAGATGACCTGAGGTGGAGAACTATGGTGCCATTTAAATAGCCAGGCGCTGTGGCCATAGATGACCTGAGGTGGAGAACTATGGTGTCATTTAAATAGCCAGTCGCTGTGGCCATAGATGACCTGAGGTGGAGAACTATGGTGTCATTTAAATAGCCAGGCGCTGTGTCCAAAGCTGACCACAGGTGGAGAACCATGATGTCATTTAAATAGCCAGGCATGGTGGCCATAGATGACCTGAGGTTGAGAACTATGGTGTCATTTAAGTAGCCAGACACAGTGGCCATAGATAACCAGAGGTGAAAAGCTTTGGTGTAATTTCAATAGCCAGGCACTGTGGCCATAGATGACCAAACATTGAGAAGTATGGTGTCATCTAAATAACCAGGCACTGTGGCCATAGATGACCTGAGGTGGAGAACAATGGTATCAGTTAAATAGCCAGGCACTGTGGCCATATATTACCAGAGGTGGAGAACTATGGTGTCATTTAAATAGCCAGGGGCTGTGTCCATGGATGACCTGAGGTGGAGAACTATGGTGTCATTTAAATAGCCAGGCACTGTGTCCAAAGCTGACCACAGGTGGAGAACCATGATGTCATTTAAATAGCCAGGCATGGTGGCCATAGATGACCTGAGGTGGAGAACTATGGTGTCATTTAAATTGCCAGCCACTATGGCCCTAGATGTCCAGAGGTTGAGAACTATGGTGTCATTTAAATAGCCAGACACAGTGGCCATAGATAACCAGAGGTGAAAAACTATGGTGTCATTTCAATAGCCAGGCACTGTGGCCATAGATAACCTGAGGTGAAGAACTATGGTGCCATTTAAATAGCCAGGCGGTGTGGCCATAGATGACCAGACATTGAGAAGTATGGTGTCATCTAAATAACCAGGCACTGTTGCCATAAATGACCTGAGGTGGAGAACTATGGTATTAGTTAAATAGCCAGGCACTGTGGTCATATATTACCAGAGGTGGAGAACTATGGTGTCATTTAAATAGCCAGGGGCTGTGTCCATGGATGACCTGAGGTTGAGAACTATGGTGTCATTTAAATAGCCAGGCGCTGTGGCCATAGATGACCTGAGGTTGAGAACTATGGTGTCATTTAAATAGCCAGGCGCTGTGGCCATAGATGACCTGAGGTGGGGAACTATGGTGTCGTTTAAATAGCCAGGCACTGTGGCCATTGATGACCAGATGTGGAGAACTATGGTTTCATTTAAAAAGCCAGGCACTGTGGCCATAGATGACCTGAGGTGGAGAACTATGGTGTCATTAAAATAGCCAGGCTCTGTTGCCATAGATGACCAGACATTGAGAACTACGGTGTCATTTAAATAGCACTGTGGCCATAGATGACCTGAGGTGGAGAACTATGGTGTCATTTAAATATCCAAGCACTGTGGCCATCGATGACCTGAGGTGGAGAACCATGGTGTTATTTAAATAGCCAGGCACTGTGGCCATAGATGACCTGAGGTGGAGAACTACACAGTGTCATTTAAATAGCCAGGCACTGTGGGCATAGATGACCAGAGGTGGAGAACTGTGGTGTTATTTAAATAGCCAGGCACTGTGGCCATAGATGACCAGACATTGAGAACTATGGTGGCATCTAAATAGCCAGGCACTGTGGCCATAGATGACCTGAGGTGGAGCACTATGGTGTCATTTAAATAGCTAGGCACTGTGGCTATAGATGGCCAGAGATTGAAAACTATGATGTCATTTAAAAAGCCACGCACTGTGGCCAAAGATGAATATAGGTAGAGGACTGTGATGTCATTTAAATATCCAGGCAATGTGGCCATAGATGACCTGAGGTGAAAAACTTTGATGTCATTTAAATAGCCAGGCACTGTTGCCATAGATGACCAGGCATTGAGAACTACGGTGTCATTTAAATAGTGAGGCACAGTGGCCATAGATTACCAGATGGGGAGAACTATGGTGTTATTTAAATAGCCAGGCACTGTGGCCATAGATGACCAGAGGGGGAGCACTATTATTTTATTTTACTAGCCAGGGAAATGTCTGATGTAGGTATACTCATGTTCAGCATTTAGCATTACCATGCCAATAGCCCTTGGCAGAGCGTATACTAATGATATACCTCTCCATTACTTACAGGATGGCAACTGTGCTGTGACAAATTCGGCAAACATGTGATAATGTGGCGTTTCGAAAGGCACTTCTTCGCCAGCTTTTAGTCGGCACAACAGCTCGTCAGTTTTTGCTTTTCTTTTCACAGCCGACCTTTATAATAAAAAACAGTGATGTCTTAGCACTATTCAAGCAGCAACAATGGAGTACAAATGTTTGAAAAAATTCAACCTTGTATTTATATTAAGTTCATGGCGCCTTACATGCTCCAAGGCTTCTACCACTGATGATAACCTATCACATGTGTACTTTGCCATTTTGTATCAAAGGGAAATAACTACAATTTATTAGAGAACAGCACAAAATAGAACAGAACAGAATATAATACAATGATATTTATTTCCAATCATGGACCATTGCTGGCATATAATGACATAATAATGGTTTAATAATAAAGCTTATAACAAATCTTATTGTTATTGGTGTACACAGTAACTTAAAATACAAAATATAAATAATTGACGGGTAATGCGTTGGTTATTGTGCTGATCACCAACGGTTTGAAGTTCCGATGCATAGGAATGAAACCATGTGGGTGATAGCATTCGTCATTTGCTGTGGTCATAGGTCACTTGATATACATACATGTAAGTATGTTCTTCTTGCAATCGCCATTTGGTGTGGCCTTAGTTCACTTGGTATACGTATATTCCCAATGAAATTGCCATTTGGTGTGGCCTTAGTTCACTTGGTATACGTATATTCCCAATGAAATCGCCATTTGGTGTGGCCTTAGTTCACTTGGTATACGTATATTCCCAATGAAATCGTCATTTGGTGTGACCATTGTTCACTTGCTATACGTATATTCCTGTGAAATTTGCCATTTCCTGTGGCTAAAGATCACTTGAAAAATGTATATTCCTATTTAAGCCACCATTTGTTGTAACCAAAGGTCACTTTATTTAGGTGTTTTCCCATAGAAATTGCCCTTTACTGTTGCCATGGGTCACTGGATGTGCATATATTTACGATTACAGCACCCTTTACTGTGGTCATATGTCATAGGATATGTACTAGTATATCATCCCATTTAGGATCCCTTTACATTGCCAATAGGTCACATTTATGTGCATACATTCCCATCTAAATATCCCTTTACTGTAGACATAAATCACTGGATGTGCATATATTCACATTGAAATCGCCATTTGCTGTGGTCATTGGTCACTTGGATAAACATATATTACCATAAAAATCGCCTTTTGCTGTGGCAATATGTCACTGGATGTGGATATATTCACATTGAAATCGCCATTTGCTGTGGGCATAGGTCACTTGGTTTACATTTATTACCACAGAAATCGCCCTTAACTGTGGGCATATGTCACTGGATGTATAATAATCCCATTTAAATAGCCCTTAACTGTGGCCATAGGTCACTGGATGTGCATAATATTCCCAATGAAAACGCCATTTGCTCTGGCCATAGGTCACTTAAATTACGTATATTCACATTGCAATTATAGAAATGGTCGTTTGTAATGGCCATAGTTGACTTGATATGCGTATATTCTCATACACATCGGCATTTGCTGTGGCCTTAGGTCACTTGATATGGGTACATTCTAATAGAAATCGCCAAATTCTGTGGCATAGACCACTTTATTTACGTACATTTTCATTGACAGCGGCCTTTACTGTGGCCATATGTCACTTAATAAGCGTATATTCTCATAGATTTCGTCCTTTACTGTGGCCATATGTCACTTTATATGCGTATATTCACATTGAAATCGTCCTTACTGTGGCCATAGGTGACTTGAGATGCGTATATTCACATAGAAATCGCCATTTGCTCATGGGCCATTTTATTTACGTATATTCTGATAAAAATCGCCCTTTGCTGTGGCCATAGGTCACTTTATATGCGTGCATTCTAATAGAAATCGCCATTTGCTGTGGCCATAGGCCACTTAATTCTCATAGAAATCGTCCTTCACTGTGGCCATAGGTGACATGATGTGCGTATATTCTCTTATAAATCCCGATTACATGTGGGCATATGTCACTTGAAATGCATCTATTGTTATAGAAATCGCCATTGTCTGTGGCCATTAGTCACTGGATGTGCACATTTTTACATAAAAATCGCTTTTTACTATGGCCATAGGTCACTGGCTGTTAATAAATAAATAAATAATGTGAATGCGCCTGTTGCTTATTGTTAGATTTGAATTAATTCATATATTTGATATAAAATATCATTCTTATTCCATAACATTGTGTAATTTAGTGGTATGAGACCGAAATTCAGACGCCAACTATGGCCACAGTAATTGGCTGCACTATTGCAGTCTTATCTATGGAAATAAGTGTTTATCGGATATTTCATTCACTTGCTATGGAAATTTTTCCCCAAAATGCCAAAAATAATGCTATTTTGCCCCAAAATGAGGGCAAATGGCCCCATCCCCAAGAGGTGAAAAAAAAAAAGATTTAAATTACTGAAACTGAAATTCATGTACATTTCTACATCTATTTCAGACATAGGATAAAATATGTAAATTTTCTACTTCAGACTGTATTTCTATTTCAGACTTTACCATGGAGACCGTGTCAAGACTATGGAACCATGCGACTATTCGCTCAATTCCTTCAAAAATCAGAACTCTCTTCACCAGACGATACCTCCTCTACACCAACACAGCCATCTCGGTGGTAATGTCGTGTACAGGGGACGCACTTCAGCAGCATTATGAAAATCTCCAAGGGGAGACGACTGTCTGGGACTGGCAGAGGACGCACGATGTTGGATTTTCTGGGTTCGTGATAGCACAGTTCTGTCATTTCTGGTACCTCATGTTAGATCGCTGGTTTCCAGGTCGTTCTTTCAGCATTGTGATGAAGAAGGTGGTAGTTGATCAGTGTGTGTCCTCGCCAATATCGATATCATTATTCCTAGTCCTCACTTCTTTCTTGGAAGGGAAAACAGGGCCTCAGATAAAGTATGAATTGATTGAAAAAGGAAAGACACTCTACAGAGCCGAATTGATAGTATGGCCACCTGCTCAAATCATAAATTTCTATTTTCTACCTACGCGGTACAGATTGTTGTTTGGTAATTCAGTGTCGTTTGGTTTTGAGTGGTATTTCTCACGAGTGAAATATGGTCAGTCGAAAAAAGGTGCTTCAACTGTGGATAGCGATGATAACATCGTCTCAGAGGAAAAATTGACACAGGTGACAAAATCAAGGTTTCAGTCGGGTGGAAGCCATGTGCCTTTCTTGCATACGCAGGCAGCAGATATTGTGCAAGTAAAGCAAGACATGTTCCATAGAAATTCGGAGCGTTGGCGCCAATTATGGCGTGAAAATACTTGTCATCAGTCTGGTACTGTTGACCGCAAAACATTTGAAGATGATATTAGATTGGTTTATTATATATTCTTGATGGCTTTTGAAGAACTTGATAGAAACAGAAGAAGGAAAGGTGAAAAACAGACGCCAGTCGAGGACTTGAATGATTGAAGACATACTCTGGTATCACTACTGTAAAAGTAGAATAAGCCTTTTAAAGAACTTGCAGAAAGTGTGATATTTAATAAATTATAAAGAACAAACCACTACAGGTAGCATAGATTATATTCTGCTGTAACTTGCATTATTAAATTTGATTTGACACTGTTTTCTTGTAAGTGTGTAATATCTGTGAGAACTGTTGACTCTGCTTCATACTTGAATCTATCATATGTATTAAATAATATTTATGAGAAGAGATTGTTGTAAAATGCTATAATTAAATGACAAGGTCACTAGTCTTAATAAAAAGGGTTTCATATGAATCCACCAAATCACTCTGTTTTCTGTATATCAACATTTGTTTAGATAAGTTGGCAACATAGGGGCAAGCCACAACTTTTTAAGTTTACATGAAACATGGTTACAATGCAGGCCATATTACCTTTTGTTTCTTGGTTATGAATAATATTTATTGACAAATAGCTCAATGTATTTAATATATACATAATAAATTGGTTCTTTTAGTCTTTTTCCAGTCTTGTGGTCATTGTTGCACAACAAACAATTTAGTGCGCCTTTTATTTCAGCAGACAGACAGACATAATAGTTTATTTACGTCTCACTTCCATACATAAAACAAATACACAGTATAAAATTATGATATATATGTACAAAATGACTCAGAATAGAGTTAAGAGAGACAAACATTCTAAAAAACTTTATAAGGTACATGATATACCTTGGAACAATCTTATAAAAGAGAAGAGAATATACATGCAAGCATTGGTATCTCTTCAATAGTAGAGAAATGTTTCTTGCAGTCAGTTCCTGAACAATACTGCAGATGTAATGTAGGTGTCATTTCATAATGTAGATGTCGCATTCATAATGTAGGTGTCACATTCATAATGTAGGTGTCACATTCATAATGTAGATGTCACATTCATAATGTAGATGTCACATTCATAATGTAGGTGTCACATTCATAATGTAGATGTCACATTCATAATGTAGATGTCACATTCATAATGTAGGTGTCACGTTCATAATGTAGGTGTCCCTTTTATGATGTAGGTGTCACATTCATAATGGCGTCAATTTTATGATATAGGTGTCACTTTCATGATGTAGGTGTCACTTTCATAATTTCATAATGTATGTGTACCTTTCATAATGTTGGTTGAACTTTCCTTATGTAGATGTCATGTTTAATTATGTAGGTGTCTCTTTCATAATGTACGTATCACGTCCATAATGTAGGTTTAACTTTCATAATGTAGGTGTCACTTTCATGATTCATGTGTCAATTTCATTATGTAGGTGTCACTTTCATTATGTAGTTGTCACTTTCATTATGTATTTTTAGCTCACCTGAGCACATAGTGCTCATGGTGAGCTTTTGTGATCGCCCGTTGTCCGTTGTGCGTGCGTCGTCAACTTCATCCAAACAACATCTCCTAAACCACTTGGCAGATTTTCACCAAACTTCACAGGAATGATCATTAGGTGACCCTCTTTCAACGTTGTTGAAATCGTTACGATCCGCTGCATATGTAGGTCCCCAGAGCTAAAAAAGATTTTAAAAGTGTAAACTTTATAAATCTCTGAAACCGCAAGGCCCAGAGGTTTCATATTTGGTATATAACATCCTATAGTGGTCCTCTACAAAGATTGTTCAAATTATGCCCCTGGGGTCAAAACTGGCCACGTGCCGGGGGTCATATGGTTTATATTGAATATATAGCAAAATGACTTAACAAATCTTCTCTAAAACCGCAAGGCCCAGAGGTTTCGTATTTGGTATATAAAATCCTTGAGTGGTCCTTTACAGAGTTTGTTCAAATTATGCCCCTGGGGTCAAAACGGGCCCCATGACCCGGGATCTCCTCCTCTGAAAACACAAGGCCCAGAGGTTTCATATTTGGTATGTAACATCCTATAGTGGTCCTCTACAAAGATTGTTCAAATTATGCCCCAGGCTCAAAACCGGCCACACCCCGGGGGTCACATGGTTTATATAGAAAATATAGCAAAATGACTTTTTTTTTCCTTTGAAACCGCAAGGCCCAGAGGTTTCATATTTGGTATGTACATTCTTGGGTGGTCCTTTACAAATTGTGTTCTAATTATTCCCATGGGGTCAAAACGGGCTACACCCCGGGGTCACATGGTTTATATAGATTATATAGCAAAATGACTTAAAAAATCTTCTCCTCTGAAACCACAAGGCCCAGAGGTTTTATATTTGGTATGTAACATGTAACATCCTATAGTGGTCCTCTACAAAGATTGTTCAAATAATGCCCCTGGGATCAAAACTGGCCACGCCCCGGGGGTCACATGGTTTATATAAACTTAAATAGCAAAATGTCTTAAAAAATCTTCTGCTCTGAAACCGCAAGGCCCAGAGGTTTCATATTTGGTATGTAACATCCTATAGTGGTCGTCTACAAATATTGTTCAAATGATGCCCCTTGCGTCAAAACTGGCCACGCCTCGGGGGTCACATGATTTATATAGACCTAAAGAGCGTAATGACTTTAAAAATCTTCTCCTTAGAAACCGCAAGGCCCAGAGGTTTCTTATTTGGTATGTAACATTATAATGTAATCCTCTACAAAGACTGTTAAAATTATGCCCCTGGGGTCAAAACTGGTCACGCCCCTGGGGTCATATGGTTTATATCAACTTTGATAGCAAAATGTCTTTAAAAATCTCTGAAACCGCAAGGCCCAGATGTTTCGTATTTGGTATGTAACATCCTCAAGTGGTTCTCTACAAAGTTTGTTCAAATTATGCCCCATGGGTCAAAATTGACCACACCCCAGGGGTCACATGATTTATATTGACTTAAATAGCAAAATGACTTAAAAATTCTTCTCCTCTGAAACCGCAAGACCTAGAGGTTTCATTTTTGGTATGTAACATCCGTATAGTAGTCCTCTACAAATATTGTTCAAATTATGCCCCTTGGGTCAAATCTGGTCTCGCCTTAAATAGCAAAATTACTTTAAAAATCTTCTCCTCTGAAACGGCAAAGCCTACAGCGTTCCTATATTTGGTACGTAACATTGCATAGTGGTCCTCTCCAAAGATTGTTCAAATTATGCCTCTGGCATCAAATCTGGTGGCACCCCTAGGGGTTACATGCTTTATACAGAGTTAAATAGCAAAGTTACTTTACAAATCTTTACCTGAAACCGCAAGGCCCAGAGGTTTGTTCAAGATTGTTCATATTATGCTCCTGTGATAAAAATAAGCCACGCTATGAGATGCAAATTCCAATTGGGTTACAAGGTCGCAGGTGAGCGTCGTAGGGCCCTCGGGTCCCTCTTGTTATAGTGTTGGTGTCACTTATGGTGTAGGTGTCACTTTCATAATATATGTGTCACTTTAATAATGTAGGTGTCACTTTCGTTATATAGGTGGCACTTTCGTAATATAGGCAGCACTTTCATAATGTAGATGTCACTTCCATAATGTAGATGACACCTTCATATGGTAGGTGTCATTTCCATAATTTAGGTATCACTTCCATAATTTAGGTGTCACTTTCATAATGGAGATGTCACTTTCGTAATGTAGGTGTCATTTTCTTAATGTAGGTGTCACTTTCATAATGTAGGTGTCATTTTCATAATGTAGGTGTCACTTTCATAATGTAGGTGCCTCTAAAAATAATGAAGGTGTCATTTTCATATGGAAGGTGTCACTGTTAACTGTAGATGTCACTGTTATGATGTAGGTGTCACTTTCATAATGTAGGTGTCATTTTCTTAATGTAGTGTCATTTTCGTAATGAAGTGTCAATTTCAGAATGTAGGTGTCATTTTCATAATGTAGGTGTCACTTTCATACTGTAGGTGTCATTTTCATAATGTAGGCGTCACTTTCATTATGTAGGTGCCACTAAAAATAATGAAGGTGTCAATTTCATACTGAAGGTGTCACTGTTTACAGTAGATGTCACTATTATGATGTAGGTATCACTTTCATAAGGCTAAAAAAAATAATGATTTGTTTCTCAGGCAGCGCCGCAACTTTTCTTTAATAGCCCGCCACGAATTGTATTTAATGCCCCCCAAAAATTTATTAACTATTTTTTGACGATCGCGCCCGGGTTTTAAAGGAGCAGTCCAGAAATATGTTAATAAAAATAAAACTTTGCAGAAACTGTTTCTAATTGGCATGATACCGAACAAAATACAAAAAATACGCATTGAAATCTGTGAATTATTAACATTTTGGTAACTTGCTGTGGTTTATTTTCTGTATGCGATAACTGGTGATGACTCGGGAGTAAACAAGCATGAACATTATAGTATATTCCGTTCGTACCAAGTGCTTTTGAACTATGCCTTTCGTAAATAAGAAACGGATTTCGGACGAATAAACACCATAAACGTTCATAAGAACTTCTACTAAAATTACGATGTATACATATATGACAGCAGCTTAAAATTAAACGAATCGGCATTTTAACATAGCTAAAGAATAGTAATCCGGTGGAGATTTCGGTATTTCCTGTAAATTTCTTCCTGTCTGATTTAATTATATAAATCAAATATACACAAATTGTGAAATACTGTGTAAATTTTGCAAAAAAAGTCATATTCGATTGAAAACCTTTATTATATCGTCTATTTGTTGATTCAAACTTTTGTTTTGTAGATGCTTTTACTTGTGTAATAGTATTACATATTTTTTTTTAAGAAAATCTGTGTCAATATATGTCCTATGGAAACAAACGAAAATGCCAGCTGCATTGGCAAGTGTTGATTTTCTTTTCCAAAAATTATTGGTGATTTATTGCAAAAATAATTCCTATTTTTGACAGTTATAAAAAATATGAATTACGAAAAGTTCAATTCTATAAATAGAAGTACGTTAATGCTGATGGTATATCAATTTGAAGGCACTTATGTTAATTATGAACATTCAAATTGATTGTCGTTTTACGTCAGCTTGTATAAATGACCGTTTGTGATTAATACATTTATATTTATAATCTTAGAAAAAGGGATGCTTATGTTGTTATTAAAACTTAAACACCGGGGTAACAGTATAAAAGGGCCTGAGGTTTAGAAAATATCTACTCTTCAGTTACACACTGGTCTGTCAGAAGGATGAAAACACATTTTCTATTTTCTCTGGTTTTAATCATTAATTTCTTTGAAATTTGGCACACACGCAAATTAACAGATAAGCTTTTGGCATTAATGGCAAAATGAATGCTGTAAAATACCATTTACCCTTGTTTTAAAAATAAAACATGTTTATTTTAAACATATATAAAATATATGTTTAAAATAAACATATACAACAAAGCTATGTAATCTGGCTTTTTACACCAAACATTACGGCTTCTTCCTGAAATTGCATGACGACGAACTGAAAATTGAACTCTATGATGCTATGTCTTTAAAGCTTTTTATAAAAAGACGAGATGTAGTTTATACTTGTTCTTTGTTTCATTCATCGTACCTCAGAAAATTATCTTAAATCTGTACTTATTTACTTGTTTTAATAAGCCATTACATAGTGCCAATAGAAAAGAGTAGGAGAACAAATTAATTAAAAAATACTTCAATAAAAAAAAGCGCCCTCCCTCCTGATTTTTTGGACAAAGTGCCTGAGAATAAACTCATTAATTTTGTTTAGCCTAATGTATGTGTCACTTTCATAATGTGTGTGACTTTAATGATGTAGGTGTCAATTTCATAATGTATGTGTAACTGTAATATTGAAGGTGTCGTTTTCATAATGTAGATGTCAATTTCATCATGTTGGTGTCACTTTCATCATGTAGGTGTCACTTTCATCATATAGGTGTCACTTTCATCATATAGGTGTCAATTTTATTAAGAAGATGTCACTTTTATGATGTAGGTGTCACTTTCGTTATGTAGGTGTCACTTTTATGATGTAGGTGTCACTTTAATGATGCATGTGTCAATTTCATTATGTAGGTGTCACTTTCATAATGTATTTTTATAATGTAGGTGTCACTTTTATGATGCATGTGTCACTTTCATGATGTAGGTGTCACTTTCATAATGTAGGTGTCACTTTTATAATGTAGGTGTCACTTTCATAATGTAGGTGTCAATTCATAATATTGAAGGTATCACTTTCGAAATGTAGGTGTCATTTTTAAGATGGTGATGTCACTTTCATAATGGTGTTCTTTTCATAATGTAGGTGTCACTGTTATACTGTAAATGTCACTTTAGTGATGTAGGTGTCATTTCACAATGTAGGTGTCACTTTCGTAATGTATGTGTCACTTTAATGATGAAGGTGTCATTTCACAATGTAGGTGTCACTTTAATTATGTAGGTGTCACTTTCATGATGTAGGTGCCACTTTAATAATGTAGGTGTCACTTAAATGATGTATGTGTCAATTTCATAATGAAGGTCTCACGTAAATGATGTATGTGTCACTTTCTTTATGTAGGTGTCACTTTCATAATGTTACTTTCATACTATTGTAGGTGTCACTTTCATAATATAGGACCTGGTGTCACTTTCATAATATTGTAGGTGTCACGTGTATATTTCACATGACATACGGCGTCTCTTTTATGGTCACAGAAATGCAATAAATAAACACAGAGAAATGATTAAAATGGAATGAAACAGGTGTGAAGTTTCCTGGAATAAATAAATGATAAAATTTACGAATGAAAACAATTTTAAAAATTATTAATATTTTAACGGAACTTTTAGTTACAATAACGAGCTAGTATAATGGAGTCACGTGTATTGGATAGGAAACCACGTGTCTACGGGTATTTATTACATCCTGACATACATTGATTTTTAGTGGAATACCATTGTGTCAAATTTATGCCATCTCCATGACATTTCCCCATATAACATAATCCTATCGAGTCGGCTTCGACATTGTTCTTTATATCAGTTTCCGTAAGAAAACGAGATTGTTGTTTGACGCGTTGAAAAAAAACGTTTTCGCTTATATAGCCACTATTTTTGAGTTCCGGCGTGAATAAACGTCAATTGTCTGTGGTGTGTCTTTTTTGGCGTGGTTGAATCACCATGACGTCAAGTATTATCCTTCAAAATAATCATGAAAGGGACATTGCCCCTCCAAATGGCCGATGGACGAGATTTGAATGAAAACATTTTTTTTGCACCTTTTATAAATAAGATTCCAGCACATATCCACAAAAAGCACGTGTCCTTGAAAAAAGAACTACCGGTGTTTCACGGAACAGAAAAGTTGATTTACAACAAGTTACACATATTTTTATTCACAATATTAGACAGACACATAAACACTAAACAGACATTGTACGAGTATTGAAAAATATTAATATGAAACAATTTGCTTCTAGAAATAATATGAAATCAATATTTTTTGTTTAGTTTTACGAACCTAGGACAGCACCATATTACATTACATGTGCCATATAATGTCTTCTACTGTCTAGCACAGTAAATTAAATCGCGTATTTTGGTTCTTTTTCTTCTTCAGTACTAGTTGGTCATGTGTGCATTTAAGCTTTTCACAATATGTAGAAATTTAAGTTCTGAAGTTCTTTTAGAAGACACGCAAGGTTTCTTTGGGACATAAACCGTAAGATTTGTCTGATCTGAGAAAAAAAAGTGAAACAAAATACCTAACAAATGCAGCATAGTAAAATCTGAAATAAATCTAATTTTGTTAAACCGGACTTGCAAAACCTTATTTTAATAAAATTGAATGGACAGCCAAATGTGTTGACATTTCCGAAGTGTTTGCTTGTGTTCTCTTGTTTTTGCTAACATATATATTGGAACCATCGTTTGTCATTTTATATTTTAGTTGTCAATATGTCAAATAATTTAACAGAAGAATATCTGTTTAAATATGTACGGTTACAATAATTTATGTAAACATACAAAGTTCATGGACTTATCATACAACCCGCGAACAGTATTTACAAACTCTCATGATTGTGCGTTTTTCCAGCAAAGGTTTTCAATGCTTGTCTTCAATTTTCAATGGAAATATGTTAAAAGCAACTTTATTGAGTATTTGTAAACCGTTATTTCATTTAAATAACTTTGATATACTCCCTTAAATGAAACTACTCCAACGATTTTTTACTGGCGTATACTATGCCATTATGGTACATAGATCTAATTTATTGTATTAGTTATTCTGCTTTCACGGCAGCGACCAATCAGATATTGGGTGGAAATAGTCTGGTCAGAAAACTCCGTCTATGAGGGTCTCTAGCTTTTCAGTGAGCGGTTCTGCTGTTCTGCGAGATAGCATTTATTTGTTTTGTTTAATAAATATTCGATAACACTATTGTGAAGGTAAGATTTTCAGATTTTAATACATGGATAGCATATTATCAGTATATTGTATTGATACATGTAAATTGTTATAGAAATGTAATACAATGTTGTTGTTTTTTATATTAAAGATGTTATCTAAAGCAGTAGTTAGTTAAGATTTAAACGCAAGAACTCGATTAATAAGATTATATTCTTTTTTTTTCAAGTTTTTTCTTCTTGTATTGGTGTTGGTGTTTATCGATAACGCAATACTATTACTAGTATACCAGTAATAATTTTCTTGGTTGTGCTTGACGTGTTGCATGATTTTTTCTTATACGGATGCTCGATTCTTGACTCTGTGCAAAAATATTTAATTTGAAATAAACATGTATGTGCGAATATTTTGCAAACAACATACTAGTATCAACTCAGTTTTTACTAGTACGTCGTACTTTTCACCAATGTATCTTTCTCTTAGCCTTTAACTCTGATGGCCACTCTGTCATCTGTCATTAGTGAAAAGTTGAAAAGATTTGGTTCTGCGGGTTTATTTCACATTTAGCTCAATGTTTATTATTGCGTGAACAAGAATGCTAAACATCATGCACACCATATATAAGGTTGGTACCTTATATGATTGTATTCCATTTCAATTCAACTAAAATTGTTAGTATAAAAATAATACGTTTTTATACAAGTTGTTAAATGGGATTAGTTCACGCACTCTTATAATTAAGTAAAATATTTAAACATTTAATACTAGTATATAAAGTTTAATGTATACGTAATATACAGCTACAGAAGAACTATTGATGAATCGTACATAAATATATTAAAACAAAATATTAATTTAATATTTAACAAGTCCCTCAAGACAGCTATATCTAAGGAAATAAATTAAATAGATCGTCTTGAGGCGAGAGAATTTCCTCTCAGAACATGTACAATGAAATATACTATGTCCATGTCTAGCTGATATGTATTTTCTTAATTCTATTAAATCTATTTACTGTTTTCTTTTCTTTTTAAACAAAGCAATTGATTACTGAAACATAATACACGCAGCTGAAAGCATATAGTCAGTTACTATGAAGTAATGGTGCATTGTAAGTATTAATTTCAATATATTGCATTCTATACATAGAGTGTGACGTCACTGCTTGCGAGAAGAGACACCTGGTGGGCACAATGTTTGTTTGTTTGTTGGATTTTTCGCCGTATTCAACAGTATTTCAGTCATATAACGGCGGTCAGTTAACCTACTCACACTTGTCCTGTGTAAGCTGGTTTACCAGTACTAAGTGCACATACTTATGCCAGTAACTGACGACTGCCCTACTTGAATCAGAGGTAGGGGGAGAATGGCTGTAGAAAGAATTTCATGACCAATCCACACACAAGTTATGTGGCCGGGCTGGGAATCGAACCCGCGATCCTCGGAATAGCCAAGGGGCCACAAAGCTCCTAATGAAAATCTTAAGTCATATTTAAGGGAAATATTCCAACTCAATTTTCATTGTGAAAATCAATATGTTATACTTGAAAAATGGTAAAATAAGAAACATCTGTGGATTCTTTATCAGAGTAAAACCATTAAGACAAAATAACCTTATTAACCAGTCCCAGACTTAAGGAATTTTATAATTTTAAGAAATTTACTTAAATATTCACTAAGGAGCTTGGTGGACATGGGCCAAGGTCCTTGTATTTGAGGGAAAACATCTAAATAAATAAATGTTAAAGGGAAAAAAACACGTGTAGAGTCAAGTTCTAGGATTTAAGCGTGTGTATTTAACTATTTATATAAATGTTTATTGGGGGGGGGGGAATAACCTTTATAATGTCTCCTTTGACACAAGGATAAACAACTATATACCGAATATACAATTATGTACATGTATATAGACTATCATGGAAATCCAGCGTTTTGCTCGCGTTTTGTTCCTTTCAGTTTACACACGTCCAACTGTAACAATATATACTTCAGCATGTAGATAAAAATGATTCAAATTTGATCTGACCAATAAAATGTGCACGTTTCTGACCGGAATTCTACCGTTTATCACCACTAACTACCATTTTAAGGTTAATGAAATCATATATTTAATGTGTTTAAATGTTGGCGATAATAAGTTCATTGTCCTTGTTTATTGCCTTTAAGATCACACCTTAACTAATCCAATTATCGTTATAGAACGTGACCAGTTGACACTAATGAGATAAAATGTACACGAATTCTTTCTGATAAAAAGTAAAGCAACGCCTACCCGGCATCGCGAAATTCTAGTTTATTACCTTATGGGGATATTATGGTAGCACGTCCTGCTTTAAATAAATGATCATTAGGGATCGAAATGCATAATCTTAGGTTTTCTTGGTATGCTGATGAAGACATTGTAATCAATGTTAGTTTCTTGTGAACAGTCTGAGATTTATAATATCTAATTAAAACTAGACATATTAATTTACATGAAGACACGGAATACTCCAGCCCTATAATCCGTCTGTTCAAATTCACAAGATGACGTCCAATTATCTAAGGATTGGTCTGTTATAAAGCTAGAAAGGGTAAAAGGTTAAATAATTCGATACGAAGGTAAGGATTGGTTAGTTAAAAGTCAGGAAAGGGTAAAAGTTTCAAGTAATCCATGCGCTATCGTATGCAGGGTGAGTGAACTTTGATCGATAAGCTCGCCTTGTAACTTCCGCCTAAAAGGTTATGTATTTTTGTCGGTGCTGGTTTGTTTTTCTGGAAGTTACTAGTAACAACTTTACGCATAAAATAATGATTTGTTTGTTTTTGCTTGTTTAGATGTTTCGCCGTATTTAACAGTAGTTCATTTATATAACGGCGGTCAGTTAAACTACTCAAAATATTCCTGGGCAAGCTTAGCCGATCTAAGCGGTTAGCCAGTACTAATACACCTATCAATATTTTCCCCCGGGGGGGGGGAGCGGCGGGCAATCCGAGGGGAATTTGACTCTTTGTACTTTTGGGGATCTAATTCCCCACCTTAGAGCCAAGCATTTTTGTCTTAATCCCCTAATTAGGGGATTCTTAATTGGTGTATCAATATTAATATTACCGGGATCTAAAATCCTAACAAAGACTATTTCCCGGGACCCGGAATGATTCGGTGTGTCAAATTCCCGCCTGTCGGTAACTTCTTTTAGTCTAAAGTCCCGTATATGCACATACTTATGTCAGTAACTGACAACAAATAAGAGGTAGGGGGAGAATGGCCGCAGAAATTATTTCATGGCCAATCCCCACAAAACTTACGTGGCCGGGCCGTGAACTCACGAACCCCGGATTGACAGATCCTGCGCTCTACCAACTGAGCTAGCCGGCCCGGCATATATAAAATTATGAACGCATTTTCATGAAATTTACTGGGAATGGTAGAAATTGGCCAATTAACAAAGAGTTCTATGTTGGTGGTGATTACCGTCTGGATCTAAAAGGATTCTTCATTAGTGGCAGATAAGGCAAATTGCCACCGTTTATTCTTTATACTGATTAGGCGCACAACTCATGGAAATAAGTTGCCTTGGCGGAGGTCTGCCATCCATGTGTGCTTTCTAGTTAATGTTTTTAGGACACGACTTAATACAAGGCGCCACACAGAACTACTGCACTGGTTGCAAAAATATATTATGCCAACACGTAGCTAGTTTTCATTAACTTTGAACACAGTTTCGAAAACCTGAAAATCCAAATTTGTGCCCACTACAGCATAAGATTATATGTTGTTGTTTTTGTGTTTTTTTTCGCGAAATAGTGCTGGTTTTTCATGAACATTGCCAAACTTTAGCGAAAGTGTCACTTAAGCCTTTCGCAAAACAATAAATACCGTCTTTAAATTGTTATCGTATTCCGTTGAAGACAGTACCGCGAAAATTTCCATATAATAATTATGTTGGCCGTTGGTGGACAGTTAACGTTTTCGTGAAAAATTGACACATTTTCTTGAAAATTAATCAAATGTTCACGAAAAGTATCTGGTTATCTCATGCAGTATTATGCCCAAAATATTACGTTCTATAAATAAGTGTCGCATGCAGTTCTGAGCACTCGTGAAATTTTACATTTAATATAGTTACCGTAAGTGGATAGGACAAAAACGTTTTCGTGAAAATTGCGTATATTTTCATGAAAAAATGACAACTTTTCTTGAAATTTAGTCACATTTTCACGAAAAGTATCCGGTCATTATTACACAGAAGTGTGGCGCCATTAACAGCGATATTGGATTGCTACTCATCAATTTCATGCGGTATATTTCTCTCGATACGTCTACTGATTCAGATCAAATGTCACTTACTGAATATTTCACGGACAGTAGCTATTTGAACGCAAAGTATCTCATTAGACACTTAGTTTGAGCTTCAGTGTACAATTGATAGAGTTTATTATGCTCATTAAATCATTCTCTTTCATTATTAACTATCAGTGCCACGTGGTCGCTTACTGGTTTTAATTAATTTACAAACTCATAATTTTATAAATTTCTTAAGAAGATAAATTATTACAAATATTTATTTTTTAAATTGACCGCAAATGGGAGACTTTCATACATAATAATTTACAAAAGCATTTCATATTATTGTTAATTTATTTAGGCATCAATGTTTTAAATACCTATAATAATCATTTTGCAATAAAATAAAAAAGGAAGTACTTATTTTATGGTTTTAAATCCATTAAACTCATTGCTAGCATGCAATATATTTGACTTAATGAATACTAAAAAATAGTTTATATATTTTTCGGCGTAGCTGTCTAAGATCACTTTTGACCTATATTTCTTGCGATAATTATGCAGCGGGAAAATTGAATGCCAATAGAATTGGGCAAATTTTCTAATTATAGGGAATGCAAACTTCAAACAATGGTTTAACGTATACCAATAACTGTTGCATACTTTTGGGGATTAAAAATTTACATAATTGTTTACATAAGCCGTTAATATAAAGTTATAAACATATCCTCGACATATACTCTAGAGCTGAGTATGAACGTATTTTCTCATTGTATGCCATAAACAGAATGCTATATTTCATTCACGTAACGAAATAACTATTTTGTTTGGCCTACAATTATATAAGAGGTACGCTCTATAAATAGCAATTGTGCAATGTTCCCATTCATAAATCTCATTCACAGAGTTGCCGTTCCATGTAGCCCATTGATTCTAGCGAGTTCATCACATTTCAGAAACAGTAGTGTCATTCTAAAATAGCGCGCGTAGCTAGCAACCGTTATAATAATAATAATAATAATAATAACTTTATTTTACGAAGGTGAAATATAGGACATTGTATTGTCATGACAAAAACATACATTATTTTTATATGGCCTTCATACACATTCAAACATTCAACCAAATTCACATTTAACATATAATTACAAAACAAGCACACAGTAAATTTAATAATGATAATAATAATGATAATGGCAATAATAATAATAATAATAATTTTCTCAATAACAAACAATTACAAAGCATCGACAGACAGCAGTAGAAAATAGAAATTATGCACAATGCATTGATACACTCATAAAAAAGTTACATTTTTATATAACAATTCTCCGTATACAAAACAAATATAATTATTTGCTAACAACATCAATTTCAATATACATTTTCTAATTTTCAATAAATATATCTATATCAGTATTATAATTGTGATATTTGTGTTACATCTATTAGCCTTGTTAAAGTAAATATGCTTTATATGCTTGTTTGAATGATGGTAATGAAGATTTATTTCTTAATTCCAATGGTAAATTGTTCCATACGATTATGCAATAGTATGTATATGTATCTTTGTAGTATTTTGTTCGTGGTTTAATTGGCAAAATAAGATCTTTGTGCATAGCTGAACGTAAAGAGTGGGATTCATTGTTTGAAAAGGTTAATAAATCTTTCATATATGATGGCACCAAATTGCAAACGGTTTTATATATTTGTAAAGCAGTGTGGTATTTTACTCTGTCATTAAATTTCATCCAACGTAATGTTTTAAAAAGTTCTACAGAAGCAGTCCTTGAAGGTTTATTAAGAACTATTTTAGCTGTTCTTTTTGTAGTACTAAAATCTTGTTTATATACGAATTATTCGGTTTTCCCCAAATAGTACAACAGTAGTCAAAAATAGGTAAAATATAAATAAAACATTTCTTTCATTTCATCACTGAGAAAGTATATGATGTGTATTAATAATGTAATTTTACTGTTCAGCTGTTTACAAACGTTATCTATTTGATCATGCCAATTCAAGGTTTGATCAACATAAATACCTAAGATTTTCTTCCTACATACATTTTCTAAGTCATTTCCATTTATATTGATATTAAATGGACTAGAAATGGTTATTTTATGACGAGTCCTGATCAACATACATTTTGATTTTTCTGGATTCAATGACATGTTATTAAGTGAACATCATTTATGTATACTATGAAGTTTAAATTGTAGTTCAGTTTGTATATCGGATGTATCAATTCCAGATTCAGGTAAAGTGGAATCATCAGCATATAGATCTATATTTATATTAGGGCATACGAATGCGATGTCGTTTATATATAACACAAATAGTAACGGCCCAAGTATTGACCCCTGTGGAACACCAGATTTGATCGATAGCATTTCAGATTGTATGTTCTCAATTTTAACAATTTGTTTTCGGTCAGTTAAATAGGAATTGAAAAGTTTAATTGAACGTTGTGAAAAGTGATACAGTTTTCATTTTCTGAGTAAAATGTCATGGTCTACGAGGTCAAAGGCCTTTCGTAGGTAAAAAAATACCGAACCAATCAATTTACCACTATCTATTTCTTTTAGCCATGTGTCTATTAGTTTAATAAGAGCTGTATGGCATGAGTGATGTTTTCTAAAACCAGATTGAGCATAATGAATAATGTTCATTTGTTCAAAATATGAATGTATTTGTGTAGAAATATGCCTTTAATATATTTTTGAAATAGTTGGCAAAATTGATATTGGGCGATAGTTGCAAGGTGATTCAGGGTTGCCCGATTTTAATATTGGCAGAACTCTAGCAAATTTTAGAGAATCTGGGAATACTCCTGATGAAATGCTGTTATTAATAATTGATGTAATATCTGGAGTTATAATATCCCCACAATGTTTCAATATCCTTGCGCTAACGCCATCAATGACAGTAGATTTATTGATGTTGAGATTTTCTATTATCTTCTTAACTTCATATGAACTAATACACTCGATGTCAAATTCATATTTGTGTATTTGCTTATCCAGAGTTTCCTTTAAATTAGCAAAATACTCTTCTGAGTGTGATTTTTCCTTGATGATGTCTGATATATTTATGAAGTATTTATTCAATTTATTAACAATGTCAATTTCATTATTTACCATTGTAGAATTGTCGATGACAAGTTTCTTTGGAATTTTGATATGCTTTGATTCCTCCAAATGTGAAATTGTTTTCAAATTTTTCCATAGAAATGAAGTCTTTATTTTTCTGAATAGCTTTATTAAAGAAATGTTTCTTTTCATGTTTTATTTTTGATGTAACTTGATTTCGCAACATTTTGTATTGTGCAAAATCGCCATTTTTATGACACAAGTCTCGTTTAAATAACATAGCCTTTATTTCATCCGTAAACCAGTCTGGTTGATAGTCGCGTTTAATACGTTTAGTTTTTATAGGCGCGTGTTTGGTTAGGGCAAAATTTAAAATCTCATAAAAGACATTAAGACGTTGTATAGCCGTGTTAATATACTCGTACATGCATCAATAATAGCGTTCAGAGAATCATAAACCAAGAAATTTCAATAAAATGGGAAATTTATATTTATGACTTACTGTTAATTTGAATTAAAATTGTGGTTACGATTTATTAACGATTATTTATAATTGCATCTTTTTAGGGTGTAGCTGTCTAAGATCACTTTTGACCTAGATTTCTTGCGAAAATTATGCAGCGGGAAACTTGAATGCCAATAGAATTTGGCAAATTTTCTAGTTTTAGGGAATGCAAACTTACAACAAGGGTTTAAGGTATACCAACAACTGTTGCATACTTTTGCGGATTAAAATGTACATGTTTGTTTACATAAGCTGTTAAAATTAAGTTATAATCATATTTTCGACATACACTCTAGAACTCAACACAATTATGAACATATTTTCTCATTGTATGTCAAGAACATAATATTATATTCGTTCTCAGAATTAATCCACTGTTTTGTTTAGCCTAGCGGCGCGCTCTATAAATAACAATTGATTCTAGCGAGTTCAACATACGATCATTCTAAAATTAGCGCGCGTTTAGCTGCCGGTGTATAGCTGTTATAATATACACGCATCTATTAGCGTCAAGAGAATCATAAGAGCGAATATTTCAATAAATGGGGAATTTATGTTTATAAACTTACTGTGCACGTTAATTTGAAATTGAATGGCGGTTGCGTTCTATTAAGAATTAAATAGAATTGCACATTTCTATCAACTTCTCCAGTAGATGTTAATCCACCTATAAAAAGATATATTGCAATAAATAAAATGAGGTGAAATAAGTAACGTAATACGTTCGTCTTTCGCATGAGACGTTAAACCGAGGTGCAGTGTACTAGGTGCCTCACACCGGGCACTTAAATACCCAGGGTCGTCTCTGGAACAGGGCGTCTCCTGTAACTTGCACTACAAGTCTTCTGGGGGCGATGGCCAAATGGGAGAGAATCCCGGGGCACTAGATAAAAATGTACTACACAACAGAATTCGTCAAACTGTTGTTCATGATACTTTTACTTTATTTTTGTAGCATTAATACATTATTTGCAATACCAATTATACACAGAAACCCTTGATACATCATATTCATACCGAATATAATTTTAAAACGCCATAGTCTAATGAAATTTTATGTTTGTGAGATAAAAAATGGAAGTCATTATTATTCAAATTCGCTGAATGTTCCCTGAAGATTGCTTTTCATAAGGATACACAGTACAAATGATTAACTGACTTAGAAACGCGTCTGATATAGAATAATTTTCATTAATTCCCGCAGTTATTTTCGTACATTGTTAATTTGTTGAATTTGGCTGACAAATTTATATAATAGTGATGTTAACGTAAATTATTTACGTTATTCATGTATCACTGGTGAAAACATGGGGCGGTATGATCGGTTTATTCACGGTACAAATATTATTAATAATTGAATCACATATTAATTTTAGGATATGAGAAGTTTTCTTATGGTGCTAAAAAAATCTGCGGTCCGAGCAGTCGCCTTGTCTAGATGGGGACCGAAAAATCTGGGGTCCGAGAAGCCACGTAACCGGTCATCTTGACACTCTTGTATTATGTTTAGGTAGGGTAAAATGATATCTAATATTAATGTCAACGCCGATTGTCTTTTTAAAAAGACATTTCTTGTTATCAACTTCTCCAGTAGATGTTATTTAATCTGTAAAAAGATGCTACATTTTCTATAGCTAAAATGTTATGAAAGAATATTCGGAATACGTCGAATTGTTATTCGCGTAGCATGAATACAAAATTTGCAATACTAATTAAACACAGAAACCCTTGATATATAATATTTCTACTGATATAATTTATATGTTTGCGTTATCAAAAATATAGTCTTAACATTTCAAAAATCTCTGAATGTTCCCTGACTATTGCTTTTTATTGGGATACACAGTATAAATGCTTTTTTGACTTCAAATCTTTATTATGTTAGATAACTAACATGAATGGTATATTACCGGTACTATAAATAACTATATAGACACGTCTAATACCTAATAATTTTATTTCATTCCCGGGAAAATTTTCTTACATTGCTAATTTGTGATAGGCTTGACAAACTCAGATAAAAATATTGTTAACCTAAATTATTTTGGTTATTCATCATAAATCACTGGTGGAAACATGGAGCTGTATGATTGGTTTATTCACGGCATAGATATTAATGACAATTAATAAATTTATCTCAAACTAACTTTTGGGTCCGAGAAGTTTTCTTATAGTGTCCGAAAAATCTGGGGTCCAATAAGTCTCCTAATATTGGTTTGGACCAAACATTCTGGGGTATGAGAAGTCACGTAACCGATCATCTTGGCCGTCTGTTTAGGTAATTTTTTAATGACATCTCAATATTAATTTCAACGCCGATTGTCTTTTTAAAAGACATTTCTTGTTTTGTCTACATATAAATGAATACCAACCCAAAACACGCCTATATGGAGGGCAAACTCCTCAGTGGTGTCTGGGAGGTCACGGTGAGGATTTTGTAAGGAAGGTGTGTCCATAACAAATGGTTATGTCAAGGCGTCCTCGTATTTTTTCCCTCTCAAATATTCCAATGTCATTAACATGGGATGGTCAATTGCCATAATTATGTCGACTTGTAACGAACGATTGGAAATCGCGGGTAGCAATTATATGCCATGAGATTATAAGATTATATATGGATGTTTAGATAACAAACGTCTCACTAATTTATTATTGTTATTGTAATGTGTGTTTCAAAAGAAATGTGTTTATAATTTAACTCTTTTTTTTTCTTTCCGCCTTCTGACTGGACAGAAAATGTCAGAGAAACAAAAACTAAAAAATCTCTGACCTAAGAAAGTCACATACCTAATTCCATGATTTTCATGTCACGTACATATACATTTGATCCAATCAGAACGCCATACTAACTCCTTATAAGGATATAAATACTGACAACGTAAAGGTCAATTAAAAAGTCAGATATAAAATTTCATGAAAAATATGGCTATATAAATGTCATTCTATCAGAACGCCACATTTAATGTATTGCTGGTTTCAATACCTCTGGTGTAAGTGAGATATTTAATGACGTGCTAATTATGGCGCAGAAAAAATGATACTATCGGAACGCCATACTTTATATAACTTAGTTTCGACTTTTCGGCCCCGGGTGTGTTGCAAAAGCAAAACATGCATGCAAAACAATCGCAGATAAATTTGATACAATCAACACTCCATGTTGCAAAAGCAAAACATGCATGCAAAACAATCGCAGATAAATCTGATACAATCAACACTCCATACTCACTGCTTATATTCACACCGTAAGGGTCATTTATCAAGTCATGCATTTCATGCCAAATATAAACTTGTTGCTATCAGAACGCCAAACTTACTGTTATTTCCACACCTTGGGTGTAAGTGAGATATATAATTACATGCAAAGTATTGCACAGATACACCATACGTCATGTAGATAATCTATAATTTCGTTTCGTGTAGACGGTCGTCGTAAGGGAACAGAACAGAACAGAACAGAATTTTATTACACATAAACTTTACAGTTTCTAGTGTTTAACAATAATACATTAAACATTATACATTATAGTAAGTAATAATTTATTTTAATATTTCTAGAACTTGATGAACTTGACAAGATATAAATGAAACTTGCATTTTCACACATAAGAATAGTACATCTATTTAAAATGGAACTGTTTTCGTATGTCCATTGAAGTAAACAACAATTATATAACAATAACAACATGAATATCATATTAATTAAGCAGTAGTCGTAAAGAATATGTTTAAAGATATACATCAATATGCTCATATATACAAACATCTATTTTTAATTGTTCATCATAATATTTTGGCGAATACTTAATGCCTCTGATATGTACTTGCTTAACCTAAACATTTCACTTGTATTCTGTGTATTTAGCAATTGCGTGAGTTTAAACATACTAGGCTTGATTCTATAATAATGTTAAATATATTTTTCTCTTATTTGAACGAATGTAGTACATTTCAACAAGAAGTGGAAGTTATCTTCCACTTCATTATTTTGACATAATTGACAAAGACGCATATTTCTATCTACCTGATCGTATCTACCAGCTTGTATTCTCAGATTATGTGCACAAAGACGTTATTTTGTAATCGCTGTTCTCAAATTTCTTGATACGATTGTTTCTAAATATGATTGAAATGAAAATGTTGTTTTTATCGCTTTATACACAATCAAAACTCTATTATCAGTTACGTCACGTTGCCACTCTTGTAAGTATTCATCAATAACTCGTTGCTTAAACAAAGACAAAAAATTACTTTCATTGATTTGTGAGTTATTAGCCCAAACATAATTAAATCCATATCTAGAAAGTAGGTCCTTAACCTTTCCGAATCAATGTATCTTGTTATTATTTAAATCAGTCAGACTATTTTCCATGATTGATGTTTATTATATTGTCACTTTTAATAAGTTTAAACCAATATTTGATAATGCGTACATATCTGCTAACATATAACGGGTATCTACCAAGTTCGCCGTATGCGGCAACATTTGAAGTTGATTTTCTGACACCAATAATAGCCTTGCAGAATTTTAGGTGTAATTTTTCTAACTCTCTAGACTCAGAGAAACCCCATATTTGGCATGAGTATGTAATAATTGGCGTAACAAAAGCATCAAATAACTGCAAAGCTACCTTTGGTTTACAGGCATATGTTTTCAAATTTGATAACAAGTGTTTAGTGCCTTTAAACCTTTATCACGTAGTTAGTATTAGTATTAAGATTAAAATTTCCAATATAATTTAGTGTTACACCTAGGTAGATAAAATCGTTAACCATGTCTAGGTATTCATTTCCATACATCCACTTCTCACTACGTTTTGTACCTCCTTGTTTACGGAAAACAACAATTTTGGTTTTTGCTATATTGAATTGTAAGCCCATGTACTACAAAAGTATATAGACAATTTAGAGACATTTGTAAATCTTCAGGCGTTTCACCAATTACAAACCATGTCATCTGCAAAAAGCAATAAAATCAAACATATATCTTGTAGATTAATTCCAGCACTATGTCTATTTTGCAGAAACATTTCTAAATCATCTACGAAAAGTGAAAATAGGGACATATATACAGAAAGATAAATCTCTGTTGCATTCAGTTATAAGTATGTCAGGTTCGTTTGTATATTTACACATGCAGTCGTATATATTTATGCCTTAAAGGCCTAGTTTAATCCTTCTTGGGTTTTGTACACATGTGTATTGACACCCTACTGTGGACACGGCGTGGCGTCCCTTATCTGCTGAGATCAATAACTAGTGCAATTGAAACAGTACACTCAGCCATTGCTCAGTCAGCTGAGAGAATAGATTGCAGGTAACTATAAAAGATTTTATGGTGTACAATAAACATAGTGGAATACCCCATGGTAAGGCCAGACATTCCTTAAACTAGGCCTTCAAGAATATCATTCTTTTTTGTAAGTGGTATTTGGTATATATCTACTACATTTACACAATGTACCAAATTTTAAAGTTAGAATTGTGTGTTTTGAAATCTTAAGAACAACTCGTTTTATGTATGATTTATTCAATATATTTACCATATGTGCATAATTCTACAAATATTTATTCATACCGGCGTTGTTTCATACTTTTCATCACATTTATTGTCACGCTAATATTGTTCTTTGTTGTGTATTTGTTTTTGGCAATGTACTCTAGTATTTGCCAAATAACCTTGACTTGTTACGAAACTAACATTGATTTTGCAACGGATGCATTTCCTATCAAACTCGATACTACTAGGCAGTAGGCACTCAGGCGCGGGTACATGATTTTAATTTAGAGGAGGCGGACAATTTCAGTTAAACTAAAAAAGACTGCCTAAAAATGATGTTGGTCTAATATACATGTTAGGATAAATATCGGAAAGGTGTGATATCTACAAATCGGTACAATTTAACGAAGAATGGGTTTAATTTATACAATAAATTACAATAAATTGATTGAATTGCACTTCAATGGAACGAAAAGCATATTTTTGAGATAGTGTGAGGTTTTACAATCGAATGATGGACGAGTTCAGGGGGGGGGGGGGCGTACGGCGCCTCCGCCCCCTCTAGAACTGCCTATGGAACTAGTCATGCTGTTTTAGAATTAAAACACATTATATGTCATTTGGTAGGTAGCAAATATGATACTACAATTTGCTAGTCATGTATTTTTATTAAATAAAAATTAAACTGGATGATATTTTGTAGCAAATTGTATACTTCAATGACTATAGACATGCCGTTTTCGAAATAAAAATAAAACTGAACGGCATTTCGGAGTTAATACAGTACTTCACTGTACTAATAATTCTTTTCTTAAATAAAAATAAAAATGGATGGTTTTTTTTGTAGCAAATACGATACTTCAGTGATGCCGTTTCATAATAAATTAAAAACGGATGGCATTTCATAACAAAATACGATACTTCTAGCAACTTCGAGCAACGTCGATATGAAATTAACATGCGACATTTCTTAGCAATTAAGTAGATATTCGGTAAGAGCGGCACTGTATTTACCGATAAGTAATTATTTACCTTCAGGGGCTATAAATTAAATATATATGCTATACTAAACCCGAGACAATATAGAGTCTAACTTTACAGTCACTTAATGTAGTAAAGTAAAATCTTGCTTATAGTGCACAATCATACATACCGTTTATTTCTCCCATCCTTATATATGCAGTAATTTCTATTTAGATACCCTATGTCTGTTACGTCTGTTATTTATGAATCAAACATATGAGAAAATCAGTTTCAATAGTCACGAGTATATTGGGGACATAAATCATGGTACTTAAAATTATCACTGAAATATCTTACAGAGTTGTCGTTCCTAACTTTCAAAAATAAACATTGAATTAAGAACAACAAAGACACGACAACGACAACAAAGCGTTCGTTTAGTAGCATATTTGTAAGAGTTGCTGCGAGAGGTATAATATATGTTATTTTAAACAAAAAGTGCAAAGTACATAAATTGTAATTACTTGAGCTTTTATATCAACACCCGTTGTGACAGTGATCTGCCTTGATCTACAATACATTGTTGCAAGGGAGATCACAGCAGTTATTTAAGGTAATAAACGAATAAGGTCGCCTGTGATAACACTTGTTTTTTTTTTTCAGAGCGGATAAAGCTACGTTTATAAATAAAGCATTACAAATTTAAATCCAAGGAAGTAAAACACATATGCAAAAAGTTGTGTCTGCTGTTGTACGTGCTTTACATTAATACAGGTGCTTTTTTACATCTTAGAATTAATAAAATTCCATACCTATTTACATGTCTGGGAAAGTACATGTCTGGGAAAGAAAACAGAAGAACTGCGAAAAAATAAGGATAGTTTTCATTTAATTACTCGGAGTATCGGTTTTATAATTTAACAAAATTGGCTAATTTCTAAGAGGTATACGCGTTTTCGTGTTATTCACCTAAGAAATTATAATTGTATGTAGCGAATAACTCAGGTTAGTTGCGAAATTTATTTGGCCTTAGTTTACGCCCCTGGGTGTCTGGTATATCAAATATCTCAAGACAGTTTAAACATTTAATAATGCTTTCTAACATATATGTCGGAGTAATATTTGCCTTTTCGGTTAATTATAGAAAATACAGATAATTGGACTAATCAAGTCTCATTTTTTTAAGCGATTGTAATGTACATCTAACTTATGGAAAGAAACATGTGTCAAATGCATGATTATAGTAACGACAGATAAATGTAATTGGACTCGAATTCTGTGGTGTTGTGTCAAATACGCACGTATAGGTGAATGTGTTACAATTTTGCGACATATTTAAATGCTTACCTATGCATGTCTAAACTATTCTAAATCTACCACAATGTCATTTGCAATTAAACCAATGTATTTTGCATCTCAACCAGTGTATTTTGCGTCTATCTCAATGTATTTTGCATCTATCCCAATGTATTTTGCATCTATCCCAATATATGTTTCAGGTTATGGACAGGGGTATCTTCACGACGCTCTTGCTAGGTGTGGTAGCCCCACATACTACCCAAATTTATAAATTGCATCTATCCCAATGCATTTGGCATCTACCGAATGTGTTTTGCATCTTTCCTATTACATGGATATATTGCAGGTTATGGACAGGGGTATCTGTACGACTCTGTTGCTAGGCCTTTTTGTATCTCTGTGCAGCCCCACATACTATCCCAATGTATGTTACATCTACCCCAATGTAATTTGCATATGTTTCAATGTACATTGTGTATTTTCATCTAGCTCAATAAATATTGCAGGTTATGGACAGGGGTATCTGGACGACTCTGTTACTAGGCCTTTTTGTATCTCTGTGCAGCCCCACATACTATCCCAATGTATGTTGCATCTACCCAATGTATTTCGCATCAACCCCAATGTAATTTGCATATATTTCAATGTACATTGTGTATTTTCCATCTAGCTCAAAATGTATTGCAGGTTATGGACAGTGGTATCTGGACGACTCTGTTGCTAGGTCTGGCTGTATCTCTGTGCAGCCCCACAGACGCGTTTGTCGTCTGGTACAGACATCCGCTCAATCGCCACGTGACGGACCAGGGTAAGCAATCTCCACCAATATAACTTAAATGCGAGGCTTAAAATATTGTTAGCTCTCCTCCAAGTTGACTTAATAATAAAAAGCTTTAGAAAGTGTTTGGTAGTAATTATAGGTGAATTAGTTAATGAGAGAGAAATAAAGTGAGTGATTAGAGTGAGTGAGTGATTTGAATGATTGATTTAAGTGAGTGATGTGAGTGATTTTAGTGCGTGAGTTACTTTAGTGAGTGGTAGGTTTCGAGTGAATGGTTGAAGTGAGTGATTCGAGTAAGTGAGTGTTTTATATGAGTACCCACATTTTGAGTGATTTATTGAACGATTTAGTGATTTGAGTGAGTGAGCTGAATAGAATAAATAAATAAATAAATAAATTGTGTATGTGAAACGGTGCTTGCAACTTTCAGCCGCCAAAAATCTCATAAAATGGTCACCTAACCTCAGAGACGATGGGTATTTCTTCGGATGGGGAGGCAAAAAGAGGCGACGAGATCCAAACCGGAAGTTTGGTACAGACTAGTATTAAACATTCGATGCGCATATGAATAGCAATTCAGTGTTAGTGATTCAGCTTTTACTGAAGTATGCTTTGTATATGTATATATGAACTTTTCTTTACATGAAAATTGCATGTATATAGCATAATGCTTTGAAATAAAAGTATACAGTATGTAGAACTTCAAAAATGTCGTATTTTATATATCTGTGTATTGTCCTACGGGTGGTTAGTATCATATTAAAATACAACTAAGACAAGTTATGAGTTAAAAATGGATTCTTTTTTCAAAATGCCACATAAGTGTTATATAAGACAGAAGTGACATAGGAACTAAAATAAAAACAGATGTGATATTGAATGTATGACATGTCTACAGTGCCAAAAAACGCCCTTAATACAAAAGCAAAATATGGACAAAAAAAATCAATAAAACATGACAAACAATACATGACTAAACGGGTAATGTGGACTAGAACAAAGTTCCTTACTAGCTGTGGATGGTGGAATTGTTAAGGAGGTAATAAAATGATGACCAAAATGGCGAGGCAGTTGCCCATGCTAAAATCAATATTTTACAGGCTGGGAAAACCAGTGATTGGCTGGAATCGATCACGCGAGAACAACAGCTGTTTTTATTGGTTAGTGCAGAACAAGAAAAGTACTGAAATAAGTCACGTCACGAAGTTCACTTCCTCGTCCCAGCGCATGTGAGTTTGGTTGGCGATCACCATACCGGAAGGTGTGGTTTTCTCCAGCTACTCCGGTTTATCCCTACCCTACAGCACAAGACCACACCAAAATTAGTTCAGTAAAAAAATAGCTGGAAATTTCAGATATGACCCAAATTTCAATGCGGCTCTAATAAGTTAATTAGGTAGGGGTGCTGTGACACACCTCTTGTCCTCACATAATTCAGCTTCGGCATGAAAGGACCTCATTAACTCCGAAATACATACACCTATGAGATAAAACCCGTATTATAAAAGTATCAGGACATAAAATATTAATGTGGCCATAAATATTATTTGAAATATCATTCTCAATTTAATCAGTCTGTACTATTAAAAATTCACAAAATACAGCTCCATAGAAAAGAAAACAATGCAATTAATATATTTCTGTATTTACTAGTTAGGTGTTACGAACTTATTATTTCTTTCACTGTACTTCTCTTCGTATTTTGTCTAGACATAAATTAAGTTGCATGGGTGTTGGGTTGGCTGTCGCATTTGCCATGTAATTTGCTCTGTGTTCTGAAATTACAAAACTAACACTAATTATTGCAAAGGTAAGGTGTCGCGTACGTCATGCGAGAAAGAAATGTATTATATTACGACTGTCATATTTGCTGCCTTTCGACGCACCAAGAGATCGAAACAAAAATCTTTCCAAATGTCAGTAGAACGAACTATATATAACTAGACATGTGTCCATAGGACACGGGTTCTTAAACATTCCACGTGTTGTCACAAAACGCTATTGAATTACTGGTGCTGATAGATAGACAGCGATAGACAGGTTTATCGGAGTTAAAAGACGCTTATGAAACGGCGTGTTACAAAAGCGCATTATTTATTAGGAAGCCCTGTTTCGGTATAAGAATTTGTTTAGTGTACGAACAAACAACAATAACTGCGGTATTAGCCTCATCTATACGTTGAATCTGTTAAAAGGCCTAGTTTAATCCTTCTTTATTTAACACCCCCGCCCAATCTAGGGTATTGTATATGGCGTACCATTTATGTCAAACGTACATATACGCCTGCTAGCTAAATATAGGTTACGCATGCGCAAATAAATTCCTTCTTTGTTACATATAAAATATTCAAAGTTTGATCCCTTTTTTCACCATGACCAAGCTACTTTCCAATATATCACCATACATTGTTGGAAAGATGAGGACATAACCTTTTGAAAAAAACAGATGTCACCAATTCTATGTGTTGTAAATCAAAATACTTACCTTAGAAAAAGCACACCGGTTTTGACGGACATGGAGGCTGCCATTGTGCGCATGAATACATGGGCCAAAAGTTATGAAGCTGGGAACCACTAGACAAAAGTAGTGCATAAAACAGCCGTTGTCTGATTGCTTACATATATGCCTTTAAAATGATACCAAAACATATCATTTAAACTGTATTTTACAAATTATACGCATCCTGCACTCAACCAGATGTGCCTATTATCTAACTGACTTCCGTTTTGGGGTAATCAGACCTATAGATATAACTGTTGTTATAAAATTGTAACCGCAGTTACAAATTTATGACTGCAGTCAAATGGTACGCCATATCCACTCGCCCTAAACTGACACCTCACGATGCGGAATGGGAGTGAAGTCATCAACATTTATAAAAGCCAAAAAGCTTTTAAAAATTACTATGGATATTTTTGCAACGAAAACACTTGAAAACCTTAATTCGTAACGCAGTATTTTGATTCTTATGTATTTTTGTTGTTACCGAAGCTCAATGGATATACAGTCGCATAGCGTTAATATGTTTCACAAATTGTCGACAGTACCTGATAGATTATAATCACTTCACTCCCATTTAAACCACGAGGGCATTAATCCGAGTTGTTTAATAGCCACGCATTAGAACGACAAAAAGTTGTTTCTTAGCCGCTAAACAACGCTAATGCGAAACTTATTTCTATTCTAACATAATTTGACATACATTATATTTTTGCAATTGTAATTGGAACAACTTTTTACTATGCTCCGCTCATAATCGGGACTTCATTTTTCGTTGTTTATTGTGTAGTTTAACGACGGTAATTTTGTTTTTCGTCTTTTCATGTTTACATTCTGACGCCAAAATGTTGAGTATTTTGTATAACCATAGTTTACACAATTTCCTTACATAGTAACATCCATACTTAACTATCTATTGTTAAACATGTAATTTAATATGACTGCAGTTATAAAACTGTAACTGCGGTTACAATTTTATAACAACAGTTATATATATATTTAGCTGGTAGTCGTATACGTACGTTTGACACAAATGGTACGCCATAATTGTACACCCCTGTGTATTGGCACCCTGCTGTGGTCACAGTGTGGACACAGTGTGCCGACCCTTATCAGCTGATATCAAAACACTGCTGCAGGACTGTGCACTAAGCCATTGCTCAGTCAGCTGAGAGAAAATAGTGCAGATAAGGATAAGAGATTTTATGGTGGAAGACCCCATGAAGAGGCCAAACAATGATTAGAAGCCTCGTTTATTAGTCGAATCTGTTTATTAAAAAAACAAACACTAATAATTATAAGCCTCGTCTTAAAGTAGATCTGTTTAGTGTAATAACAAACGATAATAATTATAAACCCCTTTTATAAGTCGAATCTGTTTAGTGCAATAGCAAACCATAGAAATTATAAGCATCCTCTATAAGTAGAATCTGTTTAGTGTAATAACAAACGATAATAATTATAAGCATCCTCTATAAGTAGAATCTGTTTAGTGTTTTAGCAAACAATAATAATTATAAGCGTCGTCTATATAAGTGGAATTTGTTTTGTGTAAACACAAACAAGGTAAAAATTATCCTCGTCTACAGGTCGAATCCGTTAAATGTATACCAACAGGGCTAGCATTAAGGGAAGTCTGTGAGTAATTTACTCCCAGTTTTGTCACAGGACTTGAAAAATTTGCAGCCATGGTTTGAAATCCCATGTAAGTATGAAAAAGTCAAAAAGAATGCTCACGACTTCCAATATCCAACACTTGGAAGTGAGGACTTCCAAAATTGTCACCTTAGTGCAAGCACTGATTACAATTCGAAGTTTACAATATGTCTGGAAAAAAAAAATTGAGGAAAAACATGACTGAAGAGCTATTGAGTAGTGATATATGCTATGAAATGTGTAATGTGTACGTATATAGGTCGTGCAATACTGTCAAAACTTCCAAATATTATGAGCAAAACTTCACAAATCGTTGGTCAGGAAGTTCAAACTTCACAAATCAGTGGCCAGTAAATTCAAACCATTTATCGGAAGTTAAAGAAAGACCTATACCAAAGCCAGACGCGAACTATTAAAAAATCATTCGATAATACATAGGCAATATTAAAGGGACTTG